>CM036212.1:29823873-29861490 GCA_020631735.1 Saccharum officinarum | reverse complement strand
GCGTCGCGTACGCGGTGGTGAAGGAGGAGGCGATGCAGGCTTGGGCGGTCGAAGCCATGATGCGCTCTGACGTGGACAAGGCTTGGGAGGAGGCTGCCCAGGCCCATAGGGATCTCGAGCCCCTATCGGCACGGTGAAGAAGCTCGAGGAGGATGTCTCCCAGGTTAGCCGTCAGCGCGACGCCCTCAACGTTGAGGTCGAGCAGGCCACTGCTCGTTCTGATGCTCTGAAGGACGAGGTCACGACGCTGAAGGGAGCCGTCCAAGAGAAGGACGCGGCTCTCGAGTCTGCTCGGCAGGAGATCGAGGCGCTGAAGGCGACCATCAGTGACAAGGACAGCGCCCTCCTAGGGCTCGAGCGGACTGCGGGGGGCTTCGCAACGAGGTCGTGGGCCTGCAGACCCATATCGAGGGTAAGTGTGACTGTTACGGCCACGGCGTTGAGGGCCTCGTGTTAGGTATTAATTTGTTTATCGTGTTTCAGAGCTGGAGAGGGAGAATCGAGAGGCCCAATCATCTGCCAACTCCTTCCAGAGCCTCCTCGAAGCTGAGACCCGGAGGACCCAGCTGCTCTAGGAGCGATCACCACCGTGTGTGACGGCCTGGGGGTCGAGCCAATGCCGACACCGGGGAAGATGTTCCAGGGAACTTCTTCATCCGTCGGATGGCGGCGCTGGGCCGCCTTGCCCAGGAGAAGATACGGGACGGCCTCCATCACGGCGTAAAGAGGGCGCTGGCCATCGTCCGTTCAGGGTTTGTGTTCTACATGAAGCTAGTTGCTGATGGCTTCATCATAGACCCGGATCGGAACGAACGAGGAGAACGAGAATGCCTGCCTGGAGCTGATTGAAGCCGCGGAAGAGCCTGGAAGCCGTCTGGCCTCACTTTTTGAAGCCGAGGTGGTTCCGCCTGCTGATGATGAGGGCCTATGAGCCAAATCTGGGCGCGAAGGCCCATGTAATATGTTAGTATTTTGAATTTTGGACATGGTGGCCTCGGAGGCCCTAAGAACTCGAAACATAAACCGGTCCGTGGTTAATTTAGTTTTATTCGAGCTTTTCTTCCCTTCATCGCTTGGATTGTGTTCTCGCGTGATTTACTTAGCACGCAGTTGCGTCCTTTGGCATAAGGGAGCGAGTGGAGGTACCGTAGCCTCAGGGGCGTAAGTAATCTCATGGCTCAACTGCCCTCGAGCTTCAGGGTGATGTTGCGGCCTTGTAAATCGTGTGAGAGCCTGATCTAAGCGACAGGGGGTATGTTCTTTTCAAAATTAGGAACCGTTATTTAGATCTCCCTAGCATGAAGTCGCACCTCTAAAAGGTGTGAGGGGTGAGTGGAGGTACCGTAGCCTCGGAGGCGTAGGTGATACTCCTGACTCAAGAGCCCTTTCGAACCTTAGGGTGCTCTTGCAGCGAAGTCGATCTAAGAAGCAGTTCTTAAATTTAAAAAAGAGTATAAGTTTTTTCGGGGACAGGGGGTTCCCCCTTTTAGCCCCCGAGGGAGGGTCGATTCTGGGAGTGTAGAGTCGATCCTTCCTCATTTGTGAAACAAAAGTTTGAAAATCGCTGTATTCTTTATTGACGAAAAAGAAATTATAGAGCCTCGAGGCTTTTTAAGGAAAGAAGCGACGTAGCTGTTCAATGTTCCAAGCGTTGGTGAGGATTTTGCCCTTCTCGTTGGATAGCTTGTAGGTGCCCGCTTTAGTACTTCTGCGATGATGTACGGCCCTTCCCATGGTGGCGTGAGCTTGTGCCGTCCCTTGGTGTTCTGGTTCCGCCGTAGCACCAAGTCGCCGACGTTGAGGTCACGCTTGTGGACGTGTCTGTCGTGGTAGCATCGAAGACCCTGCTGGTACCTAGCAGAATGCAACAGAGCCACATCTCGGGCTTCCTCGAGCTGGTCGAGGGCGTCCTGTCTTGTGGCGTCGTTATTTCTTTCGTTGTAGGCCTTCAACCTTGGGGATCCGTATTCTATATCAGTTGGGAGCATAGCCTCGGACCCGTAGACTAAGAAGAACGGAGTGAACCCCGTGGCTCGACTCGGCGTTGTTCTTAGGCTCCACAGGACCGAGGGTAGCTCGGCAGCCCATCTTTTGCCATGTTTATTTAGTTTGTCAAAGATTCTAGGTTTCAGGCCTTGTAGGACCATGCCGTTGGCACGTTCCACCTGACCGTTTGTTTTTGGATGGGCCACGGCTGACCAGAGCACTCGGATGTGGTGGTTGTCGCAGAAATCTAAAAACTTTTTACCAGTGAACTGGGTGCCATTGTCCGTGATGATACAGTTGGGGACCCCAAAGCGATGAATAATGTCGGTGAAGAAGAGCACAGCTTGCTCGGACCTGATGCTGGTGATAGGGCGGGCCTCGATCCACTTGGAGAATTTGTCGATTGCGACGAGCAAGTGGGTGAAGCCGCCAGTTGTCCTTTTCAATGGTCCGACAAGGTCGAGCCCCCAAACGGCAAATGGCCATGTGATGGGGATAGTTTGCAGGGCATGTGCCGGAAGATGGGTTTGTCTCGCATAGTACTGACAACCCTGCAGGAGCGTACTAGCTTGACAGCGTCGGAGACCACGGTCGGCCAATAGAATCCTTGTCGAAAGGCATTTCCGACGAGGGTTCGAGGTGCTGCGTGGTGACCGCAAGCCCCCGAGTGGAGATCGCTGAGCAGGTTCCTGCCTTGCTCATTTGTGATGCAGCGTTGGAGGATACCAGTAGGGCTACGGCGGTAGAGCTCCCTACTGTCGCCAATGATTACATAGGTTTTGGCCCGGCGTGCGATCCGTCGAGCCTCAGTCTTATCCGAGGGGAGGTCCCCTCGGCTGAGGTAGTCGAGGTACGGGACGCGCTAGTCAGGCTCGAGGTCAGACGGTGGGGTCAAGTCTTCCACCTGCATGGCTTAAGCCCCGGTCGAGGGGGCTTCTGCCTCAGGTGGGCGGTCGAGTGACGTCCCGTCAACCCCTCCGTCTGGCCCGAAGTCGACGGATGGCTGCTGGAGGTCTTTTGCGAAAACGTCCGGTGGAACCGTAGTTCGACTGGACGCGATTTTTGCCAGTTCATCGGTGGCCTCATTATACCTGCGTGCGATGTGGTTGAGCTCGAGGCCGTGAAACTTGTCCTCGAGGCACCGTACTTCTTGGCAGTAGGCTTCCATCTTGGGGTCACGGCAGCTCGAGCTCTTCATGACCTGATCGATCACGAGTTGGGAGCCACCTCGAACGTCAAGGTGTCGGACCCCGAGCTCGACGGCGATTCTTAATCCCGTGACGAGTGCCTCGTATTTGGTGACGTTGTTAGACGTAGGAAAATGAAGCCGGATGACGTAGCGCATGTGAACCCCGAGGGGTGAGACGAAGAGCAAGCCCGCGCCTGCTCCTGTTTTCATCAATGACCCATCGAAGTACATGGTCCACATCTCCGCCTGAAGCTGTGCAGGGGGGAGTTGGGTGTCGGTCCACTCAGCTAGGAAATCTGCTAACACCTGTGACTTGATAGCTTTTCGCGGCGCATAGGACAAGGTCTCGCCCATGAGTTCGACTGCCCATTTGGCAATCCTACCCGAGACTTCCCGGTTCTGGGCTATCTCTCCCAAGGGAAAGAAGAAACCACGGTAATCGGGTGACCCTCGAAGTAGTGTCGGAGCTTGCACCGTGTTAGGATGACGGCATATAGCAGTTTCTAGATCTGTGGGTATCGAATCTTGGTTTCTGAGAGCACCTCGCTAATGAAATAGACCGGCCTCTGGACGAGCAAGGTATGTGCCTCCTCAGCCCGTTCGACAACCAGGGCCGCACTGACTACTTGTGATGTCGTGACGACATAGAGTAGGAGCGGTTCCCCTGGGGTTGGAGGGACGAGGATTGGTGAGTTAGAGAGTGTGGCCTTGAGTTTTGTGAGAGCTTCCTCGGCCTCAAGGGTCTAGGAAAAATGCTCTGATTTCTTCAAGAGACGGTACAGAGGGAGTGCTTTTTCGCCGAGGCGCAAAATGAAACGGCTGAGTGCCGCCAAGCAACCTGTGACCCTCTGTACGCCCTTTAGATCTCAGATGGGGCCCATCTTGGTTATTGCAGAGATTTTTTCAGGGTTGGCCTCGATGCCGCGTTTAGACATGATGAACCCTAGAAGCATACCTCGTGGGACGCCAAAGACGCATTTCTCTGGATTGAGTTTGATGTTTTTTGCCCTGAGGCATTTGAACGCAATGTCGAGGTCGTTGACCAGATCGTCGGCTTGTTTTGTTTTGACAACGATGTCATCGACATAAGCCTCGACGGTCGACCCAATGTGCTTTCCGAAAACATGCTGCATGCATCGCTGGTACGTAGCCCCCGCGTTCCGGAGACTGAAGGGCATCGTAACATAGCAATACATGCCGAATGGGGTGATGAATGAAGTCGCAAGCTGGTCGAACTCCTTCATTTTGATTTGGTGGTAGCCGGAGTATGCATCTAAGAATGAGAGAGTTTCACATCTCGCAGTGGAATCAACGATTTGGTCAATGCATGGCAAAGGAAAGGGAACTTTTGGACATGCTTTATTTAAACCAGTATAGTCTACACACATCCTCCATTTCCCACTCTTTTTTCTAACTAATACGAGATTAGCTAGCCACTCAGGATGATGAACCTCCTTGATGAATCTAGCCTCCAACAGTTTCTGTATCTCTTCGCCGATGACCCTGCGCTTCTCTTCATCAAAGCGACACAGGCGTTGCTTCACCGGTTTGGATCCGGCCCGGATCTCCAAGGCATGCTCAACGACTTCCCTAGGTATGCCCGGCATATCCGAGGGACTCCACGCAAAGATGTCGACGTTTGCGCAGAGAAAGTCGACGAGCACTGCTTCCTATTTAGGATCGAGGGTGGCGCTGACGTTCAGCGCCTTTCCCTTGGGATCAGCGGGGTCGAGGGGTACGAGTTTGACATCTTCCGCAGGCTCAAAGCTGCCGGCATGGCGCTTTGGGTCGGGAATCGCATTGGCGAGGCCGTCGAGGTCTGCAGCCAAGGTCGCCGACTCCAAAACAGCCTCGCCGTGCTCGACGCACTCGACGTCGCACTCATAGGCATGTTCATACGAGGGTCCTACAGTGATGACACCGTTTGGGCCTAGCATCTTAAGCTTGAGGTAGGTGTAGTTCGGGATTGCCATGAACCTGGCGTAGCATGGGCGCCCGAGGATAGCGTGGTATGTTCCACGGAATCTGACCACTTCGAAAGTGAGAGTCTCCTTTCTAAAGTTGGCCGGTGTGCCAAAACAAACAGGCAGATCGACCCGTCCGAGGGGTTCCGCCCGTTTTCCTGGCATGACTCCGTGGAAGCCCCCGACGCTAGGTTGGAGGCACGCTCTCTCGACCCCCAGAAGGTCGAGGGTCTAGGAGTAGATGATGTTGAGGCTGCTTCCGCCGTCCATGAGCACCTTGGTGAGGCGTGGGGTCAACAACGAGTGGATAGACTCCTGGGTTGGGGACGTAGTCTGGGTGGTCATCATGGTCGAAAGTGATGGCCACCGCAGACCAATCAAGGAAGCGGGGGACTACCGTTTGTATGGAGAAAACCTCACGCCGTTCTCGCTTGCGCTGGCGCGCCGAGAGGCGGGTCGAGGGCCCTCCGTAGATCATGAAGCAGTCGTGGATCTCGGGGAATCCCTCGTCCTTGTCGTCACTCTTAGGGTCCTCCTTCTTGTCATCCCTCTTGACGCCAGCACCCTCAAAGTACCTGCGAAGCATGTGACAGTCTTCGAGGTTATGGTTAGTGGGTCCCTTGTGGTAGGGACACGACTCTTTGAGCATTTTGTCAAAGATGCCCCCGCCGGGGGGGGCCTCGAGGCTTCTTGCGCTCGGTAGCAGTGATGAGCTCGTCGGCCGGGGCCTCGAGCTTGCCCTGCTGGCCTTTCTTCTTCTTGCAGTTGTTTCTCTTGGAGCCCCAGGTGGAGCTCGTGGGATCGTCGACCTTCTGCTTCCCCCTTTCCTGGTCGCCACCAAAGATTGCACCAACCGCCTCCTCGCCGGCGGCAAAGTTGGTGACAATGTCCATCAACCCGTTGGCAGTGAGTGGAGTGTTACGGCCCAACTCTCGGACCAACTCCTTACAGGTGGTGCCGGAGAGGAAGGCCATAATTACGTCGGAGTCGGTGATGTTGGGGAGCTCGGTACGCTGCCGGGAGAAGCGCCGAATGTAATCCCGGAGGGATTCACCCGGTTTCTGCTTGCAACTCCGGAGGTCCCACGAGTTGCCGGGGCGCATGTAGGTCCCCTTGAAATTTCCTTCAAACACCCTTACGAGATCGTCCCAGTCGTGGATCTGTCGAGGTGGGAGATCCTCGAGCCAGGCTCGGGCGGTGTCGGAGAGGAACAGGGGGAGTTGTCGAATGATGACCCAGTCGTCGGTGGCCCCGCCCAGCTGACACGCCAAGCGGAAATCGGCGAGCCAAAGTTCGGGTTTGGTTTCACCGTTGATACTTGGTGAGAGTCGTGGGGGGCGAAACCGAGCCGGGAGCACCATCCCACGGATAGCCTTACTGAAGACCCATGGACCCGGAGGCTCGGGTGAAGGGCTACGATCTTCCGAGCTGTCGTAGCGTCTGCCCCTGTGTACGTGGTAGCCTCGAGCCACGCCGTCACCGTGCTTGCGCGTGCGGCGCTCGACGATGTTGCCATGGGTGTCTCGAGGCTCGTGGTCGTTGGTGGTGGGCTCAGGGGCCGGAGCTACCCGGTTTCGCCGGGCAGGCTCGGGGTGAACCGAGGCTTCTCTCTCCTGTCAGGAGGGCTCGATGATCCGCTCCGAGGCTGCCTCGCGTCGCCTCGAGGCAGAGCTCTCGGCCTGCTGCATGGTGGCGGTCTCGAGGAGTTCTCGGATTTCATCTCGAGCCCGACAGGCGTCGGGGTTTGACGGCTCGAGCATGTTGCGGAGGAGCATGGCGGCGGCGACGATGTTCTGGCTGGCTCGAGCGAAAACCGGGGGGTCGACCACCCGGTCCTCGTTGATGCGACGGTTGACGTCGCGAGCTCTCTCGCGAGCTCTCCCGCCAAGTGCGCGTTCTGCGCGCTCACGCTCAAGGGTTTGTTGGAGTAGATCCAGGTTTTCCCGTTCCTCGTCGAGCCTTTCCTACAACTCGTGGATTTGCTCGAGCTGCATTCCTTGATCCGCAAGGAATTGAGGGTCGTCTCGCTCAGCAAGAAGCTCGACATGAGGTGGCGTGTGCCTTCCTTCGACTGGCTCTTCGTCCTCCGATTCCGACGTGCTTTCAACATCGATGTTGAAGCATTTGCGGGTCAGATCATAGGTGTCATCAGCCGAGTCGGAGTCAGGAACGCCAAAGTAGTAGTATGACGGGGGAATGTGTGGCCGTTGCAAATCGTCACTGGGGTTGCGACGTTGAGAAGCAGTCACATGGGGCTCTATTTCCGGTGTCTCCATAGAGTCCAGATAATCAGAAACCGGTGTGGATGCAACGAGATCCAGAGTGGAGCGTAGATGGTGCCCGGGGAGTTCCTCATAAGCACTCATGCGAGTGCTCACGGAAGATGCGTATACCTGGGCAGCCGAGTCTAGCCCAAACAGGAATGGTGATGGAGATGTCGCTGCCCGTGCCGGAATGGATGCTCCGGACAGTGGTGTCTCACCGGACGGGGGAGCGGCGGGATTCTCCGTCGGCATGTTACCCTCAGTCAAGTTCGTCCTACCCAAACCTTCCACAAGGAGATCTGGGTCGGCGCCTGACTGGGGGGTGCCAGACCGGGGGATCCCATCACCCTCCGTGAGGTGAAGATGGTGGTTGTACCGGGCTCGTCGTCGTCGGGCGGCCCGCGCCTGCCTAGAGCGACGGTACCGGCGGATTGCTCCCCCGGGCTGGGAGAGCTCATAGTCCTCGTCGGTTGGGTGCCTAGGTGGAAGTAGGACCATATCATAGCCATAGCCAAGCGACATGAACTCCAAACTCCCGAACCAGATCACCGTGGCCAACGGAATAGGGCGTTCGGGGTCAGCCATCCAGGAAAAAAGGCAAGAAAGCGACGTTGGCACGCAGCGATCCCCTACCTGGTGCGCCAACTGTCGGTGTTCGGTCCCGAGGGGGTCCTAAACCAACGAGTAAATGCTGTGTGTCCCTTTCCTGGATGGTGATGCAAGGAGAACACACGGGGGGTTTATCCTGGTTCGGGCAAAAGAAGGCCCTACGTCCAGCGGGGAGGGAGAGGTTTGTATTTCCTTGCACCGAGGTGCTCGTGTAGGGGTTACAAGCTTGCAAGAGAGGGCATCGAGCCCAAGTCTTAAAGAGAGGAAAAAGAGGACAAGGGTGATTGCTTGAGATATTGATCTCTATCTTGCGTCTTGCCTGTTGTCCCTTGTTTTCTTGTTGTCGATGTAGAACCCTGGCCTACCCTTTTATAGGGCGAGAGGAGGCCAAGACGACGGAGAGCCTTGAGATGATGTTTTGTCGATTCCTGTTGAGATGACCATAGCGACGTGCCCTGGGAATGGCCGGCCATCCCTGGACACCATGGCATCGTGGGAGACGAGACGACGAAATGACCCGGAGCGCCATGCCATACCATCCTTCCCTTTCCGTTGAACTGTGCCGAGCATCGAGGTTGGGTCGAGGCCGTCTCGAGACCGGATGGATAAGGCCGAATCCCCGAGATTGTGGAGTACGGGCCTTGTCTTATCCTCCCTCGAGGGTGATCGATGATAAACAGTGCGCGGTAAGGTGGGTACAGTGACGGTTTTCACCTCCCATCACGGGATGGGTGGTAAAATAGTGAGGTCTGACACTGGCATTGTTCCCACGTCGATCCTGATCGCAGCCATACCGGTAGGTGGTAGTAGGTAACCGCATTAAATGCTATGGCTTTTGTCCCAGGGTAGGTAAAGAGAAGGAGTCGAGGCGCTCGACCCGGGCTCACGCGAGTCGGAGTTTTTCCCAGTGGGCGGACGAGCCTCGCACGGGTCGGAGCGCGGTCGAGGTACCTTGCTGTACAGGATGGGGCACGGTCGAGGCGCCCCCATCGAGGGTGCCTCGTACGAGTCAGAGCCGAAGCGCGGTCGAGGCGCTCCGTCGAGCGGGCCTCGTACGAGACGGACTAGATACGCGGTCGAGGCGGGCCGCCTTTTATTGCGGTTTCAGTCGTTTTAGTTTTTTATTAGCGATGGATGTGGGTACCCCCATACTGTTGGTACCGACAGGTCCATTTGGAGATAGTGCAACTCTTGATGCAAGATTGCTGCACGGTTTGCCTCGAACGTACCATAGGCTCGGAAATAGTATTGGAGGCACCCGATGGAACTCCTAGGTGACATGAGTAATGTGGAATCTCGTTTCAATCTATTTTGAGACAGTGTTAGCATCGGTGTAAGATAGATGCTCGGTTTGTGTCAAACGTACCATAGGCTCATAAAATCGTTTTGTATGCCCCTGTTGGTACTCCTAGGTGACGAGGCTCTAGTGGAGCTCTATTTGGTCCGTTTGGAGATAGTACTAATCTTGAGGCAAGATATGTGCATGGTTTCCACTGAACGTACCATAGGCTCATAAATAGTTTTGGACACACCTGATGGAACTCACAGGTGAGTGCGTCGTATGGAATCTTGTTTTAGTCTGTTTAGATACAGTGTTAGTGTTAGTGCAAGATAGGTGCACGGTTTGTACTGAACATACCATAGGCATAGAAATCGTTTTCGATACACTCGATGGCACTCCTAGGTGACGAGGCTCAAGCCGAAGCTCGGTTCGGTCTGTTTGGAGATAGTGCTACTCTTGATGCAAGATTGGTGCACAGTTTGCGTCGAACGTACCGTAGGCTCAAAAATAGTATTGGAGGCCCCGATGGACATCCTAGGTGACGGGAGTCATGTGGAATCTTGTTTCGATCAGTTTTCAGATAATGCTAGCATTGGTGCAAGATAGGGGCTCGGTTTGCGTCAAACACACCATAGGCTCATAAATCTTTTAAAATGCAAACGATGGTATTCCTAGGTGACGATGGTCTGGTGGAGCTCTGTTCGGTGCGTTTGGAGATAGTGCTAATCTTGACACAAGATAGGTGCATGGTTTGGACAGAACGTACCATAGGCTCATAAATAGTTTTGGACGCACCCGATGAAACTCATAAGTGACGTGGGTTGTGTGGAATCTCATTTTAGTCCGTATTGTAGACAGTGTTAGTGTCAGTGCAAGATAGGTGCACGGTTTGCACCGAACATACCATAGGCATAGAAATCATTTTGCACACACCGATGGGACTCCTAAGTGACGAAGCTCAAGTGGAAGCTCGCTTCGGTCTGTTTGGAGATAGTGCAACTGTTGATGCAAGATTGGTGCATGGTTTACCTCAAATGTACCGTAGGCTCAGAAATAGTATTGGAGGCACCCGATGGAACTCCTAGGTGATGTGAGTTATGTGGAATCTCTTTTTAATCTGTTTTGAGACAGTGTTGGCGTCGGTGTAAGATAGGTGCTCGGTTTGTGTCAAACATATCATAGGCTCATAAATCATTTTAGATGCACCCGATGGTAAACCTAGGTGACGAGGGTCTGGTGGAGCTCTGTTCGGTGCATTTGGAGATAGTGCTAATCTTGACACAAGATAGGTGCTAGGTTTGCATTGAACGTACCATAGTCTCATAAATAGTTTTGGACACACCCGATGGCACTCGTATGTGATGTGGGTCATGTGGAATCTTGTTTTAGTCCATTTGTAGACAGTGTTAGTGTTAGGGCAAGATAGGTGCACGGTTTGCACCAAGCAAACCATAGGCATATAAATCGTTTTGGATGCACTCGTTGGGACACCTAGGTGATGAGGCTCAAGTGGAAGCTCGCTTCGGTCTGTTTGGAGATAGTGCAACTCTTGATGCAAGATTGGTGCACGGTTTGCCTCGAACGCACCGTAGGCTCAAATATAGTATTGGAGGTACCTGATGGAACTCCTAGATGACGTGAGTCATGTGGAATCTTGTTTCAATCTGTTTTCTGATAGTGTTAGCGCCGGTGTAAGATAGGTGCTCGATTTGTGTCAAACATACCATAGGCTTATAAATAGTTTTAGACGCACCTGATGGTACTCCTAGGTGACAAGGGTCTGGTGGAGTTCTGTTCGGTCCGGTTAGAGATAGTGCTAATCTTGACGCAAGATAGGTGCATGGTTTGCACTGAACGTACCATAGGCATAGAAATCATTTTGGACGCACTAGATCGGACTCCTAGGTGATGAGACTCAAGTGGAAGCTCGGTTCGGTTCGTTTGGATATAGTGCTACTCTTGATGCAAGATTGGTGCATGGTTTGCGTCGAACATACCATAGGCTCGAAAAACAGTATTGGAGGCACCCGATGGAACTCCTAGGTGACGTGGGTCATGTGGAATCTCGTTTCGATCTGTTTTGAGAAAATGTTAGGAGATAGTGCTAATCTTGACATAAGATAGGTGCACGTTTTGCACTAAATGTACCATAGGCTCACAAATAGTTTTTGACGCACCCAATGGAACTCATAGCTGAGTGCGTCATGTGGAATCTCGTTTTAGTCTATTTGGAGAAGTGTTTGTGTTAGTGCAAGATAGGTGCACGGTTTGCCCCGAACATACCATAGGCATAGAATTCATTTTTGACGCACTCGATGGGACTCCTATGTGACAAGGCTCAAGCGCATGTTCCGTTCTGTCTGTTTGGAGATAGTGCTACTCTTGATGCAAGATTGGTGCATGTTTTGCGTCGAACGTATCGTAGGCTCAAAAATAGTATTGGAGACCCTCGATGGAACTCCTAGGGGACGTGAGTCTTGTGGAATATCGTTTCGATCAGTTTTAGATAGTGCTAGGATCGGTGCAAAATAGGTGCTCGGTTTGCGTCAAACATACCATGGGCTCATAAATCATTTTAGATGCACCCGATGATACTCCTAGGTGACGAGGGTCTGGTGGAGCTCTGTTCGTTCCGTTTGGAGATAGTGCTAATCTTGACACAAGATAGGTGCATGGTTTGTACTGAACGTACCATAGGCTCATAAATAGTTTTGGACGCACGCGATGGTACTTGTAAGTGACGTGGGTCGTGTTGAATCTCGTTTTAGTCCGTTTAGAGACAGTGTTAGTGTTACTGCAAGATAGGTGCACGGTTTGCCATGAACATACCATAGGCATAGAAATCATTTTGGATGCACTTGTTAGGACTTGAAGGTGACGAGGCTCAAGTGGAAGCTTGCTTCGGTCCATTTGGAGATAGTGCAACTCTTGATGCAAGATTGGTGCATGGTTTGCCTCGAACGTACCACTGGCTCAGAAAATAGTATTGGAGGCACCCGATGGAACTCCTAGGTGACATGGGTCATGAGGAATGATGAGAACTTCAACACCAACAATGCATCCACACCGACACCAGTACCTCTTGCTGGTGCTCTTACTCATGCTCGTGCTCATAAACTTAATCATCAAGTGAGTTCCTTCTTGAGCTCCTGTCCATCATGTTTAGATCTTGGAGACACATGCACTCTTGTTTTGATTAGGAACCAAGGAGAAGACTGAAAGGGAAAAGGACCCGCATTCACTGGATTCGGACTGCAAAACTGACCCAACTTGCACGGATCACCACGGCTTCATACGGACTCCAATTGGGACGTTCTAATACTTGGTGGAGAGTTAATGAAGTGTACCTTCCAAAGGATCCAACCTCACATGCAAATCACATCAGACTCGCCCGCAAACAGTCAATTTCCTCCGGACTGTTTCTGCCCACAGGAGCTGCAACACCTAATTTTAGCACCTATTCTTAGTGCATGTTTAGTCAATAAGAGATCTCAAGCAACCATGCAGTGGTCATTGTTTCTATTCTATTTTTAGTGAGTCAAGAGCACCTCCTGGCCCTCCTCTAGTCACCCACTCCTTACATAAAAGCTCCTACAGCCACAACATTAGATGGGTTTTGTTTAGATCAAGTTAGCCTTTGCTACTTGGCTATAAACGCGCGTGCTGTGCGTGCTGCATTAGCCACCCGTCTACTTGTCTTCGAATCCCCATGTCATCGGAGATTAAGTTTGAAACCTTCATTTACATGTAGTAATTCAGTACTTGTTCTCTTGTTCTTGTGAGTTCTTCGATTGCTTGCAGGACGGGTGCCCTAGTGGCTGGTTATCGCGCCGCAAGATCACAACAACCATTGGAGGTGGTGTATCGGTTGCCAAGGCGCAACGTCCCTGGATCGTTGTAGTCGGACCATGAACGTCATCTTTTCCACCAATCGAGTTCACCGTGATCTCTCATCGAAAGATCGACCATCAAACCCCAGCAGGTTCTTATCAGTTGGTGTCAGAGCAAGGTTAATCGGTGAGACTTCCAATCCTTTCCCAGATTTAATTCCTATAGTCCAGAAAAAGCGTCGGTGCAAGATAGGTGCTCGGTTTGCGTCAAATGTACCATAGGCTCAAAAATTGTTTTAGACGCACCCAATGGTACTCCTAGGTGATGAGGGTATGGTAGAGCTCTGTTTGGTGTGTTTAGAGATAGTGCTAATCTTGACATAAGACAGGTGCATGGTTTGAACTGAACGTACCACAGGCATAGAAATCGTTTTCGACACACTCGATCGGACTCCTAGGTGACGAGGCTCAAGTGGAAGCTTGGTTTGGTCCATTTTGAGATAGTGCTACTCTTGAAGCAATATTGGTGCACGGTTTGCGTCGAACGTACCGTAGGCTCAAAAATAGTATTGGAGGAACCCGATGGAACTCCTAAGTGACGTGGGTCATGTGGAATCTCGTTTCAATCTGTTTTGAGACAGTGTTAGCGTCAGTGCAAGATAGGTGCTCGGTTTGCCTCAAACGTGCCATAGGCTCACAAATCGGTTTAGATGCACCCGATGGTACCCCTAGGTGACGAGGTTCTGGTGGAGCTCTGTTCGGTCCATTTGGAGATAGTGCTAATCTTGACACAAGATAGGTGCATGGTTTGCACTGAACATATCATAGGCTCATAAATAGTTTTGGATCCACCCGATGGAACTCCTAAGTCACGTGGGTCATGGGGAACCTCGTTTTAGTCCATTTGGAGACAGTGTTCGTATCAGTGCAAGATAGGTGCATGATTTGCACCGAACATACCATAGGCATAGAAATCATTTTGGACGCACTCGATGGGACTCCTAGGTGACGAGGTTCAAGTGAAAGCTCGGTTCGGTCCGTTTGGAGATAGTGCTACTCTTGATACAAGATTGGTGCATGGTTTGCGTCGAACGTATCGTAGGCTCAGAAATAGTATTGTAGGCACCCGATGGAACTCCTAGGTGACGTGGGTCATGTGGAATCTTGTTTCAATCTGTGTTTAAGACAGTGTTAGTGTCGGTGCAAGATAGGTGCTCAGTTTGCACTAAATGTACCATTGGCTCATAAATTGTTTTGGATGCACCTGATGGAATTTGTAAGTGACGTGGGTCATGTGGAGTCTCGTTTTAGTCCATTTGGAGACAATGTTAGTATCAGTGCAAGATGGGTTCACGGTTTGCACCGAACATACCATAGGCATAGAAATCATTTTGGACGCACTCAATGGGACTCCTAGGTGACGAGGCTTAAGTGGAAGCTCGGTTCGGTCCATTTGGAGATAGTGCTACTCTTGATGCAAGATTGGTGCATGGTTTGCGTCGAACATACCGTAGGCCCAAAAATAGTATTGGAGGCCCCTGATGGAACTCCCAGGTGACGTGAGTCATGTGGAATCTCATTTATACCCCTACACTTTTAGAAAAAGTGTGTGTGGTGAATTGCTCATTTGTCATCTCTCTGTTCATATAATCAGTTTTGGGGATCCCTTAAAAAAGAAAAAAAGAAAAGAAAAGAATTAAGATAAAAGAAAAGGGGGATGATTTTTGTGTTGATTCTTTTGCTAGGTGGTGTTGTGATCTCCTTGTGTCTAGGCTCGCGTCTCTAGCATGGTCTAGGCTAGGACCAACATAGTACCACCATTGAACGATTATTCAGCTCGCTTTTGTAACTAACGTGGTGCTATCATTTTACTTGGCATTACATTTGGCCCACCTACAGCTCCACATATACGACTACAACTTGATGGGTGTTGTTGCTACGGTACCGGTACACTTTCTTCCAAGGTTGCAGACTTGCTGGTTGTCGACCCCTCTTGTTGAGCAAGGTAAGAACTGGTAAGAGCTTGATAAACAGGTTGAGAGTGAGCGCCTTGCTATAGCTACATCCTAGTAGTTGTAGGGCTTTTATTTCTTCACCTGTTTTCTTGTTTCTACTTTGTTTTGTTGAACCATGTTAGGATCAGAGGACAGTAACAAGATTCCACAATCTCCTCGTACCAAGGGCAGCATTCAACATTTTACAAGGCAAGTGTGCAGCTGCATACAAAAGGACTTGATAACGATTTACAAGTGACCAATGACAAGATTGGGCAACTGGAGACAACACAACTTACCACCTCCACCAAGCTTACATGTTTGGAGGCATCTGTGGCTCGTATGGACAAAAGCCTTGCTTCCCTTTTGAACCATTTTGATGACTTCCACGCAAAAGACAAAGAGCGGCATAATGAAGACAAGAAGGACGAAGAGCGAGTTGAAGATAATTATGATGAAGAATATACTACTGATACTGAATGTGATGATCAAGATGCTCATCATCGGCGTCGTCTATGCCATAATCGTAGAGGTATGGGTGGTCACCGCCGACGTGAGGTACCCAATAATAATGATGATTTCAGCAAGATTAAATTTAAAATACCTCATTTTGATGGTAAGTATGATCCTGATGCGTACATTACTTGGAAAATTGCCGTTGACCAAAAGTTTGCATGTCACAATTTTCCTGAGGATACTCGTGTTAGGGCTGCTACTAGTGAGTTTACCGATTTTGCCTCCGTTTGGTGGATAGAACATGGCAAGAAAAATCCTGATAACATACCTCGAACTTGGGATGCTTTGAAATGAGTCATGAGGGTTAGATTTGTTCCTTCTTACTATGCACGTGATATGTTAAATAAGATGCAGCAATTGAGACAAGGTGCCAAAAGTGTAGAAGAATATTATCAGGAATTACAAATGGGTATGCTGCGTTGTAACTTAGAGGAAGAAGAGGAATCTGCTATGGCTCGATTTTTGGGCGGGCTAAATCATGAAATCCAGGACATCCTTGCTTATAAAGATTATACTAACATAACCCGTTTGTTTTATCTTGCTTGTAAAGCTGAAAGAGAAGTGCAGAGGTGACGTGCCAGTACCAAGACTAATTTTTCTGCAGGAAGGACTAATTCGTGGTAGCCCCGCACGACTACACGTACTCCTATGCCATCATCTAGTGATAAGCCTCGTGTTACTCCTGTAAATTCAGCGACAAAGATAGCCCCAATGCCTGCTGCGAGTGCTACTTCCATGGCATCTACAGGTAGAACAAGGGACGTTCAGTGTCACCGGTGCAAGGATATGGACATGTGATCCGTGATTGTCCAAGCAAGCGTGTTATGGTCATCAAAGACGATGGTGAGTATTCATCTGCTAGTGATTTTGATGAAGATACATTTGCATTGCTTGCGGCTGACCATGTAGGTAGTGAAGGACACTTGGAAGAACATATTGGTGCAGGTGAAGCAGACCGCTATGAGAGCCTCATTGTACAGCGAGTGTTTAGTGCACAAATGGAGAAGGCAGAGCAAAATTAGCGACACACATTGTTTCAAACAAAGTGTGTCATCAAAGAGCATTCGTGCCGCATGATCATTGATGGAGCTAGCTGCAATAACTTGGCTAGAAGCAATATGGTGCAAAAATTGGCGCTTACCACCAAACCACACCCACATCCCTATTACATTCAATGGCTGAACAACAGTGGTAAGGCAAAGGTAACTAGACTTGTGAGAATCAATTTTTCCATTGGATCCTATAAAGATATTGTGGAATGTGATGTTGTGCCTATGCAAGTTTGTAATATTCTGCTAGGTAGACCTTGACAATTTGATAGAGATTCTATGCATCATGGTAGAACAAATCAGTATTCCTTTCTATACCATGATCGAAAAATTATGTTGCATCCCATGTCTCCTAAAGCTATTATGCAAAATGATGTTGCTAAGGCTGCAAAGGTTTAGAACGAGAACAACAAAAGTGACAAATCTGTGGCTGATGACTAGAATGAGATAAAATTGAGAGGGACTTGTTTGTTTGCTACTAAATTTGATATAAATGAGTTTAATGAATCAGCTTCCATTGCTTATGCTTTAGTATGCAAAGATGCATTGATCTCCCTTCATGATATCCAGCATTCTTTGCCTCCTGCTATTGCTAACATTTTGTAGGAGTATTCTGATGTGTTTCCAAGTGAAATACCAGCGGGGCTGCCACCTATACACAGGATTGAGCACCAAATTAATCTTATTCCTGGTGCATCTTTGCCAAACCATGCGCCATACAGGACAAATCTAGAGGAAACAAAAGAAATCTAGTGGCAAGTGCAAGAACTACTCGACAAAGGTTATGTGCGTGAGTCTCTTAGTCCTTGTGTTGTTCCGGTTATTTTGGTGCCTAAGAAAGATGGAACATGGCGTATGTGTGTTGATTGTAGGGCTATTAATAACATCACCATTCGATATCGACACCATATTTCCCATTTAGATGATGTGCTTGATGAATTGAGTGGTGCTGTTGTGTTTTCCAAAGTTGATTTGCGTAGTGGGTACCACCAGATTCATATGAAATTAGGAGATGAATGGAAAACATCTTTCAAAACTAAGTTTGGCTTATATGAGTGGTTGGTAATGCCTTTTGGGTTAACTAATGCACCTAGTACTTTCATGAGATTAATGAACGAGGTTTTGCGTGCTTTCATTGGGAAATTTGTTGTAGTCTACTTTGATGATATATTGATTTACAACAAATCTATGGATGGACACCTAGCTTACTTACGTGCTGTTTTTGATGCTCTACGAGATGCACGTTTATTTGGTAACCTTGAGAAGTGCACCTTTTGCACCGATCGAGTGTCTTTTCTCGGCTATGTTATGACTCCACAGGGAATTGAGGTTGATCAAGCCAAGGTGGAAGCTATACAGGGATGGCCTATACCAAAGACTATCACACAGATGCGGAGTTTCCTAGGACTTGCGGGGTTCTATCGCCGTTTTGTGAAGGATTTCAGCACCATTTCTACGCCATTGAATGATCTTACAAAGAAGAGAGTGCCCTTTAATTGGGGCAAAGCACTAGAGAATGCCTTCATCATGTTGAAAGATAAGTTGACACATGCACCTCTTCTCCAACTTCCTAATCTTAATAAGACTTTCGAACTTGAATGTGATGCTAGTGGAATTGGATTGGGTGATGTTTTATTACAAGAAGGAAGACCCATTGCATATTTTAGTGAGAAACTAAGTGGACCTGTGCTGAATTATTCTACTTATGACAAAGAATTGTATGCGCTTGTGTGGACATTAGAAACATGGCAGCATTATTTGTGGCCCAAAGAATTTGTTATACATTCTGATCATAAATCGTTGAAGCATATTCATAGTCAAGGAAAACTGAATCCTAGACATGCTAAGTGGGTTGAATTTATTGAATCTTTTCCTTATGTAATCAAACACAAGAAAGGAAAAGAGAATATCATTGCTGATGCTTTGTCTAGGTGATATACTTTGTTGACACAACTTGACTATAAGATCTTTGGTTTGGAAACAATTAAAGAACAATATGTGCATGATGATGATTTTAAGGACGTGTTGCTGCAATGTAAAGATGGAAAAGCATGGAATAAATTTGTTGTGAATGATGGCTTTGTGTTTAGAGCTAACAAGCTATGCATTCTAGCTAGCTCCGTTCGTTTGTTGTTGCTATAGGAGGCACACAGAGGTGGCTTGATGGGACATTTTGGAGCAAAGAAGACGGAGGACATCCTTGCTAGTCATTTCTTTTGGCCAAAGATGAGGAGAGACGTGGATAGATTTGTCGCTCGCTGCACTACATGTCAAAAGGCTAAGTCACGGTTAAATCCACATGATTTGTATATGCCTCTACCTGTTCCCAATGCTCCTTGGGAAGATATTTCTATCGATTTTGTGTTGGGATTGCCAAGGACTAGGAAGGGTCGTGATGATAAGAGTTTGTGTGTCCCAATCTTTCAGTGGAGAAGGGTAACTTCGATTTTACTAGAGAGACATTCACGACCCGACTACAACCATCCAAGGACGCTGCGCCTTAGCGATCGATACACCAATTCCAGCGGTTGTCACGCTCTTATGGATCACAACCAACCAAACCACTAGGGTTATTCCTGCAAGGAATCGAAGAACAAGCAAGAACAAGTAGAACAAGCACTCAATTGCAAATATGAGATGAAGTTTCAGATCTAATACACATAAAGGTGGGGTTCCGGATCGAGTAGAACAGATGGTCTAACCAACACACGTGTCTACCAGGAAGTAGCAGGAGCTAAACTTACATCAAAACAAAAACCCAATCTCTTTGTGGCGGCTATGGAGGTATATGAGAGGGTAGAGGACGACCTGGACATGGTGGGGCTCATCCCACAACCCTAGGACACGCCCCTATTGGGCCCCACTTGATACACGGCCCATCAGGCAACAATCAGGTGACGCAGCACCGTGGACAGAAAAGGTCTCAGTATTAAAATGAGAACTGCATACGTATTTAACAAGATATCGGCATGAGTCCAGATCCGTTGGATAGTAGACTTGATAAGCTTTCCAAAAAGTCCTAGAACGTTCCAATCGGAGTCCGTATGAAGTCGTGGCAACTGTCGGAAGTTGGGACTCTTCTGCAGTCCGAATTCATCTTCCAAAATGTGTTGGACTTGGACTCTTTCTTTCTTTGAGCCAAAAGTGACGTGGTGGCTTGGTGGATGACATTAGGAATATTTGGACTTGGTCCCCAATCAACTTCATTAACCTTCCATTCTTTCCATATGCAATTGAACCTTCTCTTCATCCATGTAAGTAATTCTGAAAATGAAAATACACACACACTTTATGGTGCAGCACCAATTCATCAAATGTATCAATGATAAGCCTCATATAGAATGGTTGCACCTTTAGTTTAGAAGTGGTTAATATGGTCATATTCGAGCCAATGATGTCCTCATCACGTGATAGTGTTTTTGTGGTTCGGATAGATTTTCTAAGATGGCACACTTTATACCTTGTCATAAAACTGATGATGCGACACATATTGCTGATTTATTCTTTCATGAAGTTGTTCGTTTGCATGGTGTGCCAAATACAATTATTTCTGATCGAGATGCTAAATTTCTTAGCCATTTTTGGAGAACTTTATGGGCTAAATTGGGGACTAAACTTTTATTTTCTACCACTTGTCATCCCCAAACTGATGGTCAAACTGAAGTTGTGAATATAACTTTATCAACTATGTTAAGAGCTGTTTTAAAGAAGAATATTAAGATGTGGGAAGATTGTTTACCTCATATTGAGTTTGCTTATAATCGTTCAATGTATTCTGATGGACCATTTAAAGTGTTGCAACGAATTAATGAGAATGCATATAAGCTTAATCTTCCTGTAGATTTTGGGGTTAGTCCCACATTTAACATTGCAGATTTAAAGCCATATTTGGGTGAGGAATATGAGCTTGAGTCAAGGATAACTCAAATGCAAGAAAGGGAGGATGATGAGGACTTCAACACCAACGATGCATCCACACCGACACCAGTACCTCTTGCTGGTCCTCTTACTCGTGCTCGCGCTTGTAAACTCAATCATCAAGTGAGTTCCTTCTTGAGCTCCTGTCCATCATGTTTAGATCTTGGAGACACGTGCACTCTTGTTTTCATTAGGAACCAAGGAGAAGACTAAAAGGGAAAAGGACTCGCGTTGGCTGGATTCGAACTGCAAAAACTGACCCAACTTGCGTGGATCACCATGGCTTCATACGGACTCCAATTGGGACGTTCTAATACTTGGTGGAGAGCTAATGAAGTGTTCTTTCCAAAGGATCCAACCTCACATGCAAATCACATCAGACTCACCCGCAACAGTCAATTTCCTCCGGACTGTTTTCGCCTGGAGGAGCTGCAACACCTAATTTTAGCACCTATTCTTAGTGCATGTTTAGTCAATAAGGGATCTCATGCAACCATGCAGTGGTCATTGTTTCTCTTCTATTTTTAGTGAGTCGAGAGCACCTCCTGGCCCTCCTCTAGTCGCCCACTCCTTACATAAGGCTCCTACAGCCACAACATTAGATGAGTTTTGTTTAGATCAAGTTAGCCTTTGCTACTTGCCTCTAAATGCGCGTGCTGCATCAGTCACCCGTCTACTTGTCTTCAGAACCCCACGTCATTGGAGATTGAGTTTGAAACCTTCATTTACATCTAGTAATTCAGTACTTGTTCTCTTGTTCTTGCAAGTTCTTCGATTGCTTGCAGGACAGGTGCCCTAGTGGCTGGTTATCGCGCCGCAAGATCACGGCAACCATTGGAGGTGGGGTATCGGTTGCCAAGGCGCAACCTCCTTGGATCGTTGTAGTCGGACCAGGAACGTCATCTTTTTCCACCAATCGAGTTCGCCACGATCTCTCATCGAAAGATCGGTCATCAAACCCCAGCGGGTTCTTATTAGTTGGTGTCCAAGCAAGGTTAATCGGTGAGAGTCTTCCAATCCTTTCCCTGTTTTAATCCCTATAGTCCAGAAAAGCATCCATGCAAGATAGGTGCTCGGTTTACGTCAAATGTACCATAGGCTCATAAAATCATTTTAGACGCACCCGATGGTACACTTAGGTGACGAGGGTCTGGTGGAGCTCTGTTCGGTCTGTTTGGAGATATGCTAATCTTGACACAAGATAGGTGCATGGTTTGAACTGAATGTACCATAGGCTCATAAATAGTTTTAGACGCACCTGATGGAACTCGTAAGTGACGTGGGTCATGTGGAATTTTGCTTTAGTCCATTTGGAGACAGTGTTAGTGTCAGTGCAAGATAGGTGCACGGTTTGCACCGAACATACCACAGGCATAGAAATCGTTTTCGACGCACTCGATGGGACTCCTAGGTGATGAGGCTCCAGTGGAAGCTTAGTTTGGTCTGTTTAGAGATAGTGCTACGCTTGATGCAATAATAGTGCACGGTTTGCGTCGAACGTACCGTAGGCTTGGAAATAGTATTGGAGGAACCCGATGGAACTCCTAGGTGACGTGGGTCATGTGGAATCTCGTTTCAATCTGTTTTGAGACAATGTTAGTGTCAGTGCAAGATAGGTGATAGGTTTACCTCAAACGTACCATAGGCTCATAAATCGGTTTAGACGCACCCGATGGTACTCCTAGGTGATGAGGTTCTGGTGGAGCTTTGTTCGGTCCGTTTGGAGATACTGCTAATCTTGACACAAGATAGGTGCATGGTTTGCAATGAACGTATCATAGGCTCATAAATAGTTTTGGATCCACCCGATGGAACTCCTAAGTGACGTGGGTCATGTGAAATCTCGTTTTAATCCATTTGGAGACAGTGTTTGTATCAGTACAAGATAGGTGCACGATTTGCACCGAACATACCATAGGCATAGAACTCGTTTTGGACACACTCGATGGGACTCTTAGGTGACGATGCTTTTTGGTGATCATTTAACATGCACTTTATGATGGTTACATTGGTTGTGACCAAATGTATGTTTGGAATGTAAGTTAATATTTATTCTTGCAATTGATGCTTTCCTGGACAGTTTCTGGGACTTTGGTAATTGCACCATGAAAATGATGTTTGCTGAGAAACATGTTTATAACAAAGTTGTAGATAACTCATTAACCTAGCTTGTGTTAAATTTTGGTGGCATTTGGCCTTATAGTTTGTGATTAATGACTGTTTCAAGTTGGGTTCCAGAATTAGTTGTTCTCTGGAATCTCTGGACCAGATTCTGTAATTATGCATGTTTGACTTGGTTAACTTAAGAATCATGCTAAGATGATTAAAGATGAATTATAGAAAATTTCATAAGCTTTCCAGAATGTCTTGTTGCATGACTATTGTATTTGTATAACTCCAGTTATGATCCAAACATGTAGCTGTTGTTGCAGTCTAGAAATTGTCAGATGCGAGTTATGGTTGTTTACTCCATGTGTTGCTAAGTGTGGCTTATACCCTTGATGATGGTCAAGTTAAGATACTTGTGATCTTGTTAAACTTGTGTTATGCTTAATGTGCTTGCCCTCTTTAATTGATTATGTGATGCATCTTATGTTACCATTCATTATATTCATACACATGCATCTTGCATCTCAATTAGGTTCGCTAGATGCACCACGTGAAGGACGAGATGTTGAAGCCAAACCTGAAGACGGTGTTTGGTGGACCCATCCTGAAGATGGAAGGACTAATCAAGTGTCGGGATGGAAGATGCTCGCCAAGCGAGTGTCATCTGTCAATCACTAACCTAGTGTTTGATCCCAGGCAAGCCCCGGAGCATTCTAAGCCTCCTATTTTATAAAAGCAATTGAGTATATATATGTTATATATGTATTGTTGCATTAAGTTATAGGAGTTGATTGAAAACACTTGTTGCATATATATCCTTTCCTTGTCCCATAAATATGCCTGGAATCCTATTTTGGTTCAGGACCGAAAATATTGCTTAGCCCTGCTTAGACCGATAGCGATTGGTGATTTCCTGTCACCGGCAACTATAGGTGGTTACTAGAATATTTTAGCGATGAAATGGATGATATCCTGAAACTAACCAAGTGTTGATGGATAATTGGAGACTGAGTGGAATAAGTATGGGGCAACCAGACAGGGTTCTGGGGTGCTTGTAGTTTCCACCTGTGTCGATTAAGGACCGACCATTGTTGGGCCTCGGGTCATGTTGAACGCATGCCTCACATTTAGCTGGCCGAATAAGGTACCTTTCGACCGCAAAGCTGGGAGATTATTCGGGCCGAGTGGATTGCCCGCAACGCACTGTATCGGAGCAGTAGTGGCAGGATACGGGGGCGCAATGATAAGGCCAAAAAGCAGTTAGGTGGCCCCCGGGTACATGTGGTTCCTGGCAAACTCGCGACTTTACCTGAATAGTTGACTCAGTGACCAATACCTCACTTTAGCGGGTGAGTGAGGTTTGTGTGAGGAATAAATTACTAGCTGGTTGATAATCGATTCGAATCACCATCGTTCACTTGATAGTGAACACTTGACTCGAGTTACGGCATCGTAGTAATGATGATGGAACACAGATGATAACCTTTGATGTTAATGGTTAATCAAGTGATTGCTTTAGCATAGGTGCTTACCAAGATTGAATAGGTTATAATAAATATGATGCAAATGGACTTAAATTAGTTTATTCATGATAACTTATGCTTTTCACAAATGAGTCAAGCTAGCCCACTGAAAGAAAGCCTTGCATACTCCTTGGTGTCATTATTTCTGGTTTATGACGAGTAAGTCTAGCTGAGTACCTTCTCGTACTCAGGGTTTATTCCCACTTGTTGCAGGTTGTGATGTATCATGGCTACTGCAAGAACTGGTTGGCTCCTGCTGTAATGGCAGAGTGTGATCATGGGCATGATCCTTCTGAGCTATCTTATCTCTCATGCTTTTGTTGGAAATTGACCTTGGTACTGGCATGTATTTGAATTAAGGTGATATTAGTTTCAAACTACTTTGCTTCCGCTACTTTTAAACTTGAGTTATAATAACTCTACTGAAATCCGATATATGTTGAATTACTTATGAAATGGATGTAACATATGACCTATTATGTTGGACCACTACGATCTTGGCTTGTATGTTGGTTGGTTTGAAATCCCTCGTGATTTTATTGGACTACCGGAGTTATAGGAGCTTAAGTACATGAATTTAATTGCTCCGGTGATTGTTTTTGTACTTTTGTTTTTATAATTTGGGCGGTTCCGTGACAGCTGGCATCGGAGCAAGGTTCAACACTAAACATGTCATATGTGTATTGAAAACAAAGGTTTTTGTTTGCAAAACTCAGTTTTTGACAACTTATAGCTACTGTATATATAGGTTTGTTCAAATCTGAATTTTAAATCTAAGTATGCCAGTGGTCATTTCCTTTATGCCCCATTAAGGACCCTTAGGTGGCTTAATTAAGTACTAACTTGAGGGTTTTAAATTTTTGCATCTACGCCCAAGCCAAGGTATGTATGAGTGATAACTTGATCGCACCGTTACCCTGTGGTCGAATGGTAGTGGTAACCTTCATATATGAAATAGCCATATATGTCACTAGAGTTACATTCTTGCAACGTCGCACCTATGCCAAGGTAAGTGTGAGCTGGGAGAGCATGACTGTTCAACCATCGGTCTAGGGAAGTTGAAAGTACTTAATTGTGGGTACATTTGTTGGGTAGCTATGATACCGAAGTATATGCATCAGGGGGTGTATGTATGGAGAGTATTTAGTTTACTACTTTCATTGTGTGCTATATTGGGAATTGTTGGGCTGCAATTAAATTTTCTGCAGGTACGCTAACCACGAATACGTAAGTTGAATGTAGTTGACGACTAGTTATATATCAAGAGAATGCGTGTTATGCCACCGACATAGAACGTGATTGCCACCTTAGGCTGGCAATCTTGTGATGAGGACATCATTGACTCAAAGATGACCATGCCAACCACTTCTATACCAAAGGTGCAACCATTCTATATGAGGCTTATCATTGATGCATTTGATGAATTGATGCTGCACCATGATATGTGTTCATTCTCATTTTCAGAATTACTTACATGGATCAAGGGAAGGTTTGATTGCATATGGAAAGCATGGAAGGTTAATGAAGTTGATTGGGGACCAAATCCAAGTATTCCTAACATCCTCCGCTAGGCCACCACGTCACTTTGGTTCCAAGGACAGAAAGAGTCCAAGTCCAACACGTTTTGGAAGTTGAATTCGGACTGCAAAATAGTCACAAATTGCGACGGTCACCACGACTTCATACGAACTCCGATTGGGACGTTATAGCACTTTTTGGAAAGCTTATCAAGTCTATTTTCCAACGGATCTAGACTCATGGCTATATCTTATCCGATGCTTCCACAATCGTCGTTTCAACGCCGGGACCTTTTCTGCCTTTGGTGCTGCGTCACCCTATTTTGGGCCGATGGTCCATGTATCAATTTGGGTCCATTAAGGACGTGTCCTAGGGTTGGAGAACGACCCCAACACCCCCCTGGTCATTCCTCTAGGTATTAATAAGGATTAGAGCCGCCACAAACAGATTGGGTTTTGTTTTGTTGAAAGTTTAGCCATTGCTGCTTCCTTGTAGACGCGTGTGTTGACTAGACCATCCGTTCTACTTGATTCAGAACCCCAACCTTGCGAGTTCAGATTGGTTTCTCATCTCTATATTTGCAATTGAGTTGCTTGTTCTACTTGTTCTTGCTTGTTCCTCGATTGCTTGCAGGAATTACCCTTGTGGTTTGGTTGATCGTGCTCCACAAGATCGCGACGGCCATTGGAGGTGGTGTATCGGTTGCTAAGGCGCAGCTTAGAAGGTTGTAGTCGGGCCGTGAACGTCATCTTCATCCCTAAATCGAGTTATCCACCTTCTCTCATCGAAAGATCAGGATTCACCCTAGCGGGTTCATATCAGTTGGTAATCAGAGCAAGGTTGATCGGTGAGAGACTTCTAGTTCTTTGCTGTTTTTTTAATCTCCTATAGTCCAGAAAAAGCCAAAACAAAATTAGTAGATTAGTTCTCCATAATCCCAAAAACCCTTTGAGCTTAATACTATTACTGCTTAGTTAGGGCTTATTGAATTAACGGTTGCATCGTCGTATCAAGTTGCTGGTTTTAGCATCTAGTCATTTAGAGTTTCGAGTTCTAGTCACGTTTCTGTCACCATCGCAGATTTGAGTTTATTTGTTTCTCTCAACGAATCCGAGTGGATTTCCAAATTCCTTTGTTTTGTTTACCACCATTATCCTAGCCACGCCCTTGGAGGTTTCATCCACGTCCATATTTCCATCTACAAAAAGGAAATCCAACAAGATCAAGATAGAATTCGATTCAGAGTCCTGTTTTATCCTGAAAAGAAAAGCACCATATTTCCTTTGTCAGGAGTCTGAATAGGGAGTTTAAATACAATCTGGAAACCTTAACTTGTCCTCTTTCCAACTGATCAGAGCTTGGTCCCAAATTCAATCTGAGCGCTTCGCAATTGCCCTGGAGATTTGTGCGTTTGCTGGTTTTGCAAAACAGCCACTTGTTTGACTTTGCTACTGAATCACCCTTCCCAAGGAAACATTTTAATTGTTGTAAGTAGCTTGTTAATTCTTGTTGCAAAATTTCAGTTTTGTGCTAGTTGAAAAAAAATAGAAAAAAGACAGAAGAAAGAAAGAAAAGAAAGATAGAAAGAAAGAAAGAAAAGAAAGAGAAAGAAGAAGAGAAGGGTTTTCCTTTTGTTGTTATTCCTGTCCTTGTGATCCTTCTTTGTTGCAGCTCAGTGACTTCATTTGTGTCCAGGCTCGCGTCTCTAGCACGTACTAGCCTAGGACCAGCACAATAACGTCGTTGAGCGTTTGTTCAATTTGCTTGCAACTAACGTGGTTCTAGTACTTCCTTGCTTTAGCCCACCTACAGCTCCACATATTCGACTACAGCTTGACAATTTGTTTTGTTGCTACGGCACCGATACACTTCACTCCACGGTTGTAGACTTGTTGGTTGCCATCACCTCCTGTTTGGCTTGGTAAGAACTTGTAAGGGCTTGTTTTAACAAGTTGAGTTTGAGAGAGTTACAACCGACACATCCTAGTAGTTGATAGGAGGATACATATTATTTTTGTGTTTCTTGTTTTCTACTAATCATGGCAGGTGATATGGAGATTTTTGAGTTGTTGAAACTATACCCTCATATTCAGGATGTCATTCAACACTTGCCGTTATATGATGGTAAGTTTGATCCTCAAGCTTACATTGATTGGGAGTTAAAAGTAGACAATGAATTTGATGAGCATGACCTGTCCGAGAAACAAAAGATTTGTATTGCCTCTAATATTTTGATTGAAAATGCTTTGCTAGAATGGAAACACATTTGTAGGCATAACAAAGTTCCAGAATCTTGGAAAGACTTCAAATTTATTTTTAGAGATGCATTCGTTCCTGCATATTATGTTGATTATTTGCTTGCAAAATTAGACAACTTGAACCAGGGTAGTAAGACTATGAAACAATACTATCATAATTTTAAGATTTGTATCATGTTTGGTGGATTGGATGAATGCATTGAAGATGTTATGAGTAGATTCATGAGAGGGCTCAATTCTGAAATTCGAACCTTGTTAATTAGCAAATCATATTGCCATATTGGTCAATTGTTTTGTCTGGCTCTCAATGCTGAAAAAGAGATTCTATTATCTGTGAATACTTGCCAGAATGATGTGACCCATAATGTCCAAAATTTGTCCACTCTGCATGCTAATGAAGAGCAACAAATAGTGGAACCCACTACTGATTATCCTTTGTCACAAAATGAATTACTCACTGTTCCTTGTGATAAAGAGGAGTTGTGTGCTGATGATTCTTTTACTCCTATGCCACAAGTAGCGAATAAATGTGATACTTTTGGTTTGGAACCATACAAATGTGCTAAAGATAAGCTTTTTCATCCTATTACATGTGCACAAGATGAACTAGATTTACTGTCCTCTTTAAATACTTTGGGTTATATTGAATTTGATATTCTGTGTAATCTAAATTGTCTAAAAGAGAAACTTAAATTTGATTCTGGTTTGCCGAGTTTTAATCATTGTTCGCTTCATGCAATTGGCAAATATGACAGCAAAGGAGAATATTTGGTGCATAAAGTTTATATTTGCTCTAATCTGAAATATCCTTTTGGGCCACAATACCATGATCAAATTGAGGGTTGCACTAACACTAATGATGTCTTGCAAAGTTTTCCTAGTTTTCCCCATATGCAACAGGATAAATATCAAGAAGGGGAGCACAATTCACTTTTACCTACAACACATACTCCAACAAAGATCAAACTGAGGACGGTTTGCTGTCAAGAAGGGGAGAATGATGAGGACATCATTGACTCAAAGATGACCATGCCAACCACTTCTATACCAAAGGTGCAACCATTCTATATGAGGCTTATCATTGATGCATTTGATGAATTGATGCTGCACCATGATGTGTGTTCATTCTCATTTTCAGAATTACTTACATGGATCAAGGGAAGGTTTGATTGCATATGGAAAGCATAGAAGGTTAATGAAGTTGATTGGGGACCAAATCCAAGTATTCCTAACGTCCTCCGCTAGGCCACCATGTCACTTTGGTTCCAAGGACAGAAAGAGTCCAAGTCCAACACGTTTTGGAAGTTGAATTCGGACTGCAAAATAGTCCCAAATTGCGACGGTCACCACGACTTCATACGGACTCCGATTGGGACGTTATAGCACTTTTTGGAAAGCTTATCAAGTCTATTTTCCAACGGATCTAGACTCATGGCTATATCTTATCCGATGCTTCCACAATCGTCGTTTCAACGCCGGGACCTTTTCTGCCTTTGGTGCTGCGTCACCCTATTTTGGGCCGATGGTCCATGTATCAATTTGGGTCCATTAAGGACGTGTCCTAGGGTTGGAGAACGACCCCAACACCCCCCTGGTCATTCCTCTAGGTATTAATAAGGATTAGAGCCGCCACAAACAGATTGGGTTTTGTTTTGTTGAAAGTTTAGCCATTGCTGCTTCCTTGTAGACGCGTGTGTTGACTAGACCATCCATTTTACTTGATTCAGAACCCCAACCTTGCGAGTTCAGATTGGTTTCTCATCTCTATATTTGCAATTGAGTTGCTTATTCTACTTGTTCTTGCTTGTTCCTCGATTGCTTGCAGGAATTACCCTTGTGGTTTGGTTGATCGTGCTCCACAAGATCGCGACGGCCATTGGAGGTGGTGTATTGGTTGCTAAGGCGCAGCTTAGAAGGCTGTAGTCAGGCCTTGAACGTCATCTCCATCCCCAAATCGTGTTATCCACCTTCTCTCATCGAAAGATCAGGATTCACCCTAGCGGGTTCATATCATCTTGTGAGGACGAATAGGACGAAGCATGCATCATCATGATTGTTGCTTTGTGCATATAACTATGCTCCTCCCACCTTTGTCCTAATAAATAAGTAACTTGTGATTGATGTGCATGCACTAAGTTGGTTACTTTAGCATGGTTTTGTTTTGGCTAAACTTGTAGTTAGTTCTTGTTGGATAAATTCTTGTTTGGTATGAGCCTTCTGCTTAGTATTGGATGCTTAAGCTAACCTGACTAATAATCTCAAGTGTCCGCTTAAAACTGTGGTGTTGTGTAGATGCTTGTTATCTAGGTAGTGTCATAGTTGTCACCTCTTTGGTCCTCGGTGAGCATATGAGTGTTGAAGATGCTTTATCCTAGAACAACGCTCATGTTACGTAATCGCATGGTTGTCGTCTCTAATTAGATTCTCTCGTAGGAGCCAGAGCCTGTAGACGTGGTTGCTAGCCCTTGAATGTTTTTGTATCCCTGCCTTGCTTGAACCATAGGCCCTAGCGTAGTCCCCTTATATGTTTGCTTAGGCCTTGGACATCCGCTACCTTTTGGAGAATGCCCTTGTCGATTGACCAACCAAGTTAAGTCCTAACGAACATCGATCTTAACCACAATTGTTGCTTGCCAAGTTTTGGAGACCATACCCAATTCCATGTTGGACCTCCCGATTGTCTCTCCTACAGATGATCCGAGCAATGCTAATCTCTTGTCGTCTGATCTAGAAATCTTTGCTTGCGAAATCAGGTGGCTATCTTATCAACCCAATCTCTGATCGGTGTATCATTTTGTTCTAGAAGTTTGCTAAGTCCATCTCCACTTCTGACGTCTCTCAACGTTATTAGTCTTGATCTCATGTTGTTGTCCAACATGACCGGAACCTTTCGTCTGGTAATCACCTTGGTGGACGCAAGACGTGCGTGGAAATAACCGAGAACCCTTGCTCAGTTGTCTTCGGCAATTAAGCTATGTTCCTTTGCGCTGTGTTTTAATCTTCAAATCACCTCCTTGTTGACTCTAAACCTTGTAACTACCCTTGCTTGCTACTCCTCCCTTGTCTGGTGCTTGTTCTTACCACCCAATCGATGCCACACTTTGTTTGTGTGTTTAATAATGGTGTTACGATTAGCATTCTATGGTGCCGCGATGAAACCGAGAGCCTCCTGTGGGCGCGCACACAAGGTTATGCTGCTCGGCACGCACTGGTATCAGGGTTGCTAGTCATGATCCATTATGAAACAACAGCCGATGTGTCATTTATCGTGACCGTTTTCCTTGGTTATCTCCCTATATCTTATCTAAAGATTCATATCTTAGACCTTATGTAGTAGATATCCCTTGAAGTTGCTAAGAAGATGACCTTTGAAGAACAGTCACCGACATAAATATTAACAGACTACGAGAGGTGGTAGACAAGTGACTCTCCCTATGTGTCCTTGTATGACGTCGGTCATCGAGTGAGCAACGTACGTCATCCCTGTAGATCAAACGGGCACATAACACTTACTATTGGACAAGTTATCCATGGGATAAGAATTTATCGTCACATTGTGCATTTGACCTAGTTATCAAAGTCTCGATCCTTGTGTAGATGACAGTCATACAGATGAAATCAACTCTCTCTGGTGTGACTCCTTATCTATAGACTTCGATGACGACCACCTGTTTGTGCCTCGACTGCAATTATTGTTGTGATCAAGAGTGAAGATTTAGAACTTAAGTGTTGTGAGACAACTGATTAGTTACTAGTAAGAAGGTTAATCTCCAGCCAAGTAACGATTCTTCAATAGCTGTGATGGTTATGTCTCAACGAACAATAGTAAGCAAAGAGGCCATGAAGCCGTTCAGCAATGCAGGTGTTGCATCTTCTTCAAATGCGCTATCAAGTCAATTCCATCTTGGACAATCACGTATATAGTACAAGATGTTGTATTAGCCATGTGAAGAACTAGAGAAAGCATGTCCATAGTTTCGATCTGCATCATTGTGCCCCTAAGTACCACGAACAATTTTGGTTCAAGGTTCTGTTGGATGAAATGCCAGAAAATATTCAAAAATGGTTCCTTATCTACGTAGGGATACCCATGTGGAATAATGCTTTGTGCTCTGTGAAAACAGCCCATAAGTCCAATGCTTGTGCATCGTCAAGATTGGTGTCTAGATCAACAGTTGAAATTGTTCCCTGAGAAACATGTCAGGAAGACTATAGCCTCCATCCTCAGCTAGAGAAAGGCTTCTGCTACTATGAGAAAGATCAGAGAGTGCAAAACACACACCTCAACATGTGAAGCAAAAGAAAAGGAAGAACGCGAAATTTGTCTAGAATTTTGTGACACTACACCGGTTATCTTCAAACTGATGGTTAGTGACTCAAACGAAGTTGGATTGACCCAAACTTGGTAACCTCATTCCTTGCTTAGGACTCTTCAATGTCTTAAGTGGGTATTAGTATTGGTTGTGTAAAACACAAAATTTGAGAGATGTCTTGTCAGCTTGGTTTGCTGCCATTTCAGAATAGAGCTATTTTGGTGGATGGGTAGTTGGATAGTCAAACGGTGTCCGTTTGAGTTCAATTTTGGCAAGCAATCAGAAGACCCATGGATATATATGCCCACCAAAATTTGTGCATATTGGAGCAGTAGTTTGTGTGATATGAACAGAAAATAAAAGGGTACAGAATCGGTAATTTCTCTGTTAACTGCGATCATCCTTTGCATTGGAAGGTCATGTTTGTAATGCAGGCCAAGAACTTACAATTGATAGGTATCTTGCTATTAGACAACCCTTAGATACCCTTGAGAGGACTCTTTGCTCCCCTATGTGCCTTATTGTTGACCTCTGAGATCAGCAATGCGTGAGCAATAAAGGTGTTCTACAAGTCAAATTGTGCTCAACCTGCTTAGTAGTGAACTATTTTTCTGAAGATTGATGAATACTTGTAACTTTTGTTGTCTTCCAGACCTGGCTATCGTCCTTTTGCAGTAATGGTTCTCTAGTGCTGATGCTCTGGTACTTTATATGTGTTTTTACCCAAGGGGTTGCATCTGATTCAACCCAGATAATTGTTGCCTTTGTATCAGAGAATCTTTTTAGGTGACATTTGGCAGAAATCTAGAATTGACAGAGTCAGCTATCACTTTCACTGTTCCCTCAATAGACTCAGATAATACAGTGTTGGCATCAGAATAGGAGAACTGCACACGTGGAGCAATATGTAGTTTTCCATCAGTTGGCATCTGAGTGAGTGAATAGTCTATGACCGGTATGGAAATTGTCTATTGGTTAGACGGTTTCTGATAGCCTCAAAGAATGATTACCTCGTATAGGGATCCAACCTTTTATCAGAAGTTGTACATGCTATGCCACTAGAAAAGTAAATGCTATGAGTAGTTAGTCCATGCTTGTAGTACTCTTCGTACACCGTGAACGAAGTACCTTATTGTCTTGGATTCCTCCAAAAGTAACAATGCTTCATGGAAGTCAGTGAAGGAAATTCTTCAGACAAAAGTTTCTGCATAGAGCGAGTATCGGAAAGTGTCTTACCCAATTAGCCTCTCTACTACTTGAAGCTAAGTAGCCTGATGCGCTTGCAGATGTTGGAATTGGATAACATGCTTCTCTTCCCTTGGAAAGTTCTTCGCACTGAATCTCGGGACGCGATTCTTTTAAGGGGGGAGGGCTGTAACACCCAAGGTGTTTGCCACCAGTTAAGCAGTGGGTTTGATCTCAAACATGGTAGATTAAGTGGTGATGAAGATGTCAAGGTCAAACCTATGGAGATGAGCTTAACCTAAACTTGGATGTTGCACCATTGCTTCATATATAGGCCATTTTCAAGATATATCCTTGGGTGGTGTTATTGTAATATTTTCATGTGTCTCACCTTAGTACCTATCTATATTGGTCACTCGAAAAGTTTCATGAAGTTTGGAGTCAAAAAGTCACATGAAATGATAAGTTATATCTTTGTTGGAATGGTTTTACTAAGTGCTTGAATTGCACTAATAAGTGAATGGAAATATAGGTCATCAACCAAACCTTTTAACCTTACCCAAAAGACTCAAGATGGACTCTACAACAAAAGTCGTGAAAGGTTCGTGTTGAGCAAATGCCTAGAAAATGCTCCAATGGATCACGAAGGACAATTCAAGCTTTATTGCGATGCCACTTTAGTCAAAGTAGAAATATAGTTTCTATACCAGTTTTGATGTTGGACATTAAATGAAAGTTGTAGTTCATGTTGTGTAGAAGAAACTTTGTTTTTGGACCAAGAGCTATATCAGCTTGTAAGCTTGTTAAACAGAGGCTCGAAGTTTGGATCAGCTGCTATTTTTCAGCCCTAGAAATAATTCTAAGTCCTGGATTGACAATAGTGAGTTGCTATGTTTGTGACCTTTTATCTTCCAAATTCATATGGAAGCTCAATTGGAGTCCTTCATACGAGTTGGAGTACGCCTTGTGAAGGAAAGAATAGATCAAGTCTCACCAGATTTGGAGCTTGGTTGGACCTTCAAAATCAATTCACAAAGCTGCTAGTTTCGTCATGTTCATGAAGTTGGACCGGCAATGACAAGACGGTTGGCACGTCGTGTTCTCGTGTTTTTGCTAAGTAACATAGGTTGAGCCAAATATAAAAGTTGGAGTTTACAGGTTGGCGAAGAGCATGCAACAAGTTGAGTTCAGTTTGACGAAGTTTTGACCATCGAAAGTGAGTTTCCATGACTGTTGTCAAGGTGTTGACACTGCAGTTTTGACAACTAGTTAACCGCTAATCCGTTGCTCTAATGACCTTGACTCCTTAATGAAAAACGTAGAGCTTCATGTGGGCTTCCAACTTTGTTTTTGGCTCGTGGTCCAATTCGGCCCGGAAGCAGCCCAAAATGACCTCCCACACCGGTCTCACCGTCGCCCGCCACGTGCTCGACGTTATGCCGCAGCAGGGGAGCACGTGGCAGCCATGCAAGAGCTCGCCCCACCCTTGCCGACGCGTGTCCTCGCGCCCCTGCTTCTCCTTAATGGACGTCTAGCTGCCCCCTGACGCTCCTCACTCGCCTCCCCACTCCCTCTTCCTCCCTTCCTCGCTCTGCTCAGTGCCGGAGAGCGCGAACGCCATGGCCACCGCGGAGCAACAGCCGCCGCTACCGTTCCCGCTGCTCCAAGCCACCACAGCCGCGGCTACGTGCACCGACGCCTCCGCCTCTTCCTCCTCTCCGTCCCGCGCCCTTCGTTCGGCCTCATCCCTGGAGTAGAAGGCCGTCGCCCGAGCTGTGCCTCCGTGCGTCACGGGCGCACATGGCCAGGAGGCCACGGGCCATCACGGGGTGGGCTGAGGCCGTCCACGAGTGCGCGCGCACGTCCTGGTGCTCCGCCGCCACTTCGTCGCCGCCGACGAGCTCCCCAACGGCCGGAACCGAGAGCTTCATCGCCCTTCTCTATTCTTGCTCGCGACCATGGACCTCATCCGGAATTCGACTAAAGCCAGGGGCCTATCTGCACTATCATAGCTCAAATGAATAGTGCTCTCGGGACTGATTCGTAATTATTTTGCAGGAACTTTGGAAATTCATACTAAATCGTAGAAAAAATCGTAAATTAGCAAATGAGGACTTTTTGGAATCCTTGTGAAATTCTCTATGCATTAGATCTATAATATGGCATGTTTTAGTTTAAGGTTTTCTCTGTAAAAATGGATTTGTGCAGCTAGGTTTTTAATGCTAGTTGTATTTGTCATTTTCATAACTGTAGATCTAGGGCTCCAAATGAAGTGAAATTTTTGTGGCATGCTACCAATGTGATGATTGATGTGTGGTAAAAATTTCATGAATTTTGGTTGCCATTTGAGTGAGTTATTAGTGTATCTTGCTCTCACATGAATTCTTGCAATAACAATTTGTCTTTTTCATAGAGGTTGATATACATGTCCCAATGGCTTGAAATTTGTACAGTAGACTATTGGGTGTATATAAGAGCTACTGTAATTTTTATAGATTTTATTATAGACTTTTCGTATATGTTTATTATTTCACCTTGCTATTTAAATAAATTAAGAAATGAATTAAAAGAAATTATTTAATGATGAGCACTATGCTTTTTGGTGATCATTTAACATGCACTTTATGATGGTTACATTGGTTGTGACCAAATGTATGTTTGGAATGTAAGTTAATATTTATTCTTGCAATTGATGCTTTCCTGGACAGTTTCTGGGACTTTGGTAATTGCACCATGAAAATGATGTTTGCTGAGAAACATGTTTATAACAAAGTTGTAGATAACTCATTAACCTAGCTTATGTTAAATTTTGGTGGCATTTGGCCTTATAGTTTGTGAGTAATGACTGTTTCAAGTTGGGTTCCAGAATTAGTTGTTCTCTGGAATCTCTGGACCAGATTCTGTAATTATGCATGTTTGACTTGGTTAACTTAAGAAATCATGCTAAGATGATTAAAGATGAATTATAGAAAATTTCATAAGCTTTCCAGAATGTCTTGTTGCATGGCTATTGTATTTGTATAACTCCAGTTATGATCCAAACATGTAGCTGTTGTTGCAGTCTAGAAATTGTCAGATGCGAGTTATGGTTGTTTACTCCATGTGTTGCTAAGTGTGGCTTATACCCTTGATGATGGTCAAGTTAAGATACTTGTGATCTTGTTAAACTTGTGTTATGCTTAATGTGCTTGCCCTCTTTAATTGATTATGTGATGCATCTTATGTTACCATTCATCATATTCATACACATGCATCTTGCATCTCAATTAGGTTCGCTAGATGCACCACGTGAAGGACGAGATGTTGAAGCCAAACCTAAAGACGGTGTTGGTGGACCCATCCTGAAGATGGAAGGACTAATCAAGTGTCGGGATGGAAGAACTCGCAAGCGAGTGTCATCTGTCAATCACTAACCTAGTGTTTGATCCTAGGCAAGCCCCGGAGCATTCTAAGCCTCTATTTTATAAAAGCAATTGAGTATATATTATATATATGTATTTTGCATTAAGTTATAGGAGTGATTGAAAACACTTGTTGCATATATATCCTTCCCTTGTCCCATATATGCCTGGAATCCTATTTTGGTTCAGGATCGAAAATATTGCTTAGCCCTGCTTAGACCGGTAGCGATCGGTGATTTCCTGTCACGGCAACTATAGCTGGTTACTAGAATATTTTAAGCGATGGAATGATGATATCCTGAAACTAACCAAGTGTTGATGGATAATTGGAGACCGGCGGAATAAGTATGGGGCAACCAGACAGGGTTCTCGGGTGCTTGTAGTTTCCGCCTGTATCGATTAAGGACCGACCGTTGTTGGGCGGGGTCATGTTGAACGCATGCCTCATATTTAGTGGCGAATAAGGTACCTTTCAACCGCGAAGCTGGGAGATTATTCAGGCCAAGTGGATTGCCCGCAATGCACTGTACTAGAGCAGTAGTGACAGGATACGGGGGCACGATGATAAGGCCAAAGAGCAGTCGGGCGCCCCTGGGTACATGTGGTTCCTGGCAATCGGCGACTTTACCTGAATAGTTGACTCAGTGACCAATACCTCACTTTAGCAGGTGAGTGAGGTTTGTGTGAGGAATAAATTACCAGCTGGTTA
>CM036212.1:29778093-29823773 GCA_020631735.1 Saccharum officinarum | reverse complement strand
TGTCGGTACCAACAGTACGGGGTACCCACATCCATCGCTAATAAAAAACTAAAACGACTGAAACCGCAATAAAAGGCAGCCCGCCTCGACCGCGTATCCAGTCCGCCTCGTACGAGGCCCGCTCGACGGGGCGCCTCGACCGCGCTCCGGCTCCGACTCGTACGAGGCCCCTCGACGGGGCGCCTCGACCGCGCCCCATCCCGTACAGCAAGGTACCTCGACGGCGCTCCGACCCGCGCGAGGCTCGTCCGCCCACTGGGAAAAACTCCGACTCGCGTGAGCCCGGGTCGAGCGCCTCGACTCCTTCTCTTTACCTACCCAGGACAAAAGCCATAGCATTTAATGCGTTACCTACTACCACCTACCGGCATGGCTGCGACCAGGATCGACGTGGGAACAATGCCCGTGTCAGATCTCACTGTTTTACCGCCCATCCCGTGATGGGAGGTGAAAACCGTCACTGTACCCACCTTACCGCGCACTTTACCATCGATCACCCTCGAGGGAGGATAAGACAAGGCCCGTTCTCCGCAATCTCGGGGATTCGGCCTTATCCATCCGGTCTCGACCCGGCCTCGACCCAACCTCGACGCTCGCACAGTTCAACGGAAAGGGAAGGACGGTGTGGCACGGCGCTCCGGGTCATTTCGCCGTCTCGTCTCCCACGACGCCATGGTGTCCAGGGATGGCCGGCCATTCCCAGAGCACGTCGCTACGGTCAGCTCAACAGGAATCGACAAAACATCACCTCAAGGCTCCCCGTCGTCTTGGCCTCCTCTCGCCCTATAAAAGGGCAGGCCAGGGTTCTACAACGACAACAAAGAAAACAAGAGACAACAGGCAAGACGCAAGATAGAGATCGATATCTCAAGCAATCACCCTTGTCCTCTTTTTCCTCTCTTTGAGACTTGGGCTCGACGCCCTCTCTCGCATGCTTGTAACCCCTACACGAGCACTTCGGTGCAAGGAAATACAAACTTCTCCCCCCCGCTGGACGTAGGGCCTTCTTTTGCCCGAACCAGGATAAACCCCCGTGTGTTCTCCTTGCATCACCATCCAGAAAAGGACACGCAGCATTTACTCGTTGGTTTAGGACCCCCTCGGGTCCGAACACCGACAGTTGGCGCGCCAGGTAGGGGATCGCTGCGTGCCAACGTCGCTTTCTCGCCTTTTTTCCTGGATGGCTGACCCCGAACGCCCTATTCCGTTGGCCACGGTGATCTGGTTCGGGAGTTTGGAGTTCATGTCGCTTGGCTATGGCTACGATATGGTCCTACTTCCACCCAGGCACCCAACCGACGAGGACTATGAGCTCTCCCAGCCCGGGGGAGCAATCCGCCGGTACCGTCGCTCTAGGCGGGCGCGGGCCGCCCGACGACGACGAGCCCGGTACAACCACCGTCTTCACCTCGCGGAGGGTGATGGGATCCCCCGGTCCGGCACCCCCCAGCCAGGCGCCGGCCCAGATCTCCTTGTGGAAGGTTTGGGTAGGACGAGCTTGACTGAGGGTAACATGCCGACGGAGAATCCCGCCGCTCCCCCGTCCGGTGAGACACCACTGTCCGGAGCATCCATTCCGGCACGGGCAGCAACATCTCCATCACCATTCCCGTTTGGGCTAGACTCGGCTGCCCGGGTATACGCATCTTCCGTGAGCACTCGCATGAGTGCTTATGAGGAACTCCCCGGGCACCATCTACGCTCCACTCTGGACCTCGTTGCATCCACACCGGCTTCTGATTATCGGGACTCTACGGAGACACCGGAAACAGAGCCCCATGTGACTGCTTCTCAACGTCGCAACCCCAGTGACGATTTGCAACGGCCACACATTCCCCCGTCATACTACTACTTTGGCGCTCCTGACTCCGACTCGGCTGACGACACCTATGATCCGACCCGCGAATGCTTCAACATCGATGTTGAAAGCACTTCGGAATCAGAGGACGAAGAGCCAGTCGAAGGAAGGCACACGCCACCTCATGTCGAGCTTCCTGCTGAGCGAGACGACCCTCAGTTCCTTGCGGATCAAGGAACGCAGCTCGAGCAGATTCGTGAGTTGCAGGACAGGCTTGACGAGGAACGGGAAAACCTGGATCTACTCCAACAAACCCTCGAGCGTGAGCGTGCGGAACGCGCACTTGGCGGGAGAGCTCGCGAGAGAGCTCGCGACGTCAACCGTCGCATCAACGAGGACCGGGTGGTCGACCCCCCGGTTTTCGCTCGAGCCAGCCAGAACGTCGTCGCCGCCGCCATGCTCCTCCGCAACATGCCCGAGCCGTCAAACCCCGACGCCCGTCGGGCTCGAGATGAAATCCGAGAACTCCTCGAGACCGCCGCCATGCAGCAGGCCGAGAGCTCTGCCTCGAGGCGACGCGAGGCAGCCTCGGAGCGGATCATCGAGCCCTCCCGACAGGAGAGAGAAGCCTCGGTTCACCCCGAGCCTGCCCGGCGAAACCGGGTAGCTCCGGCCCCTGAGCCCACCACCAACGACCACGAGCCTCGAGACACCCGTGGCAACATCGTCGAGCGCCGCACGCGCAAGCACGGTGACGGCGTGCCTCGAGGCTACCACGTCCACAGGGGCGGACGCTACGACAGTTCGGAAGATCGTAGCCCTTCACCCGAGCCCCGGGTCCTCGGGTCTTCAGTAAGGCTATCCGTGAGACGGTGCTCCCGGCTCGGTTTCGCCCCCCACGACTCTCACCAAGTACAACGGCGAAACCAAACCCGAACTTTGGCTCGCCGATTTCCGCTTGGCGTGTCAGCTGGGCGGGGCCACCGACGACCGGGTCATCATTCGACAACTCCCCCTGTTCCTCTCCGACACCGCCCGAGCCTGGCTCGAGGATCTCCCACCTCGACAGATCCACGACTGGGACGATCTCGTAAGGGTGTTTGAGGGAAATTTCAAGGGGACCTACATGCGCCCGGCAACTCGGGACCTCCGGAGCTGCAAGCAGAAACCAGGTGAATCCCTCCGGGATTACATCCGGCGCTTCTCCCGGCAGCGTACCGAGCTCCCCAACGTCACCGACTCCGACGTAATTATGGCCTTCCTCTCCGGCACCACCTGTAAGAGTTGGTCCGAGAGTTGGGCCGTAACACTCCACTCACTGCCAACGGGTTGATGGACATTGTCACCAACTTCGCCGCCGGCGAGGAGGCGGTTGGTGCAATCTTTGGTGGCGACCTGGAAAGGGGGAAGCAGAAGGTCGACGATCCCGCGAGCTCCACCCGGGGCTCCAAGAGAAACAACCGCAAGAAGAAGAAAGGCCAGCAGGGCAAGCTCGAGGCCCCGGCCGACGAGCTCGTCGCTGCTACCGAGCACAAGAAGCCTCGAGGCCCCCCCGGCGGGGGCATCTTCGACAAAATGCTCAAAGAGCCGTGTCCCTACCACAAGGGACCCACTAACCATAACCTCGAAGACTGTCATATGCTTCGCAGGTACTTTGGGGTGCCGGCGTCAAGAAGGACGACAAGAAGGAGGACCCTAAGAGTGACGACAAGGACGGGGATTCCCCGAGATCCACGACTGCTTCATGATCTACGGAGGGCCCTCGACCCGCCTCTCGCGCGCCAGCGCAAGCGAGAACGGCGTGAGGTTTTCTCCGTACAAACGGCAGTCCCCCGCTTCCTTGATTGGTCTGCGGTGGCCATCACTTTCGACCGTGACGACCACCCAGACTACGTCCCCAACCCGGGAGTCTATCCGCTCGTTGTTGACCAACACACGCCTCACCAAGGTGCTCATGGACGGCGGAAGCAGCCTCAACATCATCTACTCCCAGACCCTCGACCTTCTGGGGTCGAGAGAGCGCGCCTCCAACCTAGCGTCGGGGGCTTCCACGGAGTCGTGCCAGGGAAACGGGCGGAACCCCTCGGACGGGTCGATCTGCCTGTTTGTTTTGGCACACCGGCCAACTTCAGAAAGGAGACTCTCACTTTCGAAGTGGTCGGATTCCGTGGAACGTACCACGCTATCCTAGGGCGCCCATGCTACGCCAGGTTCATGGCAATCCCGAACTACACCTACCTCAAGCTTAAGATGCTAGGCCCAAACGGTGTCATCACTGTAGGACCCTCGTATGAACATGCCTACGAGTGCGACGTCGAGTGCGTCGAGCACGGCGAGGCTGTTTTGGAGTCGGCGACCTTGGCTGCAGACCTCGACGGCCTCGCCAATGCGATTCCCGACCCAAAGCGCCATGCCGGCAGCTTTGAGCCTGCGGAAGATGTCAAACTCGTACCCCTCGACCCCGCTGATCCCAAGGGAAAGGCGCTGAACGTCAGCGCCACCCTCGATCCTAAATAGGAAGCAGTGCTCGTCGACTTTCTCCGCGCAAACGTCGACATCTTTGCGTGGAGTCCCTCGGATATGCCGGGCATACCTAGGGAAGTCGCCGAGCACGCCTTGGAGATCCGGGCCGGATCCAAACCGGTGAAGCAACGCCTGTGTCGCTTTGATGAAGAGAAGCGCAGGGTCATCGGCGAAGAGATACACAAACTGTTGGAGGCTAGATTCATCAAGGAGGTTCATCATCCTGAGTGGCTAGCTAATCTCGTATTAGTTAGAAAAAAGAGTGGGAAATGGAGGATGTGTGTAGACTATACTGGTTTAAATAAAGCATGTCCAAAAGTTCCCTTTCCTTTGCCACGCATTGACCAAATCGTTGATTCCACTGCGAGATGTGAAACTCTCTCATTCTTAGATGCATACTCCGGCTACCACCAAATCAAAATGAAGGAGTTCGACCAGCTTGCGACTTCATTCATCACCCCATTCGGCATGTATTGCTACGTTACGATGCCCTTCAGTCTCCGGAACGCGGGGGCTACGTACCAGCGATGCATGCAGCATGTTTTCGGAAAGCACATTGGGTCGACCGTCGAGGCTTATGTCGATGACATCGTTGTCAAAACAAAACAAGCCGACGATCTGGTCAACGACCTCGACGTTGCGTTCAAATGCCTCAGGGCAAAAAACATCAAACTCAATCCAGAGAAATGCGTCTTTGGCGTCCCACGAGGTATGCTTCTAGGGTTCATCGTGTCTAAACGCGGCATCGAGGCCAACCCTGAAAAAATCTCTGCAATAACCAAGATGGGCCCCATCCGAGATCTAAAGGGCGTACAGAGGGTCACAGGTTGCTTGGCGGCACTCAGCCGTTTCATTTTGCGCCTCGGCGAAAAAGCACTCCCTCTGTACCGTCTCTTGAAGAAATCAGAGCATTTTTCCTAGACCCTTGAGGCTGAGGAAGCTCTCACAAAACTCAAGGCCACACTCTCTAACTCACCAATCCTCGTCCCTCCAACCCCAGGGGAACCGCTCCTACTCTATGTCGTCACGACATCACAAGTAGTCAGTGCGGCCCTGGTTGTCGAACGGGCTGAGGAGGCACATACCTTGCTCGTCCAGAGGCCGGTCTATTTCATTAGCGAGGTGCTCTCAGAAACCAAGATTCGATACCCACAGATCTAGAAACTGCTATATGCCGTCATCCTAACACGGTGCAAGCTCCGACACTACTTCGAGGGTCACCCGATTACCGTGGTTTCTTCTTTCCCTTGGAGAGATAGCCCAGAACCGGGAAGTCTCGGGTAGGATTGCCAAATGGGCAGTCGAACTCATGGGCGAGACCTTGTCCTATGCGCCGCGAAAAGCTATCAAGTCACAGGTGTTAGCAGATTTCCTAGCTGAGTGGACCGACACCCAACTCCCCCCTGCACAGCTTCAGGCGGAGATGTGGACCATGTACTTCGATGGGTCATTGATGAAAACAGGAGCAGGCGCGGGCTTGCTCTTCGTCTCACCCCTCGGGGTTCACATGCGCTACGTCATCCGGCTTCATTTTCCTACGTCTAACAACGTCGCCAAATACGAGGCACTCGTCACGGGATTAAGAATCGCCGTCGAGCTCGGGGTCCGACACCTTGACGTTCGAGGTGGCTCCCAACTCGTGATCGATCAGGTCATGAAGAGCTCGAGCTGCCGTGACCCCAAGATGGAAGCCTACTGCCAAGAAGTACGGTGCCTCGAGGACAAGTTTCACGGCCTCGAGCTCAACCACATCGCACGCAGGTATAATGAGGCCACCGATGAACTGGCAAAAATCGCGTCCAGTCGAACTACGGTTCCACCGGACGTTTTCGCAAAAGACCTCCAGCAGCCATCCGTCGACTTCGGGCCAGACGGAGGGGTTGACGGGACGTCACTCGACCGCCCACCTGAGGCAGAAGCCCCCTCGACCGGGGCTTAAGCCATGCAGGTGGAAGACTTGACCCCACCGTCTGACCTCGAGCCTGACTAGCGCGTCCCGTACCTCGACTACCTCAGCCGAGGGGACCTCCCCTCGGATAAGACTGAGGCTCGACGGATCGCACGCTGGGCCAAAACCTATGTAATCATTGGCGACAGTAGGGAGCTCTACCGTCGTAGCCCTACTGGTATCCTCCAACGCTGCATCACAAATGAGCAAGGCAGGAACCTGCTCAGCGATCTCCACTCGGGGGCTTGCGGTCACCACGCAGCACCTTGAACCCTCGTCGGAAATGCCTTTCAACAAGGATTCTATTGGCCGACCGTGGTCTCCGACGCTGTCAAGCTAGTACACTCCTGCAAGGGTTGTCAGTACTATGCGAGACAAACCCATCTTCCGGCACATGCCCTGCAAACTATCCCCATTACATGGCCATTTGCCGTTTGGGGGCTCGACCTTGTCGGACCATTGAAAAGGACAACTGGCGACTTCACCCACTTGCTCGTCGCAATCGACAAATTATCCAAGTGGATCGAGGCCCGCCCTATCACCAGCATCAGGTCCGAGCAAGCTGTGCTCTTCTTCACCGACATTATTCATCGCTTTGGGGTCCCCAACTGTATCATCACGGACAATGGCACCCAGTTCACTGGTAAAAAGTTTTTGGATTTCTGCGACAACCACCACATCCGAGTGCTCTGGTCAGCCGTGGCCCATCCAAAAACAAACGGTCAGGTGGAACGTGCCAACGGCATGGTCCTACAAGGCCTGAAACCTAGAATCTTTGACAAACTAAATAAACATGGCAAAAGATGGGCTGCCGAGCTACCCTCGGTCCTGTGGAGCCTAAGAACAACGCCGAGTCGAGCCACGGGGTTCACTCCGTTCTTCTTAGTCTACGGGGCCGAGGCTATGCTCCCAACTGATATAGAATACGGATCCCCAAGGTTGAAGGCCTACAACGAAAGAAATAACGACGCCACAAGACAGGACGCCCTCGACCAGCTCGAGGAAGCCCGAGATGTGGCTCTGTTGCATTCTGCTAGGTACCAGCAGGGTCTTCGATGCTACCACGACAGACACGTCCACAAGCGTGACCTCAACGTCGGCGACTTGGTGCTACGGCGGAACCAGAACACCAAGGGACGGCACAAGCTCACGCCACCATGGGAAGGGCCGTACATCATCGCAGAAGTACTAAAGCCGGGCACCTACAAGCTATCCAACGAGAAGGGCAAAATCCTCACCAACGCTTGGAACATTGAACAGCTACGTCGCTTCTTTCCTTAAAAAGCCTCGAGGCTCTATAATTTCTTTTTCGTCAATAAAGAATACAGCGATTTTCAAACTTTTGTTTCACAATGAGGAAGGATCGACTCTACACTCCCAGAATCGACCCTCCCTCGGGGGCTAAAAGGGGGGAACCCCCTAGTCCCCGAAAAAACTTATACTCTTTTTTAAATTTAAGAACTGCTTCTTAGATCGACTTCGCTGCAAGAGCACCCTAAGGTTCGAAAGGGCTCTCGAGTCAGGAGTATCACCTACGCCTCCGAGGCTACGGTACCTCCACTCACCCCTCACACCTTTTAGAGGTGCGACTTCATGCTAGGGAGATCTAAATAACGGTTCCTAATTTTGAAAAAGAACATACCCCCTGTCGCTTAGATCAGGCTCTCACACGATTTACAAGGCCGCAACATCACCCTGAAGCTCGAGGGCAGTTGAGCCATGAGATTACTTACGCCCCTGAGGCTACGGTACCTCCACTCGCTCTCTTATGCCAAAGGACGCAACTGCGTGCTAAGTAAATCACGCGAGAACACAATCCAAGCGATGAAGGGAAGAAAAGCTCGAATAAAACTAAATTAACCACGGACCGGTTTATGTTTCGAGTTCTTAGGGCCTCCGAGGCCACCATGTCCAAAATTCAAAATACTAACATATTACATGGGCCTTCGCGCCCAGATTTGGCTCATAGGCCCTCATCATCAGCAGGCGGAACCACCTCGGCTTCAAAAAGTGAGGCCAGACGGCTTCCAGGCTCTTCCGCGGCTTCAATCAGCTCCAGGCAGGCATTCTCGTTCTCCTCGTTCGTCCGATCCGGGTCTATGATGAAGCCATCAGCAACTAGCTTCATGTAGAACACAAACCCTGAACGGACGATGGCCAGCGCCCTCTTTACGCCGTGATGGAGGCCGTCCCGTATCTTCTCCTGGGCAAGGCGGCCCAGCGCCGCCATCCGACGGATGAAGAAGTTCCCTGGAACATCTTCCCCGGTGTCGGCATTGGGCTCGACCCCCAGGCCGTCACACACGGTGGTGATCGCTCCCTAGAGCAGCTGGGTCCTCCGGGTCTCAGCTTCGAGGAGGCTCTGGAAGGAGTTGGCAGATGATTGGGCCTCTCGATTCTCCCTCTCCAGCTCTGAAACATGATAAACAAATTAATACCTAACACGAGGCCCTCAACGCCGTGGCCATAACAGTCACACTTACCCTCGATATGGGTCTGCAGGCCCATGACCTCGTTGCGAAGCCTCCCGCAGTCCGCTCGAGCCCTAGGAGGGCGCTGTCCTTGTCACTGATGATCGCCTTCAGTGCCTCGATCTCCTGCCGAGCATACTCGAGAGCCGCGTCCTTCTCTTGGACGGCTCCCTTCAGCGTCGTGACCTCGTCCTTCAGAGCATCAGAACGAGCAGTGGCCTGCTCGACCTCAACGTTGAGGGCGTCGCGCTGACGGCTAACCTGGGAGACATCCTCCTCGAGCTTCTTCACCCGTGCCGATAGGGGCTCGAGATCCCTATGGGCCTGGGCAGCCTCCTCCCAAGCCTTGTCCACGTCAGAGCGCATCATGGCTTCGACCGCCCAAGCCTGCATCGCCTCCTCCTTCACCACCGCGTACGCGACGCGCAGCTCAGCCATTTTGGCGTTCCGATCGGAAAGCCGTTTCTAGGCCTCCTCGACCAGGACCCGTTGCTGAGACAGCGCGGCCCACACGTCACTCTTATCCTGGATGAAGAGTGACTTGCGGCGGGAGTACTCCTTCAGCTCCTGAACGCAATTCGAAAAAACCGAAAAGGTTAAAAAGCCAAGGGAAAAAGACACCAAGAAAACCACGAAGAAAGACGACGGGACGATCATACCTCGGTGGCATCCCGTATACTCCGCGACACGGCCTTGGACGCCACTTGGAGCAACCGATCAAGGTGCCGGCGGACGCCCTCGAGGTACTCCCATCGGTGCACCTCATCCCTGTCGTTCAGGGTGAAGATGGGCTCGACGTCGGGGTTCGTGGCGTCCCTAAACTAGAGGGACGGCCCCCCACCTCGGTATCTCTGTCTCTGCCCGCGCTATGGCCAGTGCGGCGATGTCGGGCCATGATGACGACGACCCGGCCGGGGCGTCTCCCGGTCCCGCGGAAGGACCGGCCTCGCCCGCAGTTCCCGCCTCTCCAACGGCCATCGAGGCACCGGCCTGATCCGCGGCCTCACCCCCCTCGACCCCCATCACTTGTTTCCCTTTGTCTAGGGGGGTGTCGTCGAGGGTAAGGTCCACGGTCATGGGTGTCCGCCCTTCTAAGGGAGTCGGCCCCTTAACCGCCGGCGCCTTCGGAGCCGGCGCCTCAACCGACGGCGGCTCCGGTACCGGCGCCTCGACCGTCGGCGCCCCCGGAGCCGGCGCCTCAACCTCCGGCGCCTCTTCTTCTGGAGCTCCGGTCGGGGGCTCGACGGCCCTGCCCTCCACCGTACCCGCCGGCTCCGCCGATGGGTCTTGCTGTGGTCACGACCCCCTCGCTAGGGCTGCCTCCTGTCCCGATGCCGACGCGACCTCCTCCATGGTCACGTCAGCACCTGCCCGCACCGCGCCGCGGACGGATGCCTCGCCCGTCACGACCTCGACGGCAGCCTCGGCCGTCGCCAATGACCTGGGCTCCGCCTCGACCGCACCGGGCGCCACCGTCTCCGCCGGTTCGGACCCCTCCACGGCAGGATCAGGGCCAGCAACCACCGTGGCATCCACTGCCCCCTGCTGTTGTCGCAAGCACCCCTTCACGGCCTCGACCTGCCGGAACCAGGCCGCATCCTGCTCCGCCGTCCGGTTAAGGACAACGGTGCTGGCCCATAGCGACTTCACGGGGGTAGGCCCCATCGGCTCCGCCTTCCGCTTTAACCTGCAAAGTGAGAAGAAATGTCAGCCAACGGATCCAGAGAAAGGCAGAACAACCAAACAGAAACGCTTACCCAGAAATCGGCACCAAGGGCCTCGACCCCGTGCGATCCGAGCCTCCCGAGGCGGCCGACGGTGGCCTTGCAGCGGCCCCACCAGCAGGCCGGGCACTCCTTGGGGCCCTAACCGACGCACCGCCCTGCGCCTTCTGTGCCTCCGAGGCCAGCTGGCCTTGGGTTCTCACGCCTGTTGGCGCCGCCGCCGATGACGACGCCGGTACCACTGTCCCAGCCCCTGTCCGAGCTTGCGGGGCCTGGGCTAGTGCAGACATCCCCGTTGACCCCTCTTGCTGGGTCCGGGGTAAAGCGGCCCCTCCCATCGAGGGGTCCGTCTCCTTCTCTGTCTTCTTCTCCTTCTCCTTTTCCTCCTCCTCGGTCTCCTCGACCACGACGACCGAGGAGGACAACCCCCTGATGGGCTCCAGCAAGGGGCGAATGTCGGGAAGGTCCCCCAGTCCGGTCGCGGTCTCATACCGCGATAGGGCGTCTTTGCCGCTGCTGTCGTCGTCCTTCCCCGAGATCGTCTCGGAAGGCGACGGCGCCAGGGGGACCCCGTCGATGGTCTGCTGGCGCCGAAGCTTCTTCAATGCCTCCGCCTCTTTGGCCTTGCGGATTGCCCGCTTCTTGGCCGTCTCCTTGGTTTGCTTCTTCTTGGAGGCATGCTGGCGTCGAGCCTCCCGGGCAGGCCGGTCCTCTGGGACTGGCGGACGCGTTTCCCATAGCGCCGACAAATCCTACGCGCCGGCCTCGACCAAATCAGCGGAATCCAAAAATAAACGAAATTAGCAAACATACCATCCCTAAGATACGTACCACGGGCTCGAACCCTTCGGTAGGCCTCATGGGGACCCGGTTGGCCTCCTCCACCTTGAAATTCCCAACCATCCGGCGCGCTCACCGGAGGACCTCCTCGAGGGCAAGGGATTCGTGGGACATCTGGGTCCCCTCCAGAGATGCCTCCGGAGTCATCTGGTCGAGGCGGAGACGACGCCGGCACAGCGGCATCACTCTGCGGCGATGGAAGGCCGTGGCCACCGCCGCTGCCATCAAGCCCCGAAGGCGAAGCTGCTGCAGCGCCGCCAGCAGCGGGTCCAGGCATGGCTTCTTGGCTTCTGGCACTCCGTACGTCCAGCGGTCCTCTCGAGCGGTCAGCACGCGGCCGGTGTACCTTGGTAACTGATTTTCATCATTGCGGAGGTAGAACCAACCCTCGTGCCACCCGCTATTCGAAGAGATGAGGCGAGCCGAGATGTATAGATCTGCCCGTCTCGACCTCACCTGCAGGACGCAGCTCCCTACTCGAGCCGCGCACATGATGCCCTTCTCCCCCGCCTTCTTGGCGAAGAGCTCGGCCTTGAAGAGGTGAAGCCACAGGTTCCACTGTGGCTCCACCCCAAGGTAGCCCTCACAGACCGCCGCGAAGATGGCAGCCTGCGCGACGGCGTTGGGGGCAAGGTGGTGAAGCTCCACCCGGTAGTAGTGGAGGAGCGCGCGCATGAAGACGGACACCGGCACGCCAAACCCCCGCTCGTGGAAGTAGACGAAGCTCACCACGTACCCTTCAGGGGGCGCCGGCTCTCGGTGGGTAGGAGGCGGTGCGATCCACTCCGGCTGCGACCGGCTCGTCCTTGGCCGCAGCAGCCCGTCCTCGACCAACTCTTCCAACCTCCTCTCCGTCACCGAGGAGGCAGCCCAGTCGTCGCACGGGGAGGATCTGGCTCTTTCCTGCCATCGGTGCTGTCGGAAGGGGGTGGACGGAGAGGATGCGGTGGCGGCAGCGATGTGGGCGGTGAGCGCAATAAGGCAAGGGTTGTCTGAGGCAGAGGATTGTAGGAGTGCAAGGGACCGGTGGGGAACGCAGACCCCTAGGCCTTGATTTTATATGCCCAGGCGGAAGCCCAACGGCCGCGCGAAAAGGTAGGAACAGTTTCCCACATTAAATGCGCCCACCTAACCGTTTCCCTACATCTCGCAGGAGTTGGGCGCGTGGCCGTCCCCCATGTCATAACCGTACGCCACGTCGCCCACTACCGCACCGATCTCGCCTCCCCTCCTAAAAAGACGCGCCCGGCTAACAGGCGGGGGAGGGATCCGCGGACGGATATTCCCAGATACCTGGGAAATGGGCCCCAAGCCTGGTATAAGTCTCGAGGGAGCGGAAGCTGGCCCTCGACCAGGGTTCGATAGCTGCCCTCGAGCAACAGAGTTAGGGACGACTAGGGATGCGCCCATACATGGCCAGGGCTCGAGCCACGCTCTCGAGGCATCCCAGGACGTATTCGAGGCCAAAGGAGGAGGTCGACGTAGGAATCCCCTCGGGGGAGGCACCGAGCCCTCGAATCCTGTTGCAGGGAATCAAGATCCACACAACCACTTCTTGGCATTTTTTAGAGCGCCTCCGGGCCACTAGCTGACCCCTAATGACTGGGGCATGGACTCTCACTCGAATCCCCCGTTAGCAGCTCACCGGAGGCCATCGGAACTCGCCCAAACGAGGGTAGTACGACGTTCTCCACCCCTCCTCTTTTTTCGGAAAAGGAGCATGAGGGACGAACAGTAAAAGATGATCCAGACTCTAATCGACCTCACGCGCGCGAGGCTCGGGGGCTCGACCGCAGAAACCTAAACCTTGAGGGATCGAAAGGTGGCCCTCGACCAGGGTTCGACAGCTGTCCTCGAGTAACAGAGTTAGGGATGACCAAGGGTGCGCCCGTACATGGCCAGGGCTCGAGCCATGCTCTCGAGGCACCCCAAGACGTATTTGAGGCTGTAGGAAGAGGTCAAAGTAGGAATCCCCTTAGGGGAGGCATCGAGCCCTCAGATCCCGTCGAAGGGAACTAACATCCGCACGACCATCCTTGGCATTTTTTGAGAGCGTCTCCGGGCCACTAGCCGACCCCTAACGACTGGGGCACGGACTCTCACTCGAATTCCCCCGCTAGCAGCTCGTCAGAGATCGTCGAAACTCGCCCAAACAGGGGTAGTACGGTGTTCCCCACCCCTCCTCCTCCTTCCTGAAGGAGGAGCGTGAGGGTCGCACGGCAAAAGACGACCGGGACTCTGATCGACCTCGTGCGCGCGAGGCTCGGGGGCTTGACCGCAACGAATCATTCCCTAATAAAATGAATAAAAGACCTCGGAGGAGTCTCAACACTCCACCGAGGCCTCGGGGGCTACACCCGGCGGGTGCGCTCGCGCGCCCCCACCGGAAAAAATCACGACGCTACGACTCTAGTTCAAACAAACCTCTGGGAGAGTGATCACACACTCACCCAAAGGCTTGGGGGCTACTGTCGGTACCAACAGTATGGGGGTACCCACATCCATCGCTAATAAAAAACTAAAACGACAGAAACCGCAATAAAAGGCGGCCCGCCTCGACCGCGTATCTGGTCCGTCTCGTACGAGGCCCGCTCGACGGAGCGCCTCGACCGCGCTCCGGCTCCGACTCGTACGAGGCACCCTTGACGGGGGCGCCTCGACCGCGCTCCGACCCGCGCGAGGCTCGTCCACCCACTGGGAAAAACTCCGACTCGCGTGAGCCCAGGTCGAGCGCCTCAACTCCTTCTCTTTACCTACCCCGGGACAAAAGCCATAGTATTTAATGTGGTTACCTACTACCACCTACCGGCATGGCTGCGATCAGGATCGACGTGGGAACAATGCCAGTGTCAGACCTCACTGTTTTACCGCCCATCCCATGATGGGAGGTGAAAACCGTCACTGTACCCACCTTACCGCGCACTGTTTACCATCGATCACCCTTGAGGGAGGATAAGACAAGGCCCGTACTCCGCAATCTCGAGGATTCGGCCTTATCCATCAGGTCTCGACCCAGCCTCGACCCAACCTCGACGCTCGGCATAGTTCAACGGAAAGGGAAGGACGGTATGGCACGGCGCTCCGGGTCATTTCGCCGTCTCGTCTCCCATGACGCCATGGTGTCCAGGGATGGCCGGCCATTCCTAGGGCACATCGCTACGGTCATCTCAACAGGAATCGACAAAACATCATCTCAAGGCTCCCCGTCGTCTTGGCCTCCTCTCGCCCTATAAAAGGGCAGGCCAGGGTTCTACAACGACAACAAGAAAACAAGGGACAACAGGCAAGACGCAAGATAGAGATCAATATCTCAAGCAATCACCCTTGTCCTCTTTTTCCTCTCTTTGAGACTTGGGCTTGACGCCCTCTCTCGCAAGCTTGTAACCCCTACACGAGCACCTCGGTGCAAGGAAATACAAGCCTCTCCCTCCTCGCTGGACGTAGGACCTTCTTTTGCCTGAACCAGGATAAACCCCCGTGTGTTCTCCTTGCATCACCATCCAGGAAAGGGACACGCAGCATTTACTTATTGGTTTAGGACCCCCTCGGGACCAAACACCGACAGGACCGAAGCAAGCTTCCACTCGAGCCTTGTCACCTAGGAGTCCGAACGAGTGCGTCCAAAACGGTTTCTATGCCTATGGTATGTTCGGTGCAAACCATGCACCTGTCTTACACTAACACTAAAACTATCTCCAAATCGACCAAAACGAGATTCCATATGACCCACGTCACTTAGATGTTCCATTAGGTGCGTCCAAACCTATTTATGAGCTTATGGTGCGTGCAGTGTGAACCATGCACCAATCTTGTGTCAAGATTAGCAATATCTCCAAACGTACCGAGCAGAGCTCCACCAGACCCTCATCACGTAGGGCATTTTTTTTATTTTTAACACTTTTAAAAACTATTTTTAATTTTAGCACCGAAAGTTTTTTTATATCTAACACTTATGGTCGCTCCCCACGCGAGGGAGCGGCATTTCAACTTTGCCGCTCCTTATGTAGAGGAGCGGCAATGAAGCTGAGGTGGTAGTGGCAAAAAAAGGGCAGGGGGCTGCCGCTCCCCCCTGGAGGAGCGGCAAGCCTACCGCTCCCTAGATCAGGGAGCGGCAGGCCTGCCGCTCCTCCAGGGGGAGCATTAGCCCCATGCCTGTTTTTCACCACTACCACCTCAGCATCATTGCTGCACCCTAGATCAAGGAGCGGCTAGCGCAGGGCACCTTTTATTCTCTTCTCCTCTTGAGCTCTGGCCATTTGTCATTTCAGCGCCGCGACCCCCCTTCCCCCTCCCGGCCATCACACAAGTTATTTTCTTGTTTAGTTGTAGTTCAAATGTCGGGGCGGAAGTTCGTTGAGCAGAGGTAGAGGAAAGGGAGTGAGGAAGGGAACTCTGATTGTGTGGGAGGGTTCTCTAGGTCCTAATTCTTTTGAGGAACCTATAGAACAATTTCCTTTGGAGAGCAAGAGTGACTTCACCCGCGAGAGACCACTTAGATCATATGACAACCGCATGGAAGATTGCCCAAAATGCCACCACAGTGAGGATTGCGTCGTGCAGATGTACAACGACTGTGACGGTGGAGGCCGTTGTTTCTTCAGATGCCGTGAGGATTCATATTTCCTTTTAACTCTCATTTTTTTATATTTGCATTTGGTTTGTAGAAGTACTTATTGGTAGATGCGTTTTTAGGATTCAAGCTACCCAGATAACTGTGGGTTCACTCGATGGGCCGATCCTCCTCCTATCTGTCCCCATCAACAATACATCACATATGTACAGGGACACATCTTTGATCTAGAGTATGGCCCTGGAAGTGGTAACAGGAACATGTCGAAGGACGACAGCATCAACGATGCAAATCAACCACTATGCAGTAATCCATACTGCCAGTGCCCATACCATAAGAAGCATGGGCCTCCTTCTCCACCGGCACTGCCACCGCCACCGTCACTAGGGGGTTACTGTGGGGAAGGCGCAAGTCAGTTCAATATGTGGTACCATTATTAGGCATGCTAGGTTTAGTTTGCAACATGTCATTGTTTAGTTCGTTAATATCAGTGTTTGAGTTTGAACTATGTTCATGTGGAGCAAGTGGTAGTGGAACTGTTGAACCTTGTAATAAGTGTGTAACATGTGGCTACTGTTTCCCTCGATCGTGCAAGTGTTTTGTTTCCAACATATCACTTTCCAAAATGTCCTAGTATTATAAAAAAGACATGTGATCGAGGTTACCGATCAAAGCATGGAGCAGCAGGAAACACAACCCCCAGATAGGGAGCGGCAGAGTTGTTGCTCCCCCAGCCAGGGAGCTACAGCCATAAAACACTGTTACACGTCGTCGAACGGTCCAGTGAGCTTGAAAAGTAGAATGTAAGCACATTACAAGTTCACTGGAACACATAAAACATCACATTACAATCTCAAATCCATTAGTTCCAAATACATGTAGTTGCAAATTATTTCGACACACTGCTAGGACACATAAGTTCAACACTAAGTAGGTTCTTCGACAAATGACTTGTATACATAAATGGTGACATAGAATGCAACAAAGGGTCTCCAACTTCATCCTGCCAGGAAAATGACCAAGTGAACCTACAGTATATATGACATTGGTAAGTAACACATAGATAATTTTTTGATCGTTGAAATGTTATCCTTATATAATTGCTATGCTTATATGCACTCTATGTCCTAGGAGTGTAAGGCTCCCTCGGCCGCCTTCGTCTCTTTGGATTGGTAGGCACCACATTGGGGATGTAGCCAACGTTCGTGTGGTCACGATGATAGTGCTGCCGTCCTTGGCCCTGCGCATGGCTCGTCCCCTGCACATAGGTCAGCCCCTACTCAGATAAAAGACAAATCGGTGTTAGATTGTGGCATTCTTACATAACATGGGCTAGGCAAATAAGAAAATTTGCTTATTTAGTTTTACCTATTCGTCTCCTTGGGTTCCCAATGGGGCATCAAAGAGCTGCAACATGCCAATCTCTTGGTGTTGGGAAGGGTCCACCGAGGTGTGCTGGTATGGGCTAGGCTAGTATGGGCTGTGCTGGTAGGGGCCTTGCTGGAAAGGTACGTGCTGGAAGTTGCCCTGCTGGAAAGGACCGAGGTGGATAGAGCCCTGCGGGTACGGGCCTGGCTTGGAGAAGCCCTGCTAGAAAGGACCCTAGTGGAAGAAGCCCTGCTGGAAAGGACCGAGGTGGGAAGGGCCCTGCTGCGTAGGGTGCCTGTGCTGGGGTATGCTGAAGCCCGGTGCCTCGTCCTCGTCGAACGACTCTAAGTCATCGTCCTCTACCTCAACTATGGCCTTGTCGGGGCAGTGTGGTGGTGTACGTGTGCCAGAGGTGGACCCTGTCACGAGGTCCGAAGAGCCTGCAGGTGTCCTCAGAGAAGCTGAAGCTGTGCTCTAGGAACACAAAGGGTTTGCTGGTGGCTCCCACAGAGTGTCCCTGCAGCTCAACTTCTGGGCTAGCTTCCTCAAACTCCTGCTCATTTTCTGCAAACACATGTGTGGACTCATTATTTAGGACAACCTTTTGACCCGTACAACATTATATGATATTTTCAACGTGTTGCTTACGTGCACAAATGTCTCAAGCGCGCCTCGCCCTTTGTTCCTGCAATCGTGTAGTTGAAACACTGCTTCGTTGGACATCATTAACAATTGTCCGGCATGCATACATAAACGAGGTTTCACCTTGATGTTACAATTTACTAAAACTAGAATACAACCCACCCAAAGTGCATGGACCTAGCATCTTACCACGTATCTCTGAAGGGGGCTCTCTGTGGCTCTGTCTTGCGCATAGTTGCCTCTTCGTATTCGTCGGCGACGATGTCGTCCTTAGAGTCGGCGGGAAGTTCTCCCCCCTTGTACACCTACCTCACCTACACACGGGTCGGCCTGTGAAGCCACAGTAGGTACTCGTTGAAGGCGTGTGGGTCGTGTGGCGGGCAATCCTATAGCGACTGCTTCTCCCTTCTCTCCCACCTCTTGATGTATTGTGCGTGTATCTCACACCAGTCCTTCTGCTTCATCCTCAGCCTGTGGTCCCCACTGCAACAAGTTCAGACGGTGTTATTGCACATAAATGCAATGGCATACTTATGCCAAATTAGTTGATACATAAATATGATTTTGCGAACCAACCTATGTAGCTCCTTGCCCATGGAGTAAAGAGGTGGTGGCACACCCGTACGTTTGCCAAACTGCCTGCAAACCCTGATGGGATAGTGCATCTCAACCACGTGGAAGAAAATAAGAGGGATGTTGGACTCAAGTGGCCCCGCAAATCAGGATCATCGTAGGGTTGCCAATACACCTAGCAAATGGCAATTCAGTTAGTCTTTAACATTGACAAGATAAACTATTAGCATGCAAATCAAAGATCCCAATGTACCTGCATGTGTGTTAGCATGTTAACCAAGCCGGTGTACTCCCTGTACTTGCGCTCTGCATTCCTTGTGACCTACTCTGCCCCGCTCCAAACCCACAAGGCTATAGGCAGTGTGTCCTAAGGCTCCCAATTCTGCATTGTACACAAAAATGAATTAGTCATTTCTTAAATAAAGTTTCCTACACAATGCTAATGTAATTAGTTTCGTAGTAAATTACTTATGGGCAAACCGGCCATTCTAGGCCACCCGACAGGCCATCGGCACCAGATCCAGATCTGCAATAGGTATGAGCAACCACCAAACGACGGGTAGCCCAATCCATGACGGCAAGCAGCGCACAGCTGCCTGTACGTCCACGCTAGGACCGTGCTGCCCCAACTGAACAGGGTGATGTTCTCCCACGGCTGACGTAGTATGTCCAGAAAGATCTAGCTGGCGACATTGCCCGACGTGTCGGGGAACAAGAATGTACCAAGGAAGTGCCATAGCCACACCCGAGCGTACATCTCCATAGTACCCGGCCCAACATGTGTGTCGAGGTTATCGAAGCGCCCGATGAGCCACTGTGACGTGACACTAGAAGTTTTCCTAAAATTTACAAAGACAATTAGAGACCATCGATTTTAAACAAAGACTGCAATGAAAGCATTTGGAAGCAATTAAGTAGCTTACTTATGCTTCTTAGTTTCCTCGTTGTCATCTGGGTAGCGGCCATAGAACTCGTACACCTTCTGCCTCCAACCATTGTTGTCCACTACACCAGTCACACAACTGCCACCAATGCGAAGGCAAAGTATTGCCTTCACATCCTCCAGGGTCACGAACATCTCGCCGCAAGGAAGGTGGAAAGTGTGAGTCTTCGGCTCCACCTGTGTTAGAAAAAAGGTTACATACTTCAAATATCATTCTATAACACCTGTGTTAGAGGAAAAATAAGTTACATATCCACAGCTGCACTAAGAAGTGCGAGGTTCAGGGGCGGAAGACCTTCCTGGACCACGCGGACAAGCTCGAGGAAACCAGCACGCCGTATGTACGGCGCGTAACGCTCATCCCACCTGAGCTGTCGGGTGTGTGTGCGTGGCTTCAAAAGGGGCAGCTGCTCATCCATAGACCCATACTCCATGTGAGCAGCCGTATGGTCCTTGTTGTAGTCATAGTCAAGGAGGGGGTACTGCGGGTGCCACATCAGAGGATGAGCTTCCTGCATCCTGTTTCAGATTCGAAAAAAAGAGTTAGTGCAAATAATATTAAAAACTAAACAAAACATATGTTATAACAAAACATAATGGTACAAATAAGAATAGGTATACTAGGTTATCTTAACAAACTAATATGGATAGACCTGTTGTCCAGGTCTTCTATGCCTGCTAGCCTTGTGACCTGGTTGCTTGCAAACCGAACACAAATTCCTGCCACGTGTCTCGTTGAAGTCTCCCCCTCCGTACATGTCATCGCCGTACCCTTTCATAACATCCATATCCCCCTTGAGATGCTTCTTCTTCCTTCTACCCTTGCCCAACATCTATAGGGCTGGATTGGGCGTGTAGTCGGTCTATGATATGAGGGCCATAGTGACGGGTCGCGGTAAGGCTCGAAGCTCTTCTCCCATACCCGAACGGTGTTCAAACGGAGGTACAAAGGAGACATATATGGCAAAGCCAAGTAGTCATATCCACGCATTCTGCAAGTCGTGATCATGTGAGAGCAAGGGGCATGCATGATCTGAGGGACGTTACAACTGCAGTCAACTTTGTCTAAATCGACACGGTAGTTCCTCCCACCATAACGCTCCTTGCCCATGCTTGTGCCACCCAACCCCCGTACACTGTAGATATGCCTATGAGGTCCGTATGGCTCGCCAATCAACTGCTTGGCCAATTCCTCTCCCTCCTTAATAAAACGAGCGGCTGCCTTTCTCCACACCCCAGCCTCCCTTATATTTCTCTGCGCGAGCTCCCACCTCTTCACAAAATATTCGTTGCACTTCATGAAAGAGAACTCAACAATCCCAGACATTGGCAACGAGCGAACTCTGATGAACATACGGTTGAAAGACTCAGACGAATTGGTAGTCATGATGCCATACCTGAATCCACCCTTGTCGTATGCTAGTGCCCACTTTTTCTTCTATTCCATCTGGTCCTATAACCATGTCTTGATGGCTTGGTTCATCACTTTGTCTAGTTCTCTCATTTTCTCCTTAAACTGGTACTCTGTACGCACACAACATAGAGCCTTAACCATGTCACTAACCTCCTTCCTCTGACGCCGCAAAAAATTAGCTGCAAAATGACACATGCACCATCTATGCACCAAAGGCGGGAACCCTTCGATATCTTCACCGGCGGTGTGTAGAATCCCTGCATGCCGATCCGAGATCAAACATATAGTGCATGATGCCCCAAGCACTTGGGTACGTAGAAGCCACATGAACCATGACCACAATGAATTGTTCTCTCTCTCTACCAAAGCAAAAGCCATTGGCACTATCTGGTCCTCTGGATCAACCGTTGCAGCCATCATCAAAGTGCCCCTATACTTTCCCGTCAAGAAAGTGCCATCAATAAGGACCACTAGCCTACAGAACTGGAAAGCATGCTCCGTCTGAGCAAATGACCAGAAAACACGGTGTAGCACATGCCTCACCGAGTTCTGCAAAGACATCCCACCGGTGTCCACAAACCATTTCATGCCATGGTTGTAGTAATTCATTGCAGATAGTATTCGAGGAACCTAGTTGTACGCCTCCTCCCAACTACCCCATCGGATTGCCAGTGCAATTTGCTTTGCACGCCAAGCCTTGCCATACTTCACATGATACTTTACAAGCTCATATATGGACTGCTATAAATAAGACACCGAGATGTCATTATCCTTATCAACAAGCCCCAATATACGACGGGTAAGGTAACGTGCAGTGAGCTGCAGATGATATTCTTTCCCTTGTTATCCAAGCATAAATGGGGTTGGGCAAATTTACTTATCCTCCATTTGCCATCACTCGCTTTCTTCCTTGTAGTAAGCCTCCACTGGCATGGATAACCTGCTTTGCAGGTAATGTGGTACCTCAAGTTCTTGTTGGAATGAGTCACCAAGTATGGCCTATGGTGGTACACAGCATAATCCTGAAGAAAGAGCTTCATCTCTGACATTGTATTGAATATCATGCCCTTCTGAAGGATTACATGCTCATGGTTATACAGTGATTCTACACACATCTGCAGACCTGTGTCACAAACTGCCATATGTACCATGCTGACATCCCTGTAGTTCAGACCACCACTTAAAGGTACACCACCCTGGCTCAGTTGCATGAGTTCTACCTCTGTGTAAGGGGGCGGTGCAACATAATGCTATGCTTCGCTGATCCTACCCCATGAATCAAAATACGGAGCACCACTCTCTGGCAAATCATGGACCAGCCTACCCTGAGTCGGCATGGCATGAAGCACCGAAAATGAAACATTGGATGTTGTAGCATGAACCAGCATCGCATGGGCAGCTATATCATCATCATCGTCGTCGTCGTCATCGTCGTCATCATCATCATCGTCGTCGTCATCGTCGTCATGACCGAACCAGTTCTCTTCCGCCTGCTAGTGCTCTTCACGTTTGAACTCCCTCACATCGAAGTCATTGCTTATACAACCAACTGGATGTGAATGCAACTGCTCCTACGTCAACTGACCATCCATATACAACTGACTGGATGTAAATGGAACTGCTTCTTCGTCACCTCCAACATTGTCATGATGATCATCCTCCAACCTGTACCCATTCTCCACAACCACCTCAGCAATGGGTGAGTTCGAGCCTGTGAGGACCCTAGTGTAGCGGGACCAATGAGCAGGGTCGCGCAAAGGCATCAGGACATATTTTGCCCGAGTCTTCCCACTGTCAAATCTCCCCTTGATTGTGAAATCACCGCCAAACTTTGCGTTCAAACGCACACAAAGGTCATTGAAGCTCAGCGGTTCATCAAACCATTCCAACTCCTCTTCCATATCCTCAAATTCACCATCTTCCTTCCTAACAATTCCTCTGAAATAAACTTGGACACAACAATCCATCTAAAAATCATTCGAGCAAACTTCATCAAGTCGTCCAAACAAACTAACTATACTAAGTTTATTAACTACACTATACTAACTATTTATAATAACTATACTAACTTTACTAGTCATACTAACTAAAATAACTATTTATAATATGTATACTAACTATGCTAACTTTACTAATGATACCAACTAAACAATTAAACCAACTATTTATACTAACAATACTAGCTAAACAAACTAATCTAACTAACAATAAAAATACATCAAAAATTCAAAAAAAAATAGAAAAACAAAATTACCTCAACTCAAACGTGGGGAGCTGCTATCGGGGCCGAAGTGCTCGAGGGAGAGGGCTCGGCGCTGCTCGCGGGGCAACGCTCGGGAAGGGGGAGCTGCTGCGCGGGGGGGGTGCTGGGGCGCACGGCCCTGTGCCCACGTGGGTGCACCGGGGGGGCCCTGCGCTGGGGGGCGGCCCTGCCGGGGGTAGGGGGGCACGCGCGCGGGCAGGGGCGCTGCCGCCACTACCTCCTAGCGTCCTTCCGTAGGGGGGAGGGGGTGGGTGCGGGCGTCTAGTGGCTCCGAGTGAACTGGTGACACACGCAGCGGTTCCTAGTGCCGTCACACAAAACATATCGCCTGCCCCGCTACCACTTCTTGATCTGGGGAGCGGCAAATGTTTTGTCGGCACGGGGCAGAAGCAACTGTTTTGCCGCTCCCTGATCTGGGGAGCGGCAGGCTTGCCACACCTCTAGGGGGGAGCGGCAGCCCCATGCTTGCTTTTTGCCACTGCCACCTCAGCATCATTGCCGCTCCTCCACGTGGGGAGCGGCAAAGTTGAAATGCCGCTCCCTCGCATGGGGAGAGGCCAAAAGTGTTAGATATAAAAAAACTTTTGGTGCTATAATTAAAAATAGTTTTTAAAAAGTGTTAAAAATAAAAATAAATTCTCACCTAGGAGTACCATCGGGTGCGTCTAAAATGATTTACAAGCCTATGGTACGTTTGACACAAGCCGAGCACCTATCTTACACCGACGCTAACACTATCTCAAAACAGATTGAAAAGAGATTCCACATGACTCACGTCACATAGGAGTTCCATCGGGTGCCTCCAATACTATTTCTGAGCCTATGGTACGTTCGAGGCAAACTGTGCACCAATCTTGCATCAACAGTTGCACTATCTCCAAACAGAACGAAGCGAGCTTCCACTTGAGACTCGTCACCTAGGAGTCCCAATGAGTGCGTCCAAAACGGTTTCTATGCCTATGTATGTTCGGTCCAAACCGTGCATCTATCTTGTGCCAACACTAAAACTGTCTTTAAACAGACTAAAACGAGATTCCAAACGATCCACGTCACTTAGGAGTTCCATCTGGTGTGTTCAAAACTATTTATGAGCCTATTGTACATTCAGTGCAAACCATGCACCTATCTTGTGTCAAGATTAGCACTATCTCTAAATGCACTGAACAGAGCTCCACCAGACTCTCATCACCTAGTTTTACCATCGGGTGCGTCTAAAATGATTTATGAGCCTATGGTACGTTTGACACAAACCGAGGACCTATCTTACACCGATGGCAACACTATCTCAAAATAGATTGAAAAGAGATTCCACATGACTCACGTCACCCAGGAGTTCCGTCAGGTGCCTCCAGTACAATTTTTGAGCCTACGGTACGTTCGAGGCAAACGTGCACGAATCTTGCATCAACAGTTGCGCTATCTCCAAATGGACCGAAGCAAGCTTCCACTTGAGCCTCATCACCTAGGAGTCCCATCGAGTGCGTCCAAAACGATTTCTATGCCTATGTTATGTTCGGTACAACCCATGCTCCTATCTTTGCATTGACACTAACACTATCTCCAAACGGACTAAAATGAGATTCTACACGACCCCCGTCACTTACGAGTTCCATCGGGTGCATCCAAAACTATTTTGGAGCCTATGGTACATTCAGTGCAAACCATGCACCTATCTTGTGTCAAGATTAGCACTATCTCCTAACACGGTCTCAAAACAGATCAAAACGAGCTTCCACATGACTCACGTCACCTAGGAGTTCCATGAGGTGCCTCCAATACTATTTTTGAGCCTACGGTACATTCGACGCAAACCGTGCACCAATTTTGCATCAAGAGTTGCTCCAAACGGAATGAACCGAGCATCTGCTTGAGCCTCATAACCTAGGAGTCCCATCGAGTGCATCAAAATTGAATTCTATGCCAATGGTATGTTCGGTGCAAACCATGCACCTATCTTGCGCCAACACTAAAACTATCTTTAAACGGACTAAAACAAGATTCCACACGATCCACGTCACTTAGGAGTTCCATCGGGTGCATTCAAAACTATTTATGAGCCTATTGTATATTCAGTACAAACCATGCACCTATCTTCTGTCAAGATTAGCACTATCTCCAAATGCACTGAACAGAGCTCCACCAGACTCTCGTCACCTAGTTTTACCATCGGGTCCGTCTAAAATGATTTATGAGCCTATGGTACGTTTGACACAAACCGAGCACCTATCTTACACCGATGCCAACACTGTCTCAAAACAGATTGAAAAGAGATTCCACATGACTCACGTCACCTAGGAGTTCCATCGGGTGCCTCCAATACTATTTCTGAGCCTATGGTACGTTCGAGGCAAACTGTGCACCAATCTTGCATCAACAGTTGCACTATCTCCAAATAGAACGAAGCGAGCTTCCACTTGAGCCTCGTCACCTAGGAGTCCCAATGAGTGCGTCCAAAACGGTTTCTATGCCTATGGTATGTTCGTTGCAAACCGTGCATCTATCTTGTGCCAACACTAAAACTGTCTTTAAACAGACTAAAACGAGATTCCAAACGATCCACGTCACTTAGGAGTTCCATCTGGTGTGTTCAAAACTATTTATGAGCCTATTGTACATTCAGTGCAAACTATGCACCTATCTTGTGTCAAGATTAGCACTATCTCTAAATGCACTGAACAGAGCTCCACCAGACTCTCATCACCTAGTTTTACCATCGGGTGCGTCTAAAATGATTTATGAGCCTATGGTACGTTTGACACAAACCGAGCACCTATCTTACACCGATGGCAACACTGTCTCAAAATAGATTGAAAAGAGATTCCACATGACTCACGTCACCCAGGAGTTCCGTCAGGTGCCTCCAGTACAATTTTTGAGCCTACGGTACGTTCGAGGCAAACGTGCACGAATCTTGCATCAACAGTTGCGCTATCTCCAAATGGACCGAAGCAAGCTTCCACTTGAGCCTCATCACCTAGGAGTCCCATCGAGTGCGTCCAAAACGATTTCTATGCCTATGTTATGTTCGGTACAACCCATGCTCCTATCTTTGCATTGACACTAACACTATCTCCAAACGGACTAAAATGAGATTCTACACGACCCCCGTCACTTACGAGTTCCATCGGGTGCATCCAAAACTATTTTGGAGCCTATGGTACATTCAGTGCAAACCATGCACCTATCTTGTGTCAAGATTAGCACTATCTCCTAACACGGTCTCAAAACAGATCGAAACGAGATTCCACATGACTCACGTCACCTAGGAGTTCCATGAGGTGCCTCCAATACTATTTTTGAGCCTACGGTACATTCGACGCAAACCGTGCACCAATTTTGCATCAAGAGTTGCTCCAAACAGAATGAACCGAGCATCTGCTTGAGCCTCATAACCTAGGAGTCCCATCGAGTGCATCAAAATTGAATTCTATGCCAATGGTATGTTCGGTGCAAACCATGCGCCTATCTTGCGCCAACACTAAAACTGTCTTTAAACGGACTAAAACAAGATTCCACACGATCCACGTCACTTAGGAGTTCCATCGGGTGCATTCAAAACTATTTATGAGCCTATTGTACATTCAGTACAAACCATGCACCTATCTTGTGTCAAGATTAGCACTATCTCCAAATGCACTGAACAGAGCTCCACCAGACTCTCGTCACCTAGTTTTACCATCGGGTCCGTCTAAAATGATTTATGAGCCTATGGTACGTTTGACACAAACCGAGCACCTATCTTACACCGATGCCAACACTGTCTCAAAATAGATTGAAAAGAGATTCCACATGACTCACGTCACCTAGGAGTTCCATCGGGTGCCTCCAATACTATTTCTGAGCCTATGGTACGTTCGAGGCAAACTGTGCACCAATCTTGCATCAACAGTTGCACTATCTCCAAACAGAACGAAGCGAGCTTCCACTTGAGCCTCGTCACCTAGGAGTCCCAATGAGTGCGTCCAAAACGGTTTCTATGCCTATGGTATGTTCGGTGCAAACCATGCATCTATCTTGTGCCAACACTAAAACTGTCTTTAAACAGACTAAAACGAGATTCCAAACGATCCACGTCACTTAGGAGTTCCATCTGGTGTGTTCAAAACTATTTATGAGCCTATTGTACATTCAGTGCAAACCATGCACCTATCTTGTGTCAAGATTAGCACTATCTCTAAATGCACTGAACAGAGCTCCACCAGACTCTCATCACCTAGTTTTACCATCGGGTGCGTCTAAAATGATTTATGAGCCTATGGTACGTTTGACACAAACCGAGCACCTATCTTACACCGATGGCAACACTGTCTCAAAATAGATTGAAAAGAGATTCCACATGACTCACGTCACCCAGGAGTTCCGTCAGGTGCCTCCAGTACAATTTTTGAGCCTACGGTACGTTCGAGGCAAACGTGCACGAATCTTGCATCAACAGTTGCGCTATCTCCAAATGGACCGAAGCAAGCTTCCACTTGAGCCTCATCACCTAGGAGTCCCATCGAGTGCGTCCAAAACGATTTCTATGCCTATGTTATGTTCGGTACAACCCATGCTCCTATCTTTGCATTGACACTAACACTATCTCCAAACGGACTAAAATGAGATTCTACACGACCCCCGTCACTTACGAGTTCCATCGGGTGCATCCAAAACTATTTTGGAGCCTATGGTACATTCAGTGCAAACCATGCACCTATCTTGTGTCAAGATTAGCACTATCTCCTAACACGGTCTCAAAACAGATCAAAACGAGCTTCCACATGACTCACGTCACCTAGGAGTTCCATGAGGTGCCTCCAATACTATTTTTGAGCCTACGGTACATTCGACGCAAACCGTGCACCAATTTTGCATCAAGAGTTGCTCCAAACGGAATGAACCGAGCATCTGCTTGAGCCTCATAACCTAGGAGTCCCATCGAGTGCATCAAAATTGAATTCTATGCCAATGGTATGTTCGGTGCAAACCATGCACCTATCTTGCGCCAACACTAAAACTATCTTTAAACGGACTAAAACAAGATTCCACACGATCCACGTCACTTAGGAGTTCCATCGGGTGCATTCAAAACTATTTATGAGCCTATTGTATATTCAGTACAAACCATGCACCTATCTTGTGTCAAGATTAGCACTATCTCCAAATGCACTGAACAGAGCTCCACCAGACTCTCGTCACCTAGTTTTACCATCGGGTCCGTCTAAAATGATTTATGAGCCTATGGTACGTTTGACACAAACCGAGCACCTATCTTACACCGATGCCAACACTGTCTCAAAATAGATTGAAAAGAGATTCCACATGACTCACGTCACCTAGGAGTTCCATCGGGTGCCTCCAATACTATTTCTGAGCCTATGGTACGTTCGAGGCAAACTGTGCACCAATCTTGCATCAACAGTTGCACTATCTCCAAACAGAACGAAGCGAGCTTCCACTTGAGCCTCGTCACCTAGGAGTCCCAATGAGTGCGTCCAAAACGGTTTCTATGCCTATGGTATGTTCGGTGCAAACCGTGCATCTATCTTGTGCCAACACTAAAACTGTCTTTAAACAGACTAAAACGAGATTCCAAACGATCCACGTCACTTAGGAGTTCCATCTGGTGTGTTCAAAACTATTTATGAGCCTATTGTACATTCAGTGCAAACCATGCACCTATCTTGTGTCAAGATTAGCACTATCTCTAAATGCACTGAACAGAGCTCCACCAGACTCTCATCACCTAGTTTTACCATCGGGTGCGTCTAAAATGATTTATGAGCCTATGGTACGTTTGACACAAACCGAGCACCTATCCTACACCGATGCCAACACTGTCTCAAAACAGATTGAAAAGAGATTCCACATGACTCACGTCACCCAGGAGTTCCGTCAGGTGCCTCCAGTACAATTTTTTAGCCTACGGTACGTTCGAGGCAAACCGTGCACGAATCTTGCATCAACAGTTGCACTATCTCGAAACGGACCGAAGCAAGCTTCCACTTGAGCCCCATCACCTAGGAGTCCCATCGAGTGCGTCCAAAACGATTTCTATGCCTATGTTATGTTTGGTACAACCCATGCTCCTATCTTTGCATTGACACTAACACTATCTCCAAACGGACTAAGATGAGATTCTACATGGCCCCCGTCACTTACGAGTTCCATCGGGTGCATCCAAAACTATTTGTGAGCCTATGGTACATTCAGTGCAAACCATGCACCTATCTTGTGTCAAGATTAGCACTATCTCCTAACACGGTCTCAAAACAGATCGAAACGAGATTCCACATGACCCACGTCACCTAGGAGTTCCATGAGGTGCCTCCAATACTATTTTTGAGCCTACGGTACGTTTGACGCAAACCGTGCACCAATTTTGCATCAAGAGTTGCTCCAAACGGAACGAACCGAGCATCTACTTGAGCCTCATAACCTAGGAGTCCCATCGAGTGCGTCAAAATTGAATTCTATGCCAATGGTATGTTCGGTGCAAACCATGCACCTATCTTGCGCCAACACTAAAACTGATGCATCCAGCCTAGGTGGGGTTGGCCGAGGCCCAATAAATTAAGGTTGCCCAGACCCCAACAGTTCTTATGCACACCCACTCAGGGAAAGGCCCAATGTCCCTAAAAGACTAGTCTGATAGGGGAAGGGTGGCTTCCTCCTCCCAAGCTAAGCAAGGTGGGATTATTCAGAGGCTCACACGATCGTCGCCCGACTACAACTAGGCCACTTGGCCCTTTTTTGTTGCGTCTTTGCCAACGGGTAATAGTGGAGGATGACCTCTTCAAAAACTATCTTTAAACGGACTAAAACGAGATTCCACAAGATCCACGTCACTTAGGAGTTCCATCGGGTGCGTTCAAAACTATTTATGAGCCTATTGTACATTCAGTGCAAACCATGCACCTATCTTGTGTCAAGATTAGCACTATCTCCAAATGCACTGAACAGAGCTCCACCAGACTCCGTCACCTAGTTTTACCATCGGGTGCGTCTAAAATGATTTATGAGCCTATGGTACTTTTGACACAAACTGAGCACCTATCTTACACCGATGCCAACACTGTCTCAAAACCGATCGAAATGAGATTCCACATGACTCACGTCACCCAGGAGTTCTGTCAGGTGCCTCTAGTACAATTTTTGAGCCTACGGTACGTTTGAGGCAAACCATGCACGAGTCTTGCATCAATAGTTGCACTATCTCCAAACGGACCGAAGCAAGCTTCCACTTGAGCCTCATCACCTAGGAGTCCCATCGAGTGCGTCCAAAACGATTTCTATGCCTATGTTATGTTCGGTACAACCCATGCTCCTATCTTGCGTCAAGATTCGCACTATCTCTAACCGGACTGAACAGAGCTCCACTAGACCCTTGTCACCTACGAGTACCATCAGGTGCGTCTAAAACTATTTATAAACCTATGGTATGTTTGACACAAACCGAGCACCTATCTTACACTGACGCTAACACTGCCTGAAAACAGATAGAAACGAGATTCCACATGACTCACCTCACATAGGAGTTCTATCGGGTGCCTCCAATACTATTTTTGAGCCGACGGTACATTCGAGGCAAACTGTGCACCAATCTCGCATCATGAGTTGCATTATCTCCATACAGACCAAAGCGAGCTTCCACTTGAGCCTCGTCACTTAGGTGTCCCAATCAGTGCGTCCAAAATGATTTCTATGCCCCTATGGTTTGCTCGGTGCAAACCGTGCACCTATCTTGCACTAACACTAAAACTATCTCCAAATGGACTAAAACGAAATTCCACATGACCCACGTCACTTACGAGTTCCATTGGGTGCGTCCAAAACTATTTATGAGCCTATGGTACGTTCAGTGCAAACCATGTTGTATCTTGCATCGAGATTAGCACTATCTCTAAACGGACCGAACAGAGCTCCACCTGACCCTTGTCACCTAGGAGTACCATCGGGTGCACCTATCTTGTGTCACATTTAGCACTATCTCCAAACACACCGAACAGAGCTCTACCAGACCCTCGTGACCTAAGAGTACCATCAGGTGCGTCTAAAATGATTTATGAGCCTATAATACTTTTGACACAAACCGAGCACTTATCTTACACCGACGTTAACACTGTCTCGAAACAGATTGAAACAAGATTCCACATAACTCACATCACCTAGGAGTTACATCGGGTGCCTCCAATACTACTTCTGTGGCCACTGTACGTTTGACGCAAACAGTGCTACAATCTTGCCTCAAGAGTAGCACTATCTCCAAACAGACCAAACCGAGCTTCCACTTGAGCCTCGCCACTTTGGAGTCCCATCGAGTGTGTCCAAAATGATTTCTATGCCTATAGTATGTTTGGTGCAAATAGTGCACCTATCTTGCATCGAACTAACACTGTCTCAAAACAGATCGAAACGAGATTCCACATGACCCACGTCACCTAAGAGTTCCATCGGGTGCCTCCAATACTATTTAAAAGCCTATGGTATGTTTGGTGCAAACCGTGCACCTATCTTGCACTGACATTAACACTGTCACCAAATGGACTAAAACGAGATTCCACACGACCCATGTCACTTAGGAGTTCCATCGGGTGCGTCCAAAACTATTTATGAGCCTATGATACGTTCAGGGCAAACCATACATCTATCTTGTGTCAAGATTAGCACTATCTTCAAACGGACCGAATAGAGCTCCACTAGACCCTCATCACCTAGGAGTACCATCGGGTGCGTCTAAAATGATTTATGAGCCTCAAGTACGTTTGAGGCAAACCAAGCACCTATCTTGCTACGACGCTAACACTGTCTCAAAACATATCAAAACAAGATTCCACATGACCCACGTCACCTAGGAGTTCCATCGGGTTCCTCCAATACTATTTCTGAGCCTATGGTACGTTCGACTTAAACCGTGCACCAATCTTGCATCAGGAGTAGAACTATCTCCAAACGGACCGAATCAAGCTTCCACATGAGACTCATCACATAGGAGTCCCAATGATTGCGTCGAAAACGATTTCTGTGCCTATGGTATGTTCGGTGGAAACCGTGCACCTATCTTGCGCCAACACTAAAACTGTCTTTAAACGGACTAAAACGAGATTCCACACGATCCACGTCACTTAGGAGTTCCATCGGGTGCGTTCAAAACTATTTATGAGCCTATTGTACATTCAGTGCAAACCATGCACCTATCTTGTGTCAAGATTAGCACTATCTCTAAATGCACTAAACAGAGCTCCACCAGACTCTCGTCACCTAGTTTTACCATCGGGTGCGTCTAAAATGATTTATGAGCCTATGGTACGTTTGACACAAACCGAGCACCTATCTTACACCGATGCCAACACTGTCTCAAAACAGATTGAAAAGAGATTCCACATGACTCACGTCACCCAGGAGTTCCATAGGTGCCTCCAGTACAATTTTTGAGCCTACGGTACGTTCGAGGCAAACCGTGCACGAATCTTGCATTAACAGTTGCACTATCTCCAAACGGACCGAAGCAAGCTTCCACTTGAGCCTCATCACCTAGGAGTCCCATCGAGTGTGTCCAAAATGATTTCTATGCCTATGTTATGTTCGGTACAACCCATGCTCCTATCTTTGCATTGACACTAACATTATCTCCAAACGGACTAAAATGAGATTTCACACGACCCACGTCACTTACGAGTTCCAACGGGTGCGTCCAAAACAATTTGTGAGCCTATGGTACATTCAGTGCAAACCGTGCACCTATGTTGTGTCAAGATTAGCACTATCTCTAAACAGACCAAATAGAGCTCCACCAGACCCTCATCACCTAGGAGTACCTTCGGGTGCGTCTAAAACGATTTATGAGCCTATGGTACGTTTGACGCCAACCGAGCATCTATCTTGCACCGACGCTAACACTGTCTCAAAACAGATCGAAATGAGATTCCACATGACTCACGTCACCTAGGAGTTCCATCGGATGCCTCCAATACTAATTTTGAGCCTACGGTACGTTCGACGCAAACCGTGCACCAATTTTGCATCAAGAGTTGCTCCAAACGGAATGAACTGAGCATCTGCCTGAGCCTCATAACCTAGGAGTCCCATCGAGTGCGTCAAAATTGAATTTTATGCCAATGGTATGTTCGGTGCAAACCGTGCACCTATCTTGCGCCAACACTAAAACTGATGCATCTAGCCCAGGTGGGGTTGGCCGAGGCCCAATAAATTAAGGTTGCCCAGACCCCAACAGTTCTTATGCACACCCACTCAGGGAAAGGCCCAATGTCCCTAAAAGACTAGTCTGATAGGGGAAGGGTGGCTCTCTCTTTTAAGGTGGCTTCCTCCTCCCAAGCTAAGCAAGGTGGGATTATTCAGAGGCTCACACGGTCGTCGGCCGACTACAACTAAGCCACTTGGCCCTTTTTTGTTGCGTCTTTGCCAGCGGGTAATAGTGGAGGATGTCCTCATCAAAAACTGTCTTTAAATGGACTAAAACGAGATTCCACACGATCCACGTCACTTAGGAGTTCCATCGGGTGTGTTCAAAACTATTTATGAGCCTATTGTACATTCAGTGCAAAACATGCACCTATCTTGTGTCAAGATTAGCACTATCTCCAAATGCACTGAACAGAGCTCCACCAGACTCTCGTCACCTAGTTTTACCATCGGGTGCGTCTAAAATGATTTATGAGCCTATGGTACTTTTGACACAAACTAAGCACCTATCTTACACCGATGCCAACACTGTCTCAAAACCGATTGAAAAGAGATTCCACATGACTCACGTCACCCAGGAGTTCCGTCAGGTGCCTCTAGTACAATTTTTGAGCCTACGGTACGTTCGAGGCAAACCGTGCACGAATCTTGCATCAATAGTTGCACTATCTCCAAACGGACCGAAGCAAGCTTCCACTTGAGCCTCATCACCTAGGAGTCCCATTGAGTGCGTCCAAAACGATTTCTATGCCTATGTTATGTTCGGTACAACCCATGCTCCTATCTTTGCATTGACACTAACACTATCTCCAAACGGACTAAAACGAGATTTCACATGACCCACGTCACTTACGAGTTCCAACGGGTGCGTCCAAAAGAATTTATCAGCTTATGGTTTATTCAGTGCAAACCATGCACCTATCTTGCATCAAGATTAGCACTATCTCCAAACAGACCAAATAGAGCTCCACCAGACCCTCATCACCTAGGAGTACCTTCGGGTGCGTCTAAAACGATTTATGAGCCTATGGTACGTTTGACGCCAACCGAGCACCTATCTTGCACCGATGCTAACACTATCTCAAAACAGATCGAAATGAGATTCCACATGACCCACGTCACCTAGGAGTTCCATCGGATGCCTCCAATACTATTTTTTAGCCTACGGTACGTTCGACGCAAACCGTGCACCAATTTTGCATCAAGAGTTGCTCCAAACGGCAAGCATCTGCTTGAGCCTCATAACCTAGGAGTCCCATCGAGTGCGTCAAAATTGAATTCTATGCCAATGGTATGTTCGGTGCAAACCATGCACCTATCTTGCGCCAACACTAAAACTGATGCATCCAGCCCAGGTGGGGTTGGCCGAGGCCCAATAAATTAAGGTTGCCCAGACCCCAACAGTTCTTATGCACACCCACTCAGGGAAAGGCCCAATGTCCCTAAAAGACTAGTCTGATAGGGGAAGGGTGGCTCTCTCTTTTAAGGTGGCTTCCTCCTCCCAAGCTAAGCAAGGTGGGATTATTCAGAGGCTCACACGGTCGTCGCCCCGACTACAACTAGGCCACTTGGCCCTTTTTTGTTGCGTCTTTGCCAGCGGGTAATAGTGGAGGATGTCCTCATCAAAACGAGATTCCACACGATCCACGTCACTTAGGACTTCCATCGGGTGTGTTCAAAACTATTTATGAGCCTATTGTACATTCAGTGCAAACCATGCACCTATCTTGTGTCAAGATTAGCACTATCTCAAAATGCACTGAATAGAGCTCCACCAGACTCTCGTCACCTAGTTTTACCATCGGGTGCGTCTAAAATGATTTATGAGCCTATGGTACTTTTGACACAAACTGAGCACCTATCTTACACCGATGCCAACACTGTCTCAAAACCGATTGAAAAGAGATTCCATATGACTCACGTCACCCAGGAGTTCTGTCAGGTGCCTCTAGTACAATTTTTGAGCCTACGGTACGTTCGAGGCAAACCGTGCACGAATCTTGCATCAATAGTTGCACTATCTCCAAACGGACCGAAGCAAGCTTCCACTTGAGCCTCATCACCTAGGAGTCCCATCGAGTGCGTCCAAAATGATTTCTATGCCTATGTTATGTTCGGTACAACCCATGCTCCTATCTTTGCATTGACACTAACACTATCTCCAAACGGACTAAAATGAGATTCTACACGACCCCCGTCACTTACGAGTTCCATCGGGTGCGTCCAAAACTATCTGTGAGCCTATGGTACATTCAGTGCAAACTGTGCACCTATCTAGTGTCAAGATTAGCACTATCTCCAAACACGGTCTCAAAACAGATCGAAACAAGGTTCCACATGACCCACGTCACCTAGGAGTTCCATGAGGTGCCTCCAATACTATTTTTGAGCCTACGGTATGCTCGACGCAAACCGTGCACCAATCTTGCGTCAAGAGTTGCTCCAAACGGACCGAACCGAGCATCCGCTTGAGCCTCATCACCTAGGAGTCCCATCGAGTGCGTCAAAAATGAATTCTATGCCAATGGTATGTTCGGTGCAAACCGTGCACCTATCTTGCGCCAACACTAAAACTGTCTTTAAACGGACCAAAACGAGATTCCACACGATCCACGTCACTTAGGAGTTCCATCGGGTGCGTTCAAAACTATTTATGAGCCTATTGTACATTCAGTGCAAACCATGCACCTATCTTGTGTCAAGATTAGCACTATCTCAAAATGCACTGAATAGAGCTCCACCAGACTCTCGTCACCTAGTTTTACCATCGGGTGCGTCTAAAATGATTTATGAGCCTATGGTACTTTTGACACAAACCGAGCACCTATCTTACACCGATGCCAACACTGTCTCAAAACCGATTGAAAAGAGATTCCACATGACTCACGTCACCCAGGAGTTCCGTCAGGTGCCTCTAGTACAATTTTTGAGCCTACGGTACGTTCGAGGCAAACCGTGCACGAATCTTGCATCAATAGTTGCACTATCTCCAAACGGACCGAAGCAAGCTTCCACTTGAGCCTCATCACCTAGGAGTCCCATTGAGTGCGTCCAAAACGATTTCTATGCCTATGTTATGTTCGGTACAACCCATGCTCCTATCTTTGCATTGACACTAACACTATCTCCAAACGGACTAAAACGAGATTTCACATGACCCACGTCACTTACGAGTTCCAACGGGTGCGTCCAAAAGAATTTATCAGCTTATGGTTTATTCAGTGCAAACCATGCACCTATCTTGCATCAAGATTAGCACTATCTCCAAACAGACCAAATAGAGCTCCACCAGACCCTCATCACCTAGGAGTATCTTCGGGTGCGTCTAAAACGATTTATGAGCCTATGGTACGTTTGACGCCAACCGAGCACCTATCTTGCACCGATGCTAACACTATCTCAAAACAGATCGAAATGAGATTCCACATGACCCACGTCACCTAGGAGTTCCATCGGATGCCTCCAATACTATTTTTTAGCCTACGGTACGTTCGACGCAAACCGTGCACCAATTTTGCATCAAGAGTTGCTCCAAACGGCAAGCATCTGCTTGAGCCTCATAACCTAGGAGTCCCATCGAGTGCGTCAAAATTGAATTCTATGCCAATGGTATGTTCGGTGCAAACCATGCACCTATCTTGCGCCAACACTAAAACTGATGCATCCAGCCCAGGTGGGGTTGGCCGAGGCCCAATAAATTAAGGTTGCCCAGACCCCAACAGTTCTTATGCACACCCACTCAGGGAAAGGCCCAATGTCCCTAAAAGACTAGTCTGATAGGGGAAGGGTGGCTCTCTCTTTTAAGGTGGCTTCCTCCTCCCAAGCTAAGCAAGGTGGGATTATTCAGAGGCTCACACGGTCGTCGCCCCGACTACAACTAGGCCACTTGGCCCTTTTTTGTTGCGTCTTTGCCAGCGGGTAATAGTGGAGGATGTCCTCATCAAAACGAGATTCCACACGATCCACGTCACTTAGGACTTCCATCGGGTGTGTTCAAAACTATTTATGAGCCTATTGTACATTCAGTGCAAACCATGCACCTATCTTGTGTCAAGATTAGCACTATCTCAAAATGCACTGAATAGAGCTCCACCAGACTCTCGTCACCTAGTTTTACCATCGGGTGCGTCTAAAATGATTTATGAGCCTATGGTACTTTTGACACAAACTGAGCACCTATCTTACACCGATGCCAACACTGTCTCAAAACCGATTGAAAAGAGATTCCATATGACTCACGTCACCCAGGAGTTCTGTCAGGTGCCTCTAGTACAATTTTTGAGCCTACGGTACGTTCGAGGCAAACCGTGCACGAATCTTGCATCAATAGTTGCACTATCTCCAAACGGACCGAAGCAAGCTTCCACTTGAGCCTCATCACCTAGGAGTCCCATCGAGTGCGTCCAAAACGATTTCTATGCCTATGTTATGTTCGGTACAACCCATGCTCCTATCTTTGCATTGACACTAACACTATCTCCAAACGGACTAAAATGAGATTCTACACGACCCCCGTCACTTACGAGTTCCATCGGGTGCGTCCAAAACTATCTGTGAGCCTATGGTACATTCAGTGTAAACTGTGCACCTATCTAGTGTCAAGATTAGCACTATCTCCAAACACGGTCTCAAAACAGATCGAAACAAGGTTCCACATGACCCACGTCACCTAGGAGTTCCATGAGGTGCCTCCAATACTATTTTTGAGCCTACGGTATGCTCGACGCAAACCGTGCACCAATCTTGCGTCAAGAGTTGCTCCAAACGGACCGAACCGAGCATCCGCTTGAGCCTCATCACCTAGGAGTCCCATCGAGTGCGTCAAAAATGAATTCTATGCCAATGGTATGTTCGGTGCAAACCGTGCACCTATCTTGCGCCAACACTAAAACTGTCTTTAAACGGACCAAAACGAGATTCCACACGATCCACGTCACTTAGGACTTCCATCGGGTGTGTTCAAAACTATTTATGAGCCTATTGTACATTCAGTGCAAACCATGCACCTATCTTGTGTCAAGATTAGCACTATCTCAAAATGCACTGAATAGAGCTCCACCAGACTCTCGTCACCTAGTTTTACCATCGGGTGCGTCTAAAATGATTTATGAGCCTATGGTACTTTTGACACAAACTAAGCACCTATCTTACACCGATGCAACACTGTCTCAAAACCGATTGAAAAGAGATTCCACATGACTCACGTCACCCAGGAGTTCCGTCAGGTGCCTCTAGTACAATTTTTGAGCCTACGGTACGTTCGAGGCAAACCGTGCACGAATCTTGCATCAATAGTTGCACTATCTCCAAACGGACCGAAGCAAGCTTCCACTTGAGCCTCATCACCTAGGAGTCCCATTGAGTGCGTCCAAAACGATTTCTATGCCTATGTTATGTTCGGTACAACCCATGCTCCTATCTTTGCATTGACACTAACACTATCTCCAAACGGACTAAAACGAGATTTCACATGACCCACGTCACTTACGAGTTCCAACGGGTGCGTCCAAAAGAATTTATCAGCTTATGGTTTATTCAGTGCAAACCATGCACCTATCTTGCATCAAGATTAGCACTATCTCCAAACAGACCAAATAGAGCTCCACCAGACCCTCATCACCTAGGAGTACCTTCGGGTGCGTCTAAAACGATTTATGAGCCTATGGTACGTTTGACGCCAACCGAGCACCTATCTTGCACCGATGCTAACACTATCTCAAAACAGATCGAAATGAGATTCCACATGACCCACGTCACCTAGGAGTTCCATCGGATGCCTCCAATACTATTTTTTAGCCTACGGTACGTTCGACGCAAACCGTGCACCAATTTTGCATCAAGAGTTGCTCCAAACGGCAAGCATCTGCTTGAGCCTCATAACCTAGGAGTCCCATCGAGTGCGTCAAAATTGAATTCTATGCCAATGGTATGTTCGGTGCAAACCATGCACCTATCTTGCGCCAACACTAAAACTGATGCATCCAGCCCAGGTGGGGTTGGCCGAGGCCCAATAAATTAAGGTTGCCCAGACCCCAACAGTTCTTATGCACACCCACTCAGGGAAAGGCCCAATGTCCCTAAAAGACTAGTCTGATAGGGGAAGGGTGGCTCTCTCTTTTAAGGTGGCTTCCTCCTCCCAAGCTAAGCAAGGTGGGATTATTCAGAGGCTCACACGGTCGTCGCCCCGACTACAACTAGGCCACTTGGCCCTTTTTTGTTGCGTCTTTGCCAGCGGGTAATAGTGGAGGATGTCCTCATCAAAACGAGATTCCACACGATCCACGTCACTTAGGACTTCCATCGGGTGTGTTCAAAACTATTTATGAGCCTATTGTACATTCAGTGCAAACCATGCACCTATCTTGTGTCAAGATTAGCACTATCTCAAAATGCACTGAATAGAGCTCCACCAGACTCTCGTCACCTAGTTTTACCATCGGGTGCGTCTAAAATGATTTATGAGCCTATGGTACTTTTGACACAAACTGAGCACCTATCTTACACCGATGCCAACACTGTCTCAAAACCGATTGAAAAGAGATTCCATATGACTCACGTCACCCAGGAGTTCTGTCAGGTGCCTCTAGTACAATTTTTGAGCCTACGGTACGTTCGAGGCAAACCGTGCACGAATCTTGCATCAATAGTTGCACTATCTCCAAACGGACCGAAGCAAGCTTCCACTTGAGCCTCATCACCTAGGAGTCCCATCGAGTGCGTCCAAAACGATTTCTATGCCTATGTTATGTTCGGTACAACCCATGCTCCTATCTTTGCATTGACACTAACACTATCTCCAAACGGACTAAAATGAGATTCTACACGACCCCCGTCACTTACGAGTTCCATCGGGTGCGTCCAAAACTATCTGTGAGCCTATGGTACATTCAGTGTAAACTGTGCACCTATCTAGTGTCAAGATTAGCACTATCTCCAAACACGGTCTCAAAACAGATCGAAACAAGGTTCCACATGACCCACGTCACCTAGGAGTTCCATGAGGTGCCTCCAATACTATTTTTGAGCCTACGGTATGCTCGACGCAAACCGTGCACCAATCTTGCGTCAAGAGTTGCTCCAAACGGACCGAACCGAGCATCCGCTTGAGCCTCATCACCTAGGAGTCCCATCGAGTGCGTCAAAAATGAATTCTATGCCAATGGTATGTTCGGTGCAAACCGTGCACCTATCTTGCGCCAACACTAAAACTGTCTTTAAACGGACCAAAACGAGATTCCACACGATCCACGTCACTTAGGACTTCCATCGGGTGTGTTCAAAACTATTTATGAGCCTATTGTACATTCAGTGCAAACCATGCACCTATCTTGTGTCAAGATTAGCACTATCTCAAAATGCACTGAATAGAGCTCCACCAGACTCTCGTCACCTAGTTTTACCATCGGGTGCGTCTAAAATGATTTATGAGCCTATGGTACTTTTGACACAAACTAAGCACCTATCTTACCCCGATGCAAACACTGTCTCAAAACCGATTGAAAAGAGATTCCACATGACTCACGTCACCCAGGAGTTCCGTCAGGTGCCTCTAGTACAATTTTTGAGCCTACGGTACGTTCGAGGCAAACCGTGCACGAATCTTGCATCAATAGTTGCACTATCTCCAAACGGACCGAAGCAAGCTTCCACTTGAGCCTCATCACCTAGGAGTCCCATTGAGTGCGTCCAAAACGATTTCTATGCCTATGTTATGTTCGGTACAACCCATGCTCCTATCTTTGCATTGACACTAACACTATCTCCAAACGGACTAAAACGAGATTTCACATGACCCACGTCACTTACGAGTTCCAACGGGTGCGTCCAAAAGAATTTATCAGCTTATGGTTTATTCAGTGCAAACCATGCACCTATCTTGCATCAAGATTAGCACTATCTCCAAACAGACCAAATAGAGCTCCACCAGACCCTCATCACCTAGGAGTACCTTCGGGTGCGTCTAAAACGATTTATGAGCCTATGGTACGTTTGACGCCAACCGAGCACCTATCTTGCACCGATGCTAACACTATCTCAAAACAGATCGAAATGAGATTCCACATGACCCACGTCACCTAGGAGTTCCATCGGATGCCTCCAATACTATTTTTTAGCCTACGGTACGTTCGACGCAAACCGTGCACCAATTTTGCATCAAGAGTTGCTCCAAACGGCAAGCATCTGCTTGAGCCTCATAACCTAGGAGTCCCATCGAGTGCGTCAAAATTGAATTCTATGCCAATGGTATGTTCGGTGCAAACCATGCACCTATCTTGCGCCAACACTAAAACTGATGCATCCAGCCCAGGTGGGGTTGGCCGAGGCCCAATAAATTAAGGTTGCCCAGACCCCAACAGTTCTTATGCACACCCACTCAGGGAAAGGCCCAATGTCCCTAAAAGACTAGTCTGATAGGGGAAGGGTGGCTCTCTCTTTTAAGGTGGCTTCCTCCTCCCAAGCTAAGCAAGGTGGGATTATTCAGAGGCTCACACGGTCGTCGCCCCGACTACAACTAGGCCACTTGGCCCTTTTTTGTTGCGTCTTTGCCAGCGGGTAATAGTGGAGGATGTCCTCATCAAAACGAGATTCCACACGATCCACGTCACTTAGGACTTCCATCGGGTGTGTTCAAAACTATTTATGAGCCTATTGTACATTCAGTGCAAACCATGCACCTATCTTGTGTCAAGATTAGCACTATCTCAAAATGCACTGAATAGAGCTCCACCAGACTCTCGTCACCTAGTTTTACCATCGGGTGCGTCTAAAATGATTTATGAGCCTATGGTACTTTTGACACAAACTGAGCACCTATCTTACACCGATGCCAACACTGTCTCAAAACCGATTGAAAAGAGATTCCATATGACTCACGTCACCCAGGAGTTCTGTCAGGTGCCTCTAGTACAATTTTTGAGCCTACGGTACGTTCGAGGCAAACCGTGCACGAATCTTGCATCAATAGTTGCACTATCTCCAAACGGACCGAAGCAAGCTTCCACTTGAGCCTCATCACCTAGGAGTCCCATCGAGTGCGTCCAAAACGATTTCTATGCCTATGTTATGTTCGGTACAACCCATGCTCCTATCTTTGCATTGACACTAACACTATCTCCAAACGGACTAAAATGAGATTCTACACGACCCCGTCACTTACGAGTTCCATCGGGTGCGTCCAAAACTATCTGTGAGCCTATGGTACATTCAGTGTAAACTGTGCACCTATCTAGTGTCAAGATTAGCACTATCTCCAAACACGGTCTCAAAACAGATCGAAACAAGGTTCCACATGACCCACGTCACCTAGGAGTTCCATGAGGTGCCTCCAATACTATTTTTGAGCCTACGGTATGCTCGACGCAAACCGTGCACCAATCTTGCGTCAAGAGTTGCTCCAAACGGACCGAACCGAGCATCCGCTTGAGCCTCATCACCTAGGAGTCCCATCGAGTGCGTCAAAAATGAATTCTATGCCAATGGTATGTTCGGTGCAAACCGTGCACCTATCTTGCGCCAACACTAAAACTGTCTTTAAACGGACCAAAACGAGATTCCACACGATCCACGTCACTTAGGACTTCCATCGGGTGTGTTCAAAACTATTTATGAGCCTATTGTACATTCAGTGCAAACCATGCACCTATCTTGTGTCAAGATTAGCACTATCTCAAAATGCACTGAATAGAGCTCCACCAGACTCTCGTCACCTAGTTTTACCATCGGGTGCGTCTAAAATGATTTATGAGCCTATGGTACTTTTGACACAAACTAAGCACCTATCTTACACCGATGCCAACACTGTCTCAAAACCGATTGAAAAGAGATTCCACATGACTCACGTCACCCAGGAGTTCCGTCAGGTGCCTCTAGTACAATTTTTGAGCCTACGGTACGTTCGAGGCAAACCGTGCACGAATCTTGCATCAATAGTTGCACTATCTCCAAACGGACCGAAGCAAGCTTCCACTTGAGCCTCATCACCTAGGAGTCCCATTGAGTGCGTCCAAAACGATTTCTATGCCTATGTTATGTTCGGTACAACCCATGCTCCTATCTTTGCATTGACACTAACACTATCTCCAAACGGACTAAAACGAGATTTCACATGACCCACGTCACTTACGAGTTCCAACGGGTGCGTCCAAAAGAATTTATCAGCTTATGGTTTATTCAGTGCAAACCATGCACCTATCTTGCATCAAGATTAGCACTATCTCCAAACAGACCAAATAGAGCTCCACCAGACCCTCATCACCTAGGAGTACCTTCGGGTGCGTCTAAAACGATTTATGAGCCTATGGTACGTTTGACGCCAACCGAGCACCTATCTTGCACCGATGCTAACACTATCTCAAAACAGATCGAAATGAGATTCCACATGACCACGTCACCTAGGAGTTCCATCGGATGCCTCCAATACTATTTTTTAGCCTACGGTACGTTCGACGCAAACCGTGCACCAATTTTGCATCAAGAGTTGCTCCAAACGGCAAGCATCTGCTTGAGCCTCATAACCTAGGAGTCCCATCGAGTGCGTCAAAATTGAATTCTATGCCAATGGTATGTTCGGTGCAAACCATGCACCTATCTTGCGCCAACACTAAAACTGATGCATCCAGCCCAGGTGGGGTTGGCCGAGGCCCAATAAATTAAGGTTGCCCAGACCCCAACAGTTCTTATGCACACCCACTCAGGGAAAGGCCCAATGTCCCTAAAAGACTAGTCTGATAGGGAAGGGTGGCTCTCTCTTTTAAGGTGGCTTCCTCCTCCCAAGCTAAGCAAGGTGGGATTATTCAGAGGCTCACACGGTCGTCGCCCCGACTACAACTAGGCCACTTGGCCCTTTTTTGTTGCGTCTTTGCCAGCGGGTAATAGTGGAGGATGTCCTCATCAAAACGAGATTCCACACGATCCACGTCACTTAGGACTTCCATCGGGTGTGTTCAAAACTATTTATGAGCCTATTGTACATTCAGTGCAAACCATGCACCTATCTTGTGTCAAGATTAGCACTATCTCAAAATGCACTGAATAGAGCTCCACCAGACTCTCGTCACCTAGTTTTACCATCGGTGCGTCTAAAATGATTTATGAGCCTATGGTACTTTTGACACAAACTGAGCACCTATCTTACACCGATGCCAACACTGTCTCAAAACCGATTGAAAAGAGATTCCATATGACTCACGTCACCCAGGAGTTCTGTCAGGTGCCTCTAGTACAATTTTTGAGCCTACGGTACGTTCGAGGCAAACCGTGCACGAATCTTGCATCAATAGTTGCACTATCTCCAAACGGACCGAAGCAAGCTTCACTTGAGCCTCATCACCTAGGAGTCCCATCGAGTGCGTCCAAAAATTTCTATGCCTATGTTATGTTCGGTACAACCCATGCTCCTATCTTTGCATTGACACTAACACTATCTCCAAACGGACTAAAATGAGATTCTACACGACCCCCGTCACTTACGAGTTCCATCGGGTGCGTCCAAAACTATCTGTGAGCCTATGGTACATTCAGTGCAAACTGTGCACCTATATAGTGTCAAGATTAGCACTATCTCCAAACACGGTCTCAAAACAGATCGAAACAAGATTCCACATGACCCACGTCACCTAGGAGTTCCATGAGGTGCCTCCAATACTATTTTTGAGCCTACGGTATGCTCGACGCAAACCGTGCACCAATCTTGCGTCAAGAGTTGCTCCAAACGGACCGAACCGAGCATCCGCTTGAGCCTCATCACCTAGGAGTCCCATCGAGTGCGTCAAAAATGAATTCTATGCCAATGGTATGTTCGGTGCAAACCGTGCACCTATCTTGCGCCAACACTAAAACTGTCTTTAAACGGATCAAAACGAGATTCCACACGATCCACGTCACTTAGGACTTCCATCGGGTGTGTTCAAAACTATTTATGAGCCTATTGTACATTCAGTGCAAACCATGCACCTATCTTGTGTCAAGATTAGCACTATCTCAAAATGCACTGAATAGAGCTCCACCAGACTCTCGTCACCTAGTTTTACCATCGGGTGCGTCTAAAATGATTTATGAGCCTATGGTACTTTTGACAAACTAAGCACCTATCTTACACCGATGCCAACACTGTCTCAAAACCGATTGAAAGAGATTCCACATGACTCACGTCACCCAGGAGTTCCGTCAGGTGCCTCTAGTACAATTTTTGAGCCTACGGTACGTTCGAGGCAAACCGTGCACGAATCTTGCATCAATAGTTGCACTATCTCCAAACGGACCGAAGCAAGCTTCCACTTGAGCCTCATACCTAGGAGTCCCATCGAGTGCGTCCAAAATGATTTCTATGCCTATGTTATGTTCGGTACAACCCATGCTCCTATCTTTGCATTGACACTAACACTATCTCCAAACGGACTAAAATGAGATTCTACACGACCCC
>CM036212.1:29617856-29777993 GCA_020631735.1 Saccharum officinarum | reverse complement strand
CTCCAAACAGAACGAAGCGAGCTTCCACTTGAGCCTCGTCACCTAGGAGTCCCAATGAGTGTGTCCAAAACGGTTTCTATGCCTATGGTATGTTCGCGGTGCAAACCGTGCAGCACCAACACTAAAACTGTTTCCAAACATACTAAAATGAGATTCCACACGACCCACGTCACTTAGGAGTTCCATCGGGTGTGTCCAAAACTATTTATGAGCCTATGGTAGATTCAGTTCGTTGAAAATGATTTCTATGCCTATGGTATGTTCGATGCAACCGTGCACCTATCTTGCACTGACATTAAACACAGTTTTCGAACGGACTAATGAGATTCCACATGGCCCACTCACTTGCAGTTATCATGTGCATCCAAAACTATTTATGAGCCTATGGTACGTTCAGTGCCAAACCATGCACCTATCTTGTGGCAAGATTAGCACTTCTCTAATTAGACCGAACCGAGCCCTTCCACTTGAGCCTCGTCACCTTGTAGTCCCATCGAGGTGCGTACAAAATGATTTCTATGCCTATGGTATGTTCGATGCAACCGTTCACCTATCTTACACTGACACTAACACTATCTCCAAGCGGACTAAAATGAGATTACACACGACCCACGTCACATGATTTCCATTGGGTGCGTCCAAAACTATTGATGAGCCTATGGTATGTTCAGTGCAAACCATGCTCTTATCTTGCGTCAAGATTAGCACTATCTCCAAACGGACCGAATCAAGCTCCACCTAAGCCTCGTCACTTAGGAGATCCATCGGGTGCGTCCTAAATGATTTCTGAGGCTATGGTAAGTTTGATGCAAACCGTGCACCTATATTGTGTCAAGATTAGCACTGTCTCCAAACAGATTGAATCTAGGTTCCACTTGAGTCTCATCACCTAGGAGTACCATCGGGTAGATCCAAATGATTTCTGAGCAGATGGTAAGTTTGACGCAAACCGTGCACCAATCTTGCATCAGGAGTTGCACTATCTCAAAGCGGACCGAAGCGAGCTTCCACTTGAGCCTTCTCACCTAGGAGCCCATCGAGTGCGTCCAAAATGATTTATATGCCTATGGTATGTTCGGTGCAAACCATGCACCTATCTTGCACTGACACTAACACTGTCTCCAAATGGACAAAAATGAGATTCTGCACGACCCACGTCACTTACGAGTTCCATCGGGTGTGTCCAATACTATTTATGAGTATATGGTACGTTCAGTGCAAACTGTGCACCTATCTTGCGTCAAGATTAGCACTATTTCCAAACAGACCGAACAGAGCTCCACTAGACACTCGTCACCTAGGATTACCATCGGGTGCGTCTAAAACTATTTATGGGCCTACGATACGTTTAACACAAACTGAGCACCTATCTTGCCCCGACGCTAACACTATCTCAAAACAGATCGAAACGAGATTCCACATGACCCACGTCACCTTGGGGTTCCATCGATTGCTCCCAATACTATTTTCGAGCCTTTGGTACGTTCGACGCAAACCGTGCACCAATCTTACATCAAGAGGGGCACTATCTCCGAACGCACCGAACTAAGCTTCCACTTGAGCCTCATCACCTAGGAGACCCATAGAGTGTGTCCAAAATGATTTTCTATGCCTATGGTATGTTCGGTGCAAACCATTCACCTATCTTACACTAACACTAACACTCTCCAAACAAACTAAAACGAGATTCCACACGACCCATGTCACTTACGAGTTTCATTGGATGCATCCAAGACTATTTATGAGCCTATGGTACGTTCAGTGTAAACCGTGCACCTATCTTGTGTCAAGATTAGCACTATCTCCAAACAGACCGAACAGAGCTTCACCAGGCCCTTGTCACCTTGGAGTACCATCTGTTGCGTCTAAAATGATTTATGAACCTATGTTACGTTTGACTCAAACAGAGCACCTATCTTGCACCGACGCTAACACTGTCTCAAAACAGATCGAAACGAGATTCCACATGACCCATGTCAACTAGGAGTTCCATTGGGTGCCTCCAATACTATTTCTGAGCCTATGGTACTTTCGACGCAAACCGTGCACTAATCTTACATCAAGAGTAGCATTATCTCTAAACAGACAGAATCAAAATTCCACTTGAGCCTCGTCACCAAGGAGCCCATCGAGTGTGTTAAAAATGATTTCTATGCCTATGGTATGTTCCTTGCAAACTCATTAACACTAACACTATATATGAGCCTATGGTACATTCAATGCAAACCGTGCACCTATCTTGCGCCAACATTAGCATTATCACCGAACGGACCGAATAGAGCTCAACTTGAGCCTCGTCACTTAGGAGATCCAACTATATGATTTCTGAGTCTATGGTACGTTTGACACAAACCATGCACCTATCTGGCGTCAAGATTTGCACTATCTCCAAATGGACCGAATAGAGCTCAACCTGAGCCTCGTCACCTAGGAGTACCATCGGGTACGTCCAAAACGACTTCTGAGCAGATGGTATGTTCGGTGCAAACCGCGCACCCATCTTGCACTGACACTAACACTGTCTCTAAACGGACTAAAAAGAGATTCCACATGACCCACTCACTTGCGAGTTCCATCAGGTGCGTCCAAAACTATTTATGAGCCTATGGTACGTTCAGTGCAAACCAAGCACCTATCTTGAGTCAAGATTAACATTATCTCCAAATGGACCGAACAGAGCTCCACCAGACCCTAGTCACCTAGGAGTACCATCGGGTGCATCTAAAACAATTTATGAGCCTATAGTACGTTTGACACAAACTGAGCACATATCTTACACCGATGCTAACACTGTCTCAAAATAGATTGAAACAAGATTCCACAAGACTCACATCACCTAGGAGTTTCATCTGGTGCATCCAAAACTATTTATGAGCCTATGTACGTTCAATGCAAATTGTGCACCTATCATGCATCAAGATTAGCACTATCTCCAAACGGACCGAACAGAGCTCCACCAGACACTCGTCACCTAGGATTACCATCGGGTGTGTCTAAAACTATTTATGAGCCTATGGTACGTTTGAGGCAAACCGAGCACCTATGTTGCACCAATACTAACACTGTCTTAGAACAGATCGAAACGAGATTCCACATGACTCACGCCACCAAGGAGTTCCATCGGTTGCCTCCAATACTATTTTCGAGCCTACGGTACGTTCGACGCAAACTGTGCACCAATCTTGCATCAAGAGCAACACTATCTCCAAATGGACCGAACCGAGCTTCTACTTGAGCCTCGTCACCTTGGAGTCCCATCGAGTGCATCCAAAATGATTTCTATGCCTATGGTATGTTCGGTGCAAACCGTGTACCTATCTTGCACTAACACTAACACTGTCTCCAAACAGACTAAAACGAGATTCCACACGATCCACGTCACTTATGAGTTCCATCGGGTGCGTCCAAAACTATTTATGAGCCTATGGTATGTTCAGTACAAACCATGCACCTATCTTGCATCAAGATTAGCACTATCTCCAAACGGAACGAATAGAGCTCCACCAGACCCTCGTCACTTAAGAATAACATCGGGTGCGTCTAAAATGATTTATGAGCCTTGGTACGTTTGACGCAAACAGAGCACCTATCTTGCACCGACGCAAACACTGTCTCAAAACAGATTGAAACGAGATTCTACACGACCCCACGTCACCTGGGAGTTCCATCGGGTGCCTCCAATACTATTTTCGAGCCTACGGTACATTCGACGCAAACCTGCACCAATCTTGCATCAAGAGTAGCAACTATCTTCAAACAGACCGAACCGAGCTTCCACTTGAGCCACGTCACCTAGGAGTCCCATTGAGTGTGTCCAAAACGATTTCTATGCCTATGGTGTGTTCGGTGCAAACCGTGAATCTATCTTGCACTGACACTAAAATTGTCTATGCCTATGGTATGTTCGGTGCAAACCATGCACCTATCTTGTACTGACATTAACAATGTCTCCAAATAGACTAAAATGATATTCCACACGACCCACGTCACTTACGAGTTCCATCGGGTGCGTCCAAAACTATTTTTGACCTATGGTGTGTTCAGTGCAAACCATGCACGTATCTTGCGTCAAGATTAGCACTATATCCAAACGGAACGAATAGAGCTTGACCAGACCCTTGTCACCTAGGAGTACCTCTAGTGCGTCTAAAACGATTAATGAGCCTATGGTACGTTTGATGCAAACGGAGCACCTATCTTGCACAGACGCTAACACTGTCTCAAAACAGATCAAAACGAGATTCCGCATGACCCACGTCACCTAAGAGTTCCATCGGGTGCCTCCAATACTATTTCTAAGCCTACGGTACGTTCGACGCAAACCGTACACCAATCCTACATCAGGAGTGACACTATCTCCAAACGGACCGAACCGAGCTTCCAGTTGAACCTCGTCACATAGGAGTCCCATCGAGTGTGTCCAAAATGATTTCTATGCCTATGGTATGTTTGGTGCAAACCATGCACCTATCTTGCACAGACGCTAACACTGTCTCAAAACAGATTGAAACGAGATTCCACATGACTCACGTCACTTACGAGTTCCATCGGGTGCATCCAACACTATTTTATGAGCCTATGGAACGTTCAGTGTATACCGTACATCTATCTTGCGTCAAGATTAGCACTATCTCCAAGCGTACCGAATAGAGCTCCACCAGACCCTCATCACCTAGGAGTACCATCGGATGCATCAATAACGATTTATGAGCCCATGGTACGTTTGATGCGAACCGGGCACCTATCTTGCACCAACGCTAACACTGTCTCAAACAGATCGAAACAAAATTCCACATGACCCACGTCACCTTGGAGTTCCATCAGGTGCATCCAATACTATTTCTGAGCCTACAGTATGTTCGACGCAGAGCGTGCACCAATCTTGCATCAATAGTAGCACTATCTCCAAACGGACCGAATCGAGCATCCAGTTCAGCCTCGTCAGCTAGGAGTCCCGTCGAGTGCGTCCAAAATGATGTCTATGCCTATGGTATGTTCGGTGCAAACCGTGCTCCTATCTTGCACTGACACTAACACTGTCTCCAAATAGACTAAAACGAGGTTCCACACAACCCACGTCACTTATGAGTTCCATCGGGTGCGTCCAAAACTATTTATGAGCCTACGGTACATTCAGTGCAAACCATGCACCTATCTTGCATCAAGATTAGCACTATCTCTAATTAGCCCAACAGAGCTCCACCAGACCCTCGTCATGTAGGAGTTCCATTGGGTGCTACTAAAAGTATTTATGAGCCTATGGTACGTTTGAGGCAAACAGAGCACATATCTTGCACCGACGATGAACTATCTCAAAACAGATCGAAACGAGATTCCACATGAGCCACATCACCTAGAAGTTCCATCGGGTGCCTCCAATACTATATCCGAGCCTACGGTATGTTCGACAAAAACCGTGCACCAATCTTGCATCAAGAGTAGCACTATCTCCAAACGGAACGAACCGAGCTTCCACTTGAGCCTCGTCACCTAGGTGTCCCATCGAGTGCGTCCAAAATGATTTCTATGCCTATGATATGTTTGATGCAAACCGTGCACCTATTATGCACTGATACTAACATTGTCTCCAAATGGACTAAAATGAGATTCCACATGACCCACGTCACTTATGAGTTCCATCAGGTGCGTCCAAAACAATTTATGAGCCTATGGTACGTTTAGTGCAAACCATGCACCTATCTTGTGTTAAGATTAGCAGTATCTTCAAACAGACCAAACAGAGCTCCACCAGAACCTTGTCACCTAGGAGTACCATTGGGTGTGTCTAAACCTGATAAGAGTTTGTGTGTCCCAATCTTTCGGTGGAGAAGGATAACTTCGATTTCACTAGAGAGACATTCATGACCCGACTACAACCATCCAAGGATGCTGCGCCTTAGTGATCGATACACCAATTCCAGCGGTTGTCACGATCTTGCGAATCACAACCAACCAAACCACTAGGGTTATTCCTGCAAGCAATCGAAGAACAAGCAAGAACAAGTAGAACAAGCACTCAATTGCAAATATGAGATGAAGTTTCAGATCTAATACACATAAAGGTGGCGTTCCAGATCGAGTAGAACAGATGGTCTAACCGACACACGTGTCTACCAGGAAGTAGCAGGAGCTAAACTTACATCAAAACAAAAACCCAATCTCTTTGTGGCGGCTATGGAGGTATATGAGAGGGTAGAGGACGACCTGGACGTGGTGGGGGTCATCCCACAACCCTAGGACATGCCCCTATTGGGCCCCACTTGATACACGGCCCATCGGGCAACAATCAGGTGACGCAGCACCGTGGACAGAAAAAGTCTCGGTATTAAAATAAGAACTGCGGACATATTTAACAAGATATCGGCATGAGTCTAGATCCGTTGGAAAATAGACTTGATAAAATTTCCAAAAAGTCCTAGAACGTCCCAATCGGAGTCCGTATGAAGTCATGGCAACCATTGGAAGTTGGGACTCTTCTGTAGTCCGAATTCATCTTCCAAAACGTGTTGGACTTGGACTCTTTCTTTCTTTAAGCCAAAAGTGACGTGGTGGCTTGGTGGATGACATTAGGAATATTTGGACTTGGTCCCCAATCAACTTCATTAACCTTCCATTCTTTCCATATGCAATTGAACCTTCTCTTCATCCATGTAAGTAATTCTGAAAATGAAAATACACACACTTTATGGTGCAGCACCAATTCATCAAATGTATCAATGATAAGCCTCATATAGAATGGTTGCACCTTTAGTTTAGAAGTGGTTAATATGGTCATATTCGAGCCAATGATGTCCTCATCATTACTGATAAGAGTTTGTGTGTCCCAATCTTTCGGTGAAGGATAACTTCGATTTCACTGGAGAGACATTCACGACCCGACTACAACCATCCAAGGATGCTGTGCCTTAGCGATCGATACACCAATTCCAGCGGTTGTCACGATCTTGCGGACCACAACCAACCAAACCACTAGGGTTATTCCTGCAAGCAATCGAAGAACAAGTAAGAACAAGTAGAACAAGCACTCAATTGCAAATATGAGATGAAGTTTCAGATCTAATACACATAAAGGTGGGGTTCCAGATCGAGTAGAACAGATGGTCTAACCGACACACGTGTCTACCAGGAAGTAGCAGGAGCTAAACTTACATCAAAACAAAAACCCAATCTCTTTGTGGCGGCTATGGAGGTATATGAGAGGGTAGAGGATGACCTGGACGTGGTGTGGGTCATCCCACAACCGTAGGACACGCCCCTATTGGGCCCCACTTGATACACGGCCCATCGGGCAACAATCAGGTGACGCAGCACCGTGGACAGAAAAGGTCTCGGTATTAAAATAAGAACTGCGGACGTATTTAACAAGATATCGGTATGAGTCCAGATCCGTTGGAAAATAGACTTGATAAGCTTTCCAAAAAGTCCTAGAACGTCCCAATCGGAGTACGTATGAAGTCGTGGCAACCGTCGGAAGTTGGGACTCTTCTGCAGTCTGAATTCATCTTCCAAAACGTGTTGGACTTGGACTCTTTCTTTCTTTGAGCCAACAGTGACGTGGTGGCTTGGTGGATGACATTAGGAATATTTGGACTTGGTCCCCAATCAACTTTATTAACCTTCCATTCTTTCCATATGCAATTGAACCTTCTCTTCATCCATGTAAGTAATTCTGAAAATGAAAATACACACACTTTATGGTGCAGCACCAATTCATCAAATGTATCAATGATAAGCCTCATATAGAATGGTTGCACCTTTAGTTTAGAAGTGGTTAATATGGTCATATTCGAGCCAATGATGTCCTCATCATTCTCCCCTTCTTGACAGCAAACCGTCCTCGGTTTGACCATTGGTGGAGGGCATGTTGTAGGTAATACCGAACCATTCTCCCCTTCTTGAGAGTTATCCTGTTTCTTTCCAACCAAACAAGGGAAACTCGACATGGCATGATTGTAGATAGTGCATTCCTCAGATTGATCATATTTTTGCATAATAATAGGGGGTTTATATTTGAACAAATGTAAATTCGGTGTATCATATAGTCCTCTTTACAATTATATTTGCCAATAGCATGAAAACTAATATTACGAGAACATGGCAATTCAAATCTAGCAAACAGATTATTCACGACCCGACTACAACCATCCAAGGATGCTGCACCTTAGCGATCGATACACCAATTCCAGCGGTTGTCATGATCTTGCGGATCACAACCAACCAAACCACTAGGGTTATCCCTGCAAGCAATCGAAGAACAAGCAAGAACAAGTAGAACGAGCACTCAATTGCAAATATGAGATGAAGTTTCAGATCTAATACACATAAAGGTGGGGTTCCAGATCGAGTAGAACAGATGGTCTAACCGACACACGTGTCTACCAGGAAGTAGCAGGAGCTAAACTTACATCAAAACAAAAACCCAATCTCTTTGTGGCGGCTATGGAGGTATATGAGAGGGTAGAGGACGACCTAGACGTGGTGTGGGTCATCCCACAACCCTAGGACACGCCCTATTGGGCCCCACTTGATACACGGCCCATCGGGCAACAATCAGGTGACGCAACACCGTGGACAGAAAAGGTCTCGGTATTAAAATAAGAACTGCGGACGTATTTAACAAGATATCGGTATGGGTCTAGATCCGTTGGAAAATAGACTTGATAAGCTTTTCAAAAAGTCCTAGAACGTCCCAATCGGAGTACGTATGAAGTCGTGGCAACCGTCGGAAGTTGGGACTCTTCTGCAGTCTGAATTCATCTTCCAAAACGTGTTGGACTTGGACTCTTTCTTTCTTTGAGCCAAAAGTGACGTGGTGGCTTGGTGGATGACATTAGGAATATTTGGACTTGGTCCCCAATCAACTTTATTAACCTTCCATTCTTTCCATATGCAATTGAACCTTCTCTTCATCCATGTAAGTAATTCTGAAAATGAAAATACACACACTTTATGGTGCAGCACCAATTCATCAAATGTATCAATGGTAAGCCTCATATAGAATGGTTGCACCTTTAGTTTAGAAGTGGTTAATATGGTCATATTCGAGCCAATGATGTCCTCATCATTCTCCCCTTCTTGACAGCAAACCGTCCTCGGTTTGACCATTGGTGGAGGGCATGTTGTAGGTAATACCGAACCATTCTCCCCTTCTTGAGAGTTATCCTGTTTCTTTCCAACCAAACAAGGGAAACTCGACATGGCATGATTGTAGATAGTGCATTCCTCAGATTGATCATATTTTTGCATAATAATAGGGGGTTTATATTTGAACAAATGTAAATTCGGTGTATCATATAGTCCTCTTTACAATTATATTTGCCAATAGCATGAAAACTAATATTACGAGAACATGGCAATTCAAATCTACAAACAGATTATTCACGACCCGACTACAACCATCCAAGGTGCTGCACCTTAGCGATCGATACACCAATTCCAGCGGTTGTCATGATCTTGCGGATCACAACTAACCAGACCACTAGGGTTATCCCTGCAAGCAATCGAAGAACAAGCAAGAACAAGTAGAACGAGCACTCAATTGCAAATATGAGATGAAGTTTCAGATCTAATACACATAAAGGTGGGGTTCCAGATCGAGTAGAACAGATGGTCTAACCGACACACGTGTCTACCAGGAAGTAGCAGGAGCTAAACTTACATCAAAACAAAAACCCAATCTCTTTGTGGCGGCTATGGAGGTATATGAGAGGGTAGAGAATGACCTAGACGTGGTGTGGGTCATCCCACAACCCTAGGACACGCCCCTATTGGGCCCCACTTGATACACGGCCCATCGGGCAACAATCAGGTGACGCAGCACCGTGGACAGAAAAGGTCTCGGTATTAAAATAAGAACTGCGGACGTATTTAACAAGATATCGGTATGAGTCCAGATCCGTTGGAAAATAGACTTGATAAGCTTTCCAAAAAGTCCTAGAACGTCCCAATCGGAGTACGTATGAAGTCGTGGCAACCGTCGGAAGTTGGGACTCTTCTGCAGTCTGAATTCATCTTCCAAAACGTGTTGGACTTGGACTCTTTCTTTCTTTGAGCCAAAAGTGACGTGGTGGCTTGGTGGATGACATTAGGAATATTTGGACTTGGTCCCCAATCAACTTTATTAACCTTCCATTCTTTCCATATGCAATTGAACCTTCTCTTCATCCATGTAAGTAATTCTGAAAATGAAAATACACACACTTTATGGTGCAGCACCAATTCATCAAATGTATCAATGATAAGCCTCATATAGAATGGTTGCACCTTTAGTTTAGAAGTGGTTAATATGGTCATATTCGAGCCAATGATGTCCTCATCATTCTCCCCTTCTTGACAGCAAACCGTCCTCGGTTTGACCATTGGTGGAGGGCATGTTGTAGGTAATACCGAACCATTCTCCCCTTCTTGAGAGTTATCCTGTTTCTTTCCAACCAAACAAGGGAAACTCGACATGGCATGATTGTAGATAGTGCATTCCTCAGATTGATCATATTTTTGCATAATAATAGGGGGTTTATATTTGAACAAATGTAAATTCGGTGTATCATATAGTCCTCTTTACAATTATATTTGCCAATAGCATGAAAACTAATATTACGAGAACATGGCAATTCAAATCTAGCAAACAGATTATTCACGACCCGACTACAACCATCCAAGGATGCTGCACCTTAGCGATCGATACACCAATTCCAGCGGTTGTCATGATCTTGCGGATCACAACCAACCAAACCACTAGGGTTATCCCTGCAAGCAATCGAAGAACAAGCAAGAACAAGTAGAACGAGCACTCAATTGCAAATATGAGATGAAGTTTCAGATCTAATACACATAAAGGTGGGGTTCCAGATCGAGTAGAACAGATGGTCTAACCGACACACGTGTCTACCAGGAAGTAGCAGGAGCTAAACTTACATCAAAACAAAAACCCAATCTCTTTGTGGCGGCTATGGAGGTATATGAGAGGGTAGAGGACGACCTAGACGTGGTGTGGGTCATCCCACAACCCTAGGACACGCCCTATTGGGCCCCACTTGATACACGGCCCATCGGGCAACAATCAGGTGACGCAACACCGTGGACAGAAAAGGTCTCGGTATTAAAATAAGAACTGCGGACGTATTTAACAAGATATCGGTATGGTTCTGATCCGTTGGAAAATAGACTTGATAAGCTTTTCAAAAAGTCCTAGAACGTCCCAATCGGAGTACGTATGAAGTCGTGGCAACCGTCGGAAGTTGGGACTCTTCTGCAGTCTGAATTCATCTTCCAAAACGTGTTGGACTTGGACTCTTTCTTTCTTTGAGCCAAAAGTGACGTGGTGGCTTGGTGGATGACATTAGGAATATTTGGACTTGGTCCCCAATCAACTTTATTAACCTTCCATTCTTTCCATATGCAATTGAACCTTCTCTTCATCCATGTAAGTAATTCTGAAAATGAAAATACACACACTTTATGGTGCAGCACCAATTCATCAAATGTATCAATGGTAAGCCTCATATAGAATGGTTGCACCTTTAGTTTAGAAGTGGTTAATATGGTCATATTCGAGCCAATGATGTCCTCATCATTCTCCCCTTCTTGACAGCAAACCGTCCTCGGTTTGACCATTGGTGGAGGGCATGTTGTAGGTAATACCGAACCATTCTCCCCTTCTTGAGAGTTATCCTGTTTCTTTCCAACCAAACAAGGGAAACTCGACATGGCATGATTGTAGATAGTGCATTCCTCAGATTGATCATATTTTTGCATAATAATAGGGGGTTTATATTTGAACAAATGTAAATTCGGTGTATCATATAGTCCTCTTTACAATTATATTTGCCAATAGCATGAAAACTAATATTACGAGAACATGGCAATTCAAATCTAACAAACAGATTATTCACGACCCGACTACAACCATCCAAGGTGCTGCACCTTAGCGATCGATACACCAATTCCAGCGGTTGTCATGATCTTGCGGATCACAACCAACCAGACCACTAGGGTTATCCCTGCAAGCAATCGAAGAACAAGCAAGAACAAGTAGAACGAGCACTCAATTGCAAATATGAGATGAAGTTTCAGATCTAATACACATAAAGGTGGGGTTCCAGATCGAGTAGAACAGATGGTCTAACCGACACACGTGTCTACCAGGAAGTAGCAGGAGCTAAACTTACATCAAAACAAAAACCCAATCTCTTTGTGGCGGCTATGGAGGTATATGAGAGGGTAGAGGATGACCTAGACGTGGTGTGGGTCATCCCACAACCCTAGGACACGCCCCTATTGGGCCCCACTTGATACACGGCCCATCGGGCAACAATCAGGTGACGCAGCACCGTGGACAGAAAAGGTCTCGGTATTAAAATAAGAACTGCGGACGTATTTAACAAGATATCGGTATGAGTCCAGATCCGTTGGAAAATAGACTTGATAAGCTTTCCAAAAAGTCCTAGAACGTCCCAATCGGAGTACGTATGAAGTCGTGGCAACCGTCGGAAGTTGGGACTCTTCTGCAGTCTGAATTCATCTTCCAAAACGTGTTGGACTTGGACTCTTTCTTTCTTTGAGCCAAAAGTGACGTGGTGGCTTGGTGGATGACATTAGGAATATTTGGACTTGGTCCCCAATCAACTTTATTAACCTTCCATTCTTTCCATATGCAATTGAACCTTCTCTTCATCCATGTAAGTAATTCTGAAAATGAAAATACACACACTTTATGGTGCAGCACCAATTCATCAAATGTATCAATGGTAAGCCTCATATAGAATGGTTGCACCTTTAGTTTAGAAGTGGTTAATATGGTCATATTCGAGCCAATGATGTCCTCATCATTCTCCCCTTCTTGACAGCAAACCGTCCTCGGTTTGACCATTGGTGGAGGGCATGTTGTAGGTAATACCGAACCATTCTCCCCTTCTTGAGAGTTATCCTGTTTCTTTCCAACCAAACAAGGGAAACTCGACATGGCATGATTGTAGATAGTGCATTCCTCAGATTGATCATATTTTTGCATAATAATAGGGGGTTTATATTTGAACAAATGTAAATTCGGTGTATCATATAGTCCTCTTTACAATTATATTTGCCAATAGCATGAAAACTAATATTACGAGAACATGGCAATTCAAATCTAACAAACAGATTATTCACGACCCGACTACAACCATCCAAGGTGCTGCACCTTAGCGATCGATACACCAATTCCAGCGGTTGTCATGATCTTGCGGATCACAACCAACCAGACCACTAGGGTTATCCCTGCAAGCAATCGAAGAACAAGCAAGAACAAGTAGAACGAGCACTCAATTGCAAATATGAGATGAAGTTTCAGATCTAATACACATAAAGGTGGGGTTCCAGATCGAGTAGAACAGATGGTCTAACCGACACACGTGTCTACCAGGAAGTAGCAGGAGCTAAACTTACATCAAAACAAAAACCCAATCTCTTTGTGGCGGCTATGGAGGTATATGAGAGGGTAGAGAATGACCTAGACGTGGTGTGGGTCATCCCACAACCCTAGGACACGCCCCTATTGGGCCCCACTTGATACACGGCCCATCGGGCAACAATCAGGTGACGCAGCACCGTGGACAGAAAAGGTCTCGGTATTAAAATAAGAACTGCGGACGTATTTAACAAGATATCGGTATGAGTCCAGATCCGTTGGAAAATAGACTTGATAAGCTTTCCAAAAAGTCCTAGAACGTCCCAATCGGAGTACGTATGAAGTCGTGGCAACCGTCGGAAGTTGGGACTCTTCTGCAGTCTGAATTCATCTTCCAAAACGTGTTGGACTTGGACTCTTTCTTTCTTTGAGCCAAAAGTGACGTGGTGGCTTGGTGGATGACATTAGGAATATTTGGACTTGGTCCCCAATCAACTTTATTAACCTTCCATTCTTTCCATATGCAATTGAACCTTCTCTTCATCCATGTAAGTAATTCTGAAAATGAAAATACACACACTTTATGGTGCAGCACCAATTCATCAAATGTATCAATGGTAAGCCTCATATAGAATGGTTGCACCTTTAGTTTAGAAGTGGTTAATATGGTCATATTCGAGCCAATGATGTCCTCATCATTCTCCCCTTCTTGACAGCAAACCGTCCTCGGTTTGACCATTGGTGGAGGGCATGTTGTAGGTAATACCGAACCATTCTCCCCTTCTTGAGAGTTATCCTGTTTCTTTCCAACCAAACAAGGGAAACTCGACATGGCATGATTGTAGATAGTGCATTCCTCAGATTGATCATATTTTTGCATAATAATAGGGGGTTTATATTTGAACAAATGTAAATTCGGTGTATCATATAGTCCTCTTTACAATTATATTTGCCAATAGCATGAAAACTAATATTACGAGAACATGGCAATTCAAATCTAACAAACAGATTATTCACGACCCGACTACAACCATCCAAGGTGCTGCACCTTAGCGATCGATACACCAATTCCAGCGGTTGTCATGATCTTGCGGATCACAACCAACCAGACCACTAGGGTTATCCCTGCAAGCAATCGAAGAACAAGCAAGAACAAGTAGAACGAGCACTCAATTGCAAATATGAGATGAAGTTTCAGATCTAATACACATAAAGGTGGGGTTCCAGATCGAGTAGAACAGATGGTCTAACCGACACACGTGTCTACCAGGAAGTAGCAGGAGCTAAACTTACATCAAAACAAAAACCCAATCTCTTTGTGGCGGCTATGGAGGTATATGAGAGGGTAGAGGATGACCTAGACGTGGTGTGGGTCATCCCACAACCCTAGGACACGCCCCTATTGGGCCCCACTTGATACACGGCCCATCGGGCAACAATCAGGTGACGCAGCACCGTGGACAGAAAAGGTCTCGGTATTAAAATAAGAACTGCGGACGTATTTAACAAGATATCGGTATGAGTCCAGATCCGTTGGAAAATAGACTTGATAAGCTTTTCAAAAAGTCCTAGAACGTCCCAATCGGAGTACGTATGAAGTCGTGGCAACCGTCGGAAGTTGGGACTCTTCTGCAGTCTGAATTCATCTTCCAAAACGTGTTGGACTTGGACTCTTTCTTTCTTTGAGCCAAAAGTGACGTGGTGGCTTGGTGGATGACATTAGGAATATTTGGACTTGGTCCCCAATCAACTTTATTAACCTTCCATTCTTTCCATATGCAATTGAACCTTCTCTTCATCCATGTAAGTAATTCTGAAAATGAAAATACACACACTTTATGGTGCAGCACCAATTCATCAAATGTATCAATGGTAAGCCTCATATAGAATGGTTGCACCTTTAGTTTAGAAGTGGTTAATATGGTCATATTCGAGCCAATGATGTCCTCATCATTCTCCCCTTCTTGACAGCAAACCGTCCTCGGTTTGACCATTGGTGGAGGGCATGTTGTAGGTAATACCGAACCATTCTCCCCTTCTTGAGAGTTATCCTGTTTCTTTCCAACCAAACAAGGGAAACTCGACATGGCATGATTGTAGATAGTGCATTCCTCAGATTGATCATATTTTTGCATAATAATAGGGGGTTTATATTTGAACAAATGTAAATTCGGTGTATCATATAGTCCTCTTTACAATTATATTTGCCAATAGCATGAAAACTAATATTACGAGAACATGGCAATTCAAATCTAACAAACAGATTATTCACGACCCGACTACAACCATCCAAGGTGCTGCACCTTAGCGATCGATACACCAATTCCAGCGGTTGTCATGATCTTGCGGATCACAACCAACCAGACCACTAGGGTTATCCCTGCAAGCAATCGAAGAACAAGCAAGAACAAGTAGAACGAGCACTCAATTGCAAATATGAGATGAAGTTTCAGATCTAATACACATAAAGGTGGGGTTCCAGATCGAGTAGAACAGATGGTCTAACCGACACACGTGTCTACCAGGAAGTAGCAGGAGCTAAACTTACATCAAAACAAAAACCCAATCTCTTTGTGGCGGCTATGGAGGTATATGAGAGGGTAGAGAATGACCTAGACGTGGTGTGGGTCATCCCACAACCCTAGGACACGCCCCTATTGGGCCCCACTTGATACACGGCCCATCGGGCAACAATCAGGTGACGCAGCACCGTGGACAGAAAAGGTCTCGGTATTAAAATAAGAACTGCGGACGTATTTAACAAGATATCGGTATGAGTCCAGATCCGTTGGAAAATAGACTTGATAAGCTTTCCAAAAAGTCCTAGAACGTCCCAATCGGAGTACGTATGAAGTCGTGGCAACCGTCGGAAGTTGGGACTCTTCTGCAGTCTGAATTCATCTTCCAAAACGTGTTGGACTTGGACTCTTTCTTTCTTTGAGCCAAAAGTGACGTGGTGGCTTGGTGGATGACATTAGGAATATTTGGACTTGGTCCCCAATCAACTTTATTAACCTTCCATTCTTTCCATATGCAATTGAACCTTCTCTTCATCCATGTAAGTAATTCTGAAAATGAAAATACACACACTTTATGGTGCAGCACCAATTCATCAAATGTATCAATGATAAGCCTCATATAGAATGGTTGCACCTTTAGTTTAGAAGTGGTTAATATGGTCATATTCGAGCCAATGATGTCCTCATCATTCTCCCCTTCTTGACAGCAAACCGTCCTCGGTTTGACCATTGGTGGAGGGCATGTTGTAGGTAATACCGAACCATTCTCCCCTTCTTGAGAGTTATCCTGTTTCTTTCCAACCAAACAAGGGAAACTCGACATGGCATGATTGTAGATAGTGCATTCCTCAGATTGATCATATTTTTGCATAATAATAGGGGGTTTATATTTGAACAAATGTAAATTCGGTGTATCATATAGTCCTCTTTACAATTATATTTGCCAATAGCATGAAAACTAATATTACGAGAACATGGCAATTCAAATCTAGCAAACAGATTATTCACGACCCGACTACAACCATCCAAGGTGCTGCACCTTAGCGATCGATACACCAATTCCAGCGGTTGTCATGATCTTGCGGATCACAACCAACCAGACCACTAGGGTTATCCCTGCAAGCAATCGAAGAACAAGCAAGAACAAGTAGAACGAGCACTCAATTGCAAATATGAGATGAAGTTTCAGATCTAATACACATAAAGGTGGGGTTCCAGATCGAGTAGAACAGATGGTCTAACCGACACACGTGTCTACCAGGAAGTAGCAGGAGCTAAACTTACATCAAAACAAAAACCCAATCTCTTTGTGGCGGCTATGGAGGTATATGAGAGGGTAGAGGACGACCTAGACGTGGTGTGGGTCATCCCACAACCCTAGGACACGCCCTATTGGGCCCCACTTGATACACGGCCCATCGGGCAACAATCAGGTGACGCAACACCGTGGACAGAAAAGGTCTCGGTATTAAAATAAGAACTGCGGACGTATTTAACAAGATATCGGTATGGTTCTGATCCGTTGGAAAATAGACTTGATAAGCTTTTCAAAAAGTCCTAGAACGTCCCAATCGGAGTACGTATGAAGTCGTGGCAACCGTCGGAAGTTGGGACTCTTCTGCAGTCTGAATTCATCTTCCAAAACGTGTTGGACTTGGACTCTTTCTTTCTTTGAGCCAAAAGTGACGTGGTGGCTTGGTGGATGACATTAGGAATATTTGGACTTGGTCCCCAATCAACTTTATTAACCTTCCATTCTTTCCATATGCAATTGAACCTTCTCTTCATCCATGTAAGTAATTCTGAAAATGAAAATACACACACTTTATGGTGCAGCACCAATTCATCAAATGTATCAATGGTAAGCCTCATATAGAATGGTTGCACCTTTAGTTTAGAAGTGGTTAATATGGTCATATTCGAGCCAATGATGTCCTCATCATTCTCCCCTTCTTGACAGCAAACCGTCCTCGGTTTGACCATTGGTGGAGGGCATGTTGTAGGTAATACCGAACCATTCTCCCCTTCTTGAGAGTTATCCTGTTTCTTTCCAACCAAACAAGGGAAACTCGACATGGCATGATTGTAGATAGTGCATTCCTCAGATTGATCATATTTTTGCATAATAATAGGGGGTTTATATTTGAACAAATGTAAATTCGGTGTATCATATAGTCCTCTTTACAATTATATTTGCCAATAGCATGAAAACTAATATTACGAGAACATGGCAATTCAAATCTAACAAACAGATTATTCACGACCCGACTACAACCATCCAAGGTGCTGCACCTTAGCGATCGATACACCAATTCCAGCGGTTGTCATGATCTTGCGGATCACAACCAACCAGACCACTAGGGTTATCCCTGCAAGCAATCGAAGAACAAGCAAGAACAAGTAGAACGAGCACTCAATTGCAAATATGAGATGAAGTTTCAGATCTAATACACATAAAGGTGGGGTTCCAGATCGAGTAGAACAGATGGTCTAACCGACACACGTGTCTACCAGGAAGTAGCAGGAGCTAAACTTACATCAAAACAAAAACCCAATCTCTTTGTGGCGGCTATGGAGGTATATGAGAGGGTAGAGAATGACCTAGACGTGGTGTGGGTCATCCCACAACCCTAGGACACGCCCCTATTGGGCCCCACTTGATACACGGCCCATCGGGCAACAATCAGGTGACGCAGCACCGTGGACAGAAAAGGTCTCGGTATTAAAATAAGAACTGCGGACGTATTTAACAAGATATCGGTATGAGTCCAGATCCGTTGGAAAATAGACTTGATAAGCTTTCCAAAAAGTCCTAGAACGTCCCAATCGGAGTACGTATGAAGTCGTGGCAACCGTCGGAAGTTGGGACTCTTCTGCAGTCTGAATTCATCTTCCAAAACGTGTTGGACTTGGACTCTTTCTTTCTTTGAGCCAAAAGTGACGTGGTGGCTTGGTGGATGACATTAGGAATATTTGGACTTGGTCCCCAATCAACTTTATTAACCTTCCATTCTTTCCATATGCAATTGAACCTTCTCTTCATCCATGTAAGTAATTCTGAAAATGAAAATACACACACTTTATGGTGCAGCACCAATTCATCAAATGTATCAATGGTAAGCCTCATATAGAATGGTTGCACCTTTAGTTTAGAAGTGGTTAATATGGTCATATTCGAGCCAATGATGTCCTCATCATTCTCCCCTTCTTGACAGCAAACCGTCCTCGGTTTGACCATTGGTGGAGGGCATGTTGTAGGTAATACCGAACCATTCTCCCCTTCTTGAGAGTTATCCTGTTTCTTTCCAACCAAACAAGGGAAACTCGACATGGCATGATTGTAGATAGTGCATTCCTCAGATTGATCATATTTTTGCATAATAATAGGGGGTTTATATTTGAACAAATGTAAATTCGGTGTATCATATAGTCCTCTTTACAATTATATTTGCCAATAGCATGAAAACTAATATTACGAGAACATGGCAATTCAAATCTAACAAACAGATTATTCACGACCCGACTACAACCATCCAAGGTGCTGCACCTTAGCGATCGATACACCAATTCCAGCGGTTGTCATGATCTTGCGGATCACAACCAACCAGACCACTAGGGTTATCCCTGCAAGCAATCGAAGAACAAGCAAGAACAAGTAGAACGAGCACTCAATTGCAAATATGAGATGAAGTTTCAGATCTAATACACATAAAGGTGGGGTTCCAGATCGAGTAGAACAGATGGTCTAACCGACACACGTGTCTACCAGGAAGTAGCAGGAGCTAAACTTACATCAAAACAAAAACCCAATCTCTTTGTGGCGGCTATGGAGGTATATGAGAGGGTAGAGGATGACCTAGACGTGGTGTGGGTCATCCCACAACCCTAGGACACGCCCCTATTGGGCCCCACTTGATACACGGCCCATCGGGCAACAATCAGGTGACGCAGCACCGTGGACAGAAAAGGTCTCGGTATTAAAATAAGAACTGCGGACGTATTTAACAAGATATCGGTATGAGTCCAGATCCGTTGGAAAATAGACTTGATAAGCTTTCCAAAAAGTCCTAGAACGTCCCAATCAGAGTACGTATGAAGTCGTGGCAACCGTCGGAAGTTGGGACTCTTCTGCAGTCTGAATTCATCTTCCAAAACGTGTTGGACTTGGACTCTTTCTTTCTTTGAGCCAAAAGTGACGTGGTGGCTTGGTGGATGACATTAGGAATATTTGGACTTGGTCCCCAATCAACTTTATTAACCTTCCATTCTTTCCATATGCAATTGAACCTTCTCTTCATCCATGTAAGTAATTCTGAAAATGAAAATACACACACTTTATGGTGCAGCACCAATTCATCAAATGTATCAATGGTAAGCCTCATATAGAATGGTTGCACCTTTAGTTTAGAAGTGGTTAATATGGTCATATTCGAGCCAATGATGTCCTCATCATTCTCCCCTTCTTGACAGCAAACCGTCCTCGGTTTGACCATTGGTGGAGGGCATGTTGTAGGTAATACCGAACCATTCTCCCCTTCTTGAGAGTTATCCTGTTTCTTTCCAACCAAACAAGGGAAACTCGACATGGCATGATTGTAGATAGTGCATTCCTCAGATTGATCATATTTTTGCATAATAATAGGGGGTTTATATTTGAACAAATGTAAATTCGGTGTATCATATAGTCCTCTTTACAATTATATTTGCCAATAGCATGAAAACTAATATTACGAGAACATGGCAATTCAAATCTAACAAACAGATTATTCACGACCCGACTACAACCATCCAAGGTGCTGCACCTTAGCGATCGATACACCAATTCCAGCGGTTGTCATGATCTTGCGGATCACAACCAACCAGACCACTAGGGTTATCCCTGCAAGCAATCGAAGAACAAGCAAGAACAAGTAGAACGAGCACTCAATTGCAAATATGAGATGAAGTTTCAGATCTAATACACATAAAGGTGGGGTTCCAGATCGAGTAGAACAGATGGTCTAACCGACACACGTGTCTACCAGGAAGTAGCAGGAGCTAAACTTACATCAAAACAAAAACCCAATCTCTTTGTGGCGGCTATGGAGGTATATGAGAGGGTAGAGAATGACCTAGACGTGGTGTGGGTCATCCCACAACCCTAGGACACGCCCCTATTGGGCCCCACTTGATACACGGCCCATCGGGCAACAATCAGGTGACGCAGCACCGTGGACAGAAAAGGTCTCGGTATTAAAATAAGAACTGCGGACGTATTTAACAAGATATCGGTATGAGTCCAGATCCGTTGGAAAATAGACTTGATAAGCTTTTCAAAAAGTCCTAGAACGTCCCAATCGGAGTACGTATGAAGTCGTGGCAACCGTCGGAAGTTGGGACTCTTCTGCAGTCTGAATTCATCTTCCAAAACGTGTTGGACTTGGACTCTTTCTTTCTTTGAGCCAAAAGTGACGTGGTGGCTTGGTGGATGACATTAGGAATATTTGGACTTGGTCCCCAATCAACTTTATTAACCTTCCATTCTTTCCATATGCAATTGAACCTTCTCTTCATCCATGTAAGTAATTCTGAAAATGAAAATACACACACTTTATGGTGCAGCACCAATTCATCAAATGTATCAATGGTAAGCCTCATATAGAATGGTTGCACCTTTAGTTTAGAAGTGGTTAATATGGTCATATTCGAGCCAATGATGTCCTCATCATTCTCCCCTTCTTGACAGCAAACCGTCCTCGGTTTGACCATTGGTGGAGGGCATGTTGTAGGTAATACCGAACCATTCTCCCCTTCTTGAGAGTTATCCTGTTTCTTTCCAACCAAACAAGGGAAACTCGACATGGCATGATTGTAGATAGTGCATTCCTCAGATTGATCATATTTTTGCATAATAATAGGGGGTTTATATTTGAACAAATGTAAATTCGGTGTATCATATAGTCCTCTTTACAATTATATTTGCCAATAGCATGAAAACTAATATTACGAGAACATGGCAATTCAAATCTAACAAACAGATTATTCACGACCCGACTACAACCATCCAAGGTGCTGCACCTTAGCGATCGATACACCAATTCCAGCGGTTGTCATGATCTTGCGGATCACAACCAACCAGACCACTAGGGTTATCCCTGCAAGCAATCGAAGAACAAGCAAGAACAAGTAGAACGAGCACTCAATTGCAAATATGAGATGAAGTTTCAGATCTAATACACATAAAGGTGGGGTTCCAGATCGAGTAGAACAGATGGTCTAACCGACACACGTGTCTACCAGGAAGTAGCAGGAGCTAAACTTACATCAAAACAAAAACCCAATCTCTTTGTGGCGGCTATGGAGGTATATGAGAGGGTAGAGAATGACCTAGACGTGGTGTGGGTCATCCCACAACCCTAGGACACGCCCCTATTGGGCCCCACTTGATACACGGCCCATCGGGCAACAATCAGGTGACGCAGCACCGTGGACAGAAAAGGTCTCGGTATTAAAATAAGAACTGCGGACGTATTTAACAAGATATCGGTATGAGTCCAGATCCGTTGGAAAATAGACTTGATAAGCTTTCCAAAAAGTCCTAGAACGTCCCAATCAGAGTACGTATGAAGTCGTGGCAACCGTCGGAAGTTGGGACTCTTCTGCAGTCTGAATTCATCTTCCAAAACGTGTTGGACTTGGACTCTTTCTTTCTTTGAGCCAAAAGTGACGTGGTGGCTTGGTGGATGACATTAGGAATATTTGGACTTGGTCCCCAATCAACTTTATTAACCTTCCATTCTTTCCATATGCAATTGAACCTTCTCTTCATCCATGTAAGTAATTCTGAAAATGAAAATACACACACTTTATGGTGCAGCACCAATTCATCAAATGTATCAATGATAAGCCTCATATAGAATGGTTGCACCTTTAGTTTAGAAGTGGTTAATATGGTCATATTCGAGCCAATGATGTCCTCATCATTCTCCCCTTCTTGACAGCAAACCGTCCTCGGTTTGACCATTGGTGGAGGGCATGTTGTAGGTAATACCGAACCATTCTCCCCTTCTTGAGAGTTATCCTGTTTCTTTCCAACCAAACAAGGGAAACTCGACATGGCATGATTGTAGATAGTGCATTCCTCAGATTGATCATATTTTTGCATAATAATAGGGGGTTTATATTTGAACAAATGTAAATTCGGTGTATCATATAGTCCTCTTTACAATTATATTTGCCAATAGCATGAAAACTAATATTACGAGAACATGGCAATTCAAATCTAGCAAACAGATTATTCACGACCCGACTACAACCATCCAAGGATGCTGCACCTTAGCGATCGATACACCAATTCCAGCGGTTGTCATGATCTTGCGGATCACAACCAACCAGACCACTAGGGTTATCCCTGCAAGCAATCGAAGAACAAGCAAGAACAAGTAGAACGAGCACTCAATTGCAAATATGAGATGAAGTTTCAGATCTAATACACATAAAGGTGGGGTTCCAGATCGAGTAGAACAGATGGTCTAACCGACACACGTGTCTACCAGGAAGTAGCAGGAGCTAAACTTACATCAAAACAAAAACCCAATCTCTTTGTGGCGGCTATGGAGGTATATGAGAGGGTAGAGGATGACCTAGACGTGGTGTGGGTCATCCCACAACCCTAGGACACGCCCCTATTGGGCCCCACTTGATACACGGCCCATCGGGCAACAATCAGGTGACGCAGCACCGTGGACAGAAAAGGTCTCGGTATTAAAATAAGAACTGCGGACGTATTTAACAAGATATCGGTATGGGTCTAGATCCGTTGGAAAATAGACTTGATAAGCTTTTCAAAAAGTCCTAGAACGTCCCAATCGGAGTACGTATGAAGTCGTGGCAACCGTCGGAAGTTGGGACTCTTCTGCAGTCTGAATTCATCTTCCAAAACGTGTTGGACTTGGACTCTTTCTTTCTTTGAGCCAAAAGTGACGTGGTGGCTTGGTGGATGACATTAGGAATATTTGGACTTGGTCCCCAATCAACTTTATTAACCTTCCATTCTTTCCATATGCAATTGAACCTTCTCTTCATCCATGTAAGTAATTCTGAAAATGAAAATACACACACTTTATGGTGCAGCACCAATTCATCAAATGTATCAATGGTAAGCCTCATATAGAATGGTTGCACCTTTAGTTTAGAAGTGGTTAATATGGTCATATTCGAGCCAATGATGTCCTCATCATTCTCCCCTTCTTGACAGCAAACCGTCCTCGGTTTGACCATTGGTGGAGGGCATGTTGTAGGTAATACCGAACCATTCTCCCCTTCTTGAGAGTTATCCTGTTTCTTTCCAACCAAACAAGGGAAACTCGACATGGCATGATTGTAGATAGTGCATTCCTCAGATTGATCATATTTTTGCATAATAATAGGGGGTTTATATTTGAACAAATGTAAATTCGGTGTATCATATAGTCCTCTTTACAATTATATTTGCCAATAGCATGAAAACTAATATTACGAGAACATGGCAATTCAAATCTAACAAACAGATTATTCACGACCCGACTACAACCATCCAAGGTGCTGCACCTTAGCGATCGATACACCAATTCCAGCGGTTGTCATGATCTTGCGGATCACAACCAACCAGACCACTAGGGTTATCCCTGCAAGCAATCGAAGAACAAGCAAGAACAAGTAGAACGAGCACTCAATTGCAAATATGAGATGAAGTTTCAGATCTAATACACATAAAGGTGGGGTTCCAGATCGAGTAGAACAGATGGTCTAACCGACACACGTGTCTACCAGGAAGTAGCAGGAGCTAAACTTACATCAAAACAAAAACCCAATCTCTTTGTGGCGGCTATGGAGGTATATGAGAGGGTAGAGAATGACCTAGACGTGGTGTGGGTCATCCCACAACCCTAGGACACGCCCCTATTGGGCCCCACTTGATACACGGCCCATCGGGCAACAATCAGGTGACGCAGCACCGTGGACAGAAAAGGTCTCGGTATTAAAATAAGAACTGCGGACGTATTTAACAAGATATCGGTATGAGTCTAGATCCGTTGGAAAATAGACTTGATAAGCTTTCCAAAAAGTCCTAGAACGTCCCAATCAGAGTACGTATGAAGTCGTGGCAACCGTCGGAAGTTGGGACTCTTCTGCAGTCTGAATTCATCTTCCAAAACGTGTTGGACTTGGACTCTTTCTTTCTTTGAGCCAAAAGTGACGTGGTGGCTTGGTGGATGACATTAGGAATATTTGGACTTGGTCCCCAATCAACTTTATTAACCTTCCATTCTTTCCATATGCAATTGAACCTTCTCTTCATCCATGTAAGTAATTCTGAAAATGAAAATACACACACTTTATGGTGCAGCACCAATTCATCAAATGTATCAATGATAAGCCTCATATAGAATGGTTGCACCTTTAGTTTAGAAGTGGTTAATATGGTCATATTCGAGCCAATGATGTCCTCATCATTCTCCCCTTCTTGACAGCAAACCGTCCTCGGTTTGACCATTGGTGGAGGGCATGTTGTAGGTAATACCGAACCATTCTCCCCTTCTTGAGAGTTATCCTGTTTCTTTCCAACCAAACAAGGGAAACTCGACATGGCATGATTGTAGATAGTGCATTCCTCAGATTGATCATATTTTTGCATAATAATAGGGGGTTTATATTTGAACAAATGTAAATTCGGTGTATCATATAGTCCTCTTTACAATTATATTTGCCAATAGCATGAAAACTAATATTACGAGAACATGGCAATTCAAATCTAGCAAACAGATTATTCACGACCCGACTACAACCATCCAAGGATGCTGCACCTTAGCGATCGATACACCAATTCCAGCGGTTGTCATGATCTTGCGGATCACAACCAACCAGACCACTAGGGTTATCCCTGCAAGCAATCGAAGAACAAGCAAGAACAAGTAGAACGAGCACTCAATTGCAAATATGAGATGAAGTTTCAGATCTAATACACATAAAGGTGGGGTTCCAGATCGAGTAGAACAGATGGTCTAACCGACACACGTGTCTACCAGGAAGTAGCAGGAGCTAAACTTACATCAAAACAAAAACCCAATCTCTTTGTGGCGGCTATGGAGGTATATGAGAGGGTAGAGGACGACCTAGACGTGGTGTGGGTCATCCCACAACCCTAGGACACGCCCCTATTGGGCCCCACTTGATACACGGCCCATCGGGCAACAATCAGGTGACGCAGCACCATGAACAGAAAAGGTCTTGGTATTAAAATAAGAACTGTGGACGTATTTAACAAGATATCGGTATGAGTCCAGATCCGTTGGAAAATAGACTTGATAAGCTTTCCAAAAAGTCCTAGAACGTCCCAATCAGAGTACGTATGAAGTCGTGGCAACCGTCGGAAGTTGGGACTCTTCTGCAGTCTGAATTCATCTTCCAAAACGTGTTGGACTTGGACTCTTTCTTTCTTTGAGCCAAAAGTGACGTGGTGGCTTGGTGGATGACATTAGGAATATTTGGACTTGGTCCCCAATCAACTTTATTAACCTTCCATTCTTTCCATATGCAATTGAACCTTCTCTTCATCCATGTAAGTAATTCTGAAAATGAAAATACACACACTTTATGGTGCAGCACCAATTCATCAAATGTATCAATGATAAGCCTCATATAGAATGGTTGCACCTTTAGTTTAGAAGTGGTTAATATGGTCATATTCGAGCCAATGATGTCCTCATCATTCTCCCCTTCTTGACAGCAAACCGTCCTCGGTTTGACCATTGGTGGAGGGCATGTTGTAGGTAATACCGAACCATTCTCCCCTTCTTGAGAGTTATCCTGTTTCTTTCCAACCAAACAAGGGAAACTCGACATGGCATGATTGTAGATAGTGCATTCCTCAGATTGATCATATTTTTGCATAATAATAGGGGGTTTATATTTGAACAAATGTAAATTCGGTGTATCATATAGTCCTCTTTACAATTATATTTGCCAATAGCATGAAAACTAATATTACGAGAACATGGCAATTCAAATCTAACAAACAGATTATTCACGACCCGACTACAACCATCCAAGGTGCTGCACCTTAGCGATCGATACACCAATTCCAGCGGTTGTCATGATCTTGCGGATCACAACCAACCAGACCACTAGGGTTATCCCTGCAAGCAATCGAAGAACAAGCAAGAACAAGTAGAACGAGCACTCAATTGCAAATATGAGATGAAGTTTCAGATCTAATACACATAAAGGTGGGGTTCCAGATCGAGTAGAACAGATGGTCTAACCGACACACGTGTCTACCAGGAAGTAGCAGGAGCTAAACTTACATCAAAACAAAAACCCAATCTCTTTGTGGCGGCTATGGAGGTATATGAGAGGGTAGAGAATGACCTAGACGTGGTGTGGGTCATCCCACAACCCTAGGACACGCCCCTATTGGGCCCCACTTGATACACGGCCCATCGGGCAACAATCAGGTGACGCAGCACCGTGGACAGAAAAGGTCTCGGTATTAAAATAAGAACTGCGGATGTATTTAACAAGATATCGGTATGAGTCCAGATCCGTTGGAAAATAGACTTGATAAGCTTTCCAAAAAGTCCTAGAACGTCCCAATCAGAGTACGTATGAAGTCGTGGCAACCGTCGGAAGTTGGGACTCTTCTGCAGTCTGAATTCATCTTCCAAAATGTGTTGGACTTGGACTCTTTCTTTCTTTGAGCCAAAAGTGACGTGGTGGCTTGGTGGATGACATTAGGAATATTTGGACTTGGTCCCCAATCAACTTTATTAACCTTCCATTCTTTCCATATGCAATTGAACCTTCTCTTCATCCATGTAAGTAATTCTGAAAATGAAAATACACACACTTTATGGTGCAGCACCAATTCATCAAATGTATCAATGATAAGCCTCATATAGAATGGTTGCACCTTTAGTTTAGAAGTGGTTAATATGGTCATATTCGAGCCAATGAGTCCTCATCATTCTCCCCTTCTTGACAGCAAACCGTCCTCGGTTTGACCATTGGTGGAGGGCATGTTGTAGGTTATACCGAACCATTTTCCCCTTCTTGAGAGTTATCCTGTTTCTTTCCAACCAAACAAGGGAAACTCGACATGGCATGATTGTAGATAGTGCATTCCTCAGATTGATCATATTTTTGCATAATAATAGGGGGTTTATATTTGAACAAATGTAAATTCGGTGTATCATATAGTCCTCTTTACAATTATATTTGCCAATAGCATGAAAACTAATATTACGAGAACATGGCAATTCAAATCTAGCAAACAGATTATTCACGACCCGACTACAACCATCCAAGGATGCTGCACCTTAGCGATCGATACACCAATTCCAGCGGTTGTCATGATCTTGCGGATCACAACCAACCAAACCACTAGGGTTATCCCTGCAAGCAATCGAAGAACAAGCAAGAACAAGTAGAACAAGCACTCAATTGCAAATATGAGATGAAGTTTCAGATCTAATACACATAAAGGTGGGGTTCCAGATCGAGTAGAACAGATGGTCTAACCGACACACGTGTCTACCAGGAAGTAGCAGGAGCTAAACTTACATCAAAACAAAAACCCAATCTCTTTGTGGTGGCTATGGAGGTATATGAGAGGGTAGAGGACGACCTAGACGTGGTGTGGGTCATCCCACAACCCTAGGACACGCCCCTATTGGGCCCCACTTGATACACGGCCCATCGGGCAACAATCAGGTGACGCAGCACCGTGGACAGAAAAGGTCTCGGTATTAAAATAAGAACTGCGGACGTATTTAACAAGATATCGGTATGAGTCCAGATCCGTTGGAAAATAGACTTGATAAACTTTCCAAAAAGTCCTAGAACGTTTGGTTGTGGACTCACATTGGAATATTCAGGTGGCAGCTCAATTTTGTAAGCATTATCATTTATCTTTTGGAGAACCTTGAACGGACCATCACTCCTAGGAGATAACTTAGTCTTGCGATGTTGGGGAAAACGATCCTTGCATAGATGTAACCACACAAGGTCTCCCGGCTAGAATGTAACCTTCTTCTTACCTTTGTTCGCCTGCTTTGCATATTGTGCTGATTTCTTCTCGATATTTTTCCTTGTTTCATCATGTAGTTTCTTGATAAAGTCTGATCTCTTTGATGCATCCATGTTAACTTATTCCTGCAATGGTAAAGGCAAAAGATCCATGGGAGTATGCGGTTTAAACCCATAAACAATTTCAAATGGACAAAAGTTTGTTGTGGAATGGACTGCCCTGTTATAAGCAAATTCAATATGTGGAAGGCAGTCTTCCCACTGCTTCAAATTCTTTTTCAACACAGCACGCAACATGGTGGACAAGGTACGGTTGACAACTTCAGTTTGCCCATCGGTTTGCGGATGACAAGTGGTGGAAAATAACAACTTCGTACCAAGCTTAGCCCATAATGTCTTCCAAAAATAGCTTAGAAATTTTGTATCCCGATCTGAAACAATAGTCCTGGGCACTCCATGTAAACGAACGATCTCCCTGAAAAACAAATCTACAACGTGTGAAGCATCGTCGTTCTTATGACATGGAATAAAATGTGCCATTTTAGAGAATCGGTCAACAACAACAAAAATAGAATCGCTCCCCCTCTGAGACCGAGGTAAACCCAAAATAAAATCCATGGATATGTCTTCCCAAGGTACATTCGGAACTGGTAATGGAGTATAAAGACCATGGGGGTTAAGGCGGGACTTAGCTTTCAAGCAGATTATGCAGCGTGCAACATGTCGCTGGACATCACGTCGCATATGTGGCCAAAAGAAATGATCAGAGAGCATGTCCAATGTCTTTTTTACACCAAAATGACCAGCTAAGCCACCAGCATGTGCTTCCTGCAAAAGAACTTGACGAATCGAGCAGGCTGGAATGCAAAGTTTGTTAGTCCGAAATAAAAAATCATCATGCACATAATACTTGTCCCAGCCTTTTCCAGCAATGCAATGAGAGAAAGGTTCTTTAAAATCAGAATCAGCTGCATAGAGTGTTTTAATGGATTCCAAACCAAGCACTTTTGTATCTAATTGTGTAACCAAACCACATCTTCATGATAAAGCATCGGCAACAATGTTATCTTTTCCACGCTTATGTTTTACAACATAGGGAAATGTTTCAATGAACTCAATCCATTTCGCATGTCTACGGTTCAGTTTGCCTTGACATTTTAGATATTTCAAAGCTTCATGATCAGAATGGATGACAAATTCTTTAGGTAACAAGTAATGTTGCCAAACTTCCAAAATGCGAACTAAGGCATAAAGCTCTTTTTCATAAACCGAGTAATTCAGATGTGGACCATTTAGCTTTTCAGAAAAGTAGGCAACATGTTTACCTTCTTGCAGCAGTACACCTCCTATGCCAATACCACTTGCATCACATTCGATCTCAAATGTCTTACCAAAATCAGGAAGTTGTAGCAGCGGTGCTTCACAAAGCTTTGTTTTCAGTGTGTGAAATGCTTGGTCTTCGTCATGGCCCCACGTGAATGGAACATCCTTCTTTGTGAGATTGTTAAGGGGTGCAGCGAGGGTGCTGAAATTTTTGACAAAACGCCTATAGAAACTTGCAAGACCGTGAAAGCTTCGAACTTGGCTCACATTTACCGGTGTAGGTCAATCCTTTATTGCTTTAACCTTCTCTTCATCAACCTGAATACTATCTGCGGAAACAACAAAGCCAAGGAAAACAACACAGTCTGTGCAAAAGGTGCACTTAGCAATGTTGCCATACAATTTCTCTTCCCTCAAAACGCAAGTACTTGACGGATATGATCAAGATGTTCATCAAATGATTTGCTATAGATCAGAATATCATCAAAATAAACAACTACAAACTTGCCAATGAAAGCTCGTAAAACATGGTTCATTAAGCGCATAAAAGTTGAAGGAGCATTTGTCAAGCCAAATGGCATCACAAGCCATTCATAGAGACCAATTTTAGTTTTAAACACTGTTTTCCATTCATCACCAAGTTTCATGCGGATTTGATGATAGCCACTACGCAAATCAATCTTGGTGAAAATGATGGAACCACTCAATTCATCTAACATGTCATCAAGTCGTGGAATGGGATGGCGATATCGAACAGTTATAGCATTGATAGCACGACAATCAACACACATGCGCCAAGAGCCATCTTTCTTTGGAACTAAAAGAACGGGAACAACACATGGTGATAAGGATTCACGAACATACCCTTTGTCCAAAAGCTCTTTTACCTGTCGCTAAATTTCCTTTGTCTCTGTGGGATTGGTGCGGTAGGCTGGACGATTTGGAAGAGAAGCACCAGGGACCAAGTCAATTTGATGCTCAATGCCGTGAAGTGGGGGGAAGTCCAGCTGGTACTTCATTAGGAAAAACATCCTCAAAGTCCTGTAACAAATCAAGAACAACACTAGGCAGCGAGCTAGGTAAGTCATTAGTGGAAAATAAAACCTCCTTGTACAGCAGTACAAAGAATGGGGCTGTGGTGTTTCTCACATCTCTCAAATCACTCCTGCTCACAAATAAGCACTCAGTTTGGTGTGGCTGTTTTAAAGTGGAATGAGGCTTTATGTGGCTGGATGGTTTAGAACTCTCTTCCTTACTAGTGTTGTGGGTCTCACTCAGTTTTCTTTTTTCAGATGCCTCTCTTTTCATGCGAGCCACATCTGAAGCATGTATCTCCTCTAGAGATAATGGAACAAGAACCACCTTCTTGTCATTCGCAAGGAAAGTGTATTTGTTAGACCGTCCAAAATGCACCGAATCCACATCAAATTGCCAGGGCCGACCAAGCAGTAAATGGCATGCTTGCATGGGGACAATATCACAATCAACCTCTCCATGATAATCACCAATAGAAAATGTTAAATGAATCATGGCTGAAACCTTAACTGTCCTAGAATTATTCAACCATTGCATATGGTATGGATGTGGATGGCGACGTGGCTGCAAACCAAGCTTCTCAACAAGCAAAGCACTAACAATATTATTGCAGCTCCCACCATCTATGATGAAATGGCACACTTGGCCTTTCACTTTGCATCGGGACTGAAACAAATTATGGCGTTGTCCTTGTTCAGCAGCAACAAACTGAGTGGAAAGAACTCTACTGACCACCAAAGAAGGAGATGGTGTATTCATTGTAGAAGGCTCCAAATCAGGAAAATCAGCAAGCAACTCATCAAAATCAGCACTAGTAATCTCGTCAGAAGATGGAGAAATAACATCTTGTAACATGTCATTGTGAGCAAAAGTTGGAATAGGTTGAATGGCTAAACAATTCAGACCTAGCTCAAATGTACCATCCTCAGCGGAATACTCATAGGTATCAAGATGTTGGTCTGCAAATACATTGGTAAACTCTGCATCCTCTTCACTTTGAGAATCATAAGATCCATCAGCAAGTGCAATAATGATACGTCGATTGGGACATTCAACTTGTTTATGCCCATGACCACCACACTTAAAACATTCAATCTTACTTGTCTTCCTTGGGGCTGCAGTAGCAAAGGAGCTGGACTGATTAGAACTTATAGCTTTGCCTCTTGAATCAAAATGTTTGGCAGAAGTTGAAATTGAACGAGGAGTTGCACGAGATGAAGGTGTGTGCACCCCTAACCCATGCTGCTGTGAATGGCGCCATGGAGTAGAATTATTAGGAGCTGAAAATGAAGCACGGTTCTTATAGGATTCAGCAAGCTGCCTTTCTGCCCTTTTTGCAAAATGTAGCAATTCATTCATGGTGTTGTAATTAGTCATGTCCACCTTGTCTGCGATTGGTTTGTTAAGACCAACTAGAAATGGAGCCATAGTTGATTCCTCATCTTCAGTGATACTAGTACGAAGTAGACACATTTCCATTTCCTGAAAATATTCATCCACACTATGTTGACCTTGGACAAGACGTTTCAGCCTCAAATGTAGCTCATGAGAATAATGTGCAGGAACAAATCGCCGCCTCATTTCTCGTTTCATGTCATCCCAAGTAATACGATCATGTCTAACGCGGCGGAAATCAGCACACACTTGATTCCACCAAGTGATTGCATAACCTATGAACTCAATGGCAGCAAGCTTTGCTTTCTTGATAGGAGGATAAGTATATAAATCAAAGATCTGATCAACCTTTGTCTCCCACTCAAAATAATCATCAGCACTTTCTTTTCCATTAAATTTTGGAATAGACACTTTCACTTTGCTTAACCCATCATCATCACGGCGACGACGGCGGTCACGATAACCACGATGGCCACCATGCCGGTGATCATCCATATCGGACAACATATCAGCATCACCATCATAATCTCCTCCACCTCGAATAGGAATGCGCCGAGCATGACCAAAATTAGGAAAACCAAGACCACGCCCGCCACGTCCACGGCCAGTGGGACGACACACTGGCTCATCCTCCTCATTTGTGGCGGTTCTCTACGTGGCATGTCGAGTTGGAGAGTTTGGAGCTGCTGCACCAAATCATGCATTTGTGTACGCAACTCCTGAAATTCCTCCACCGAAACAGCGGCACCATCTCCACGTCCTGCCATATTAGTAGAGGGGAAAAAATAGGACAATATATGTGGAATATATGTGGAATCACTGCCTCACCACTTACAAAACAAGTTCTTTCTCTCCCTGAAAAGAGCAAGAACCGTGGCTGTAATCTGTAGTGGAAGAGTGATTGTAACAGCGACGACGGTGCAACAACTCACAGTGCTTTTAAGTGGAGCTTGGTGGGGTAATATGTAAGTGGAATGCACTGAAATGTAGTGATGCAAAACCGAATAATAATCCAGGAACACAAGTCTAAGTTGCTGAATATAAAGGAAAAGATGTAAAAAGAAAGGAACAAGATGTAGGAAGTGGATAGATGAACACCAATTTGCACCAACCGTAACTTGTTGCTGCCCAAACCCCTTTTGTGTGCTGAACACAATTCTCTTTTGTTTCTTTTCTTTCCTTTTTTTTTGGAACAAGAACTCGTTGTTTTTAGTTCTTCTTTTGACCCATAGACATCTTTTCTTTTAACCTTTGTGACAAATGCAGCACAACTTTCAACTAAAGGGGCTCATAAGGATCACTAAGATGGATGGCGCAGCACAAAAACAAGAAACTTGGTTGGGGAATATGTGGCGGAAAGAAAACAAGGGTGGGACGGGTGGGTTTTATATATATATATATATATGCAGCAAGCAAAGACGATCAGATCAAGAGTGGGATGGTTGGTACATGCAGCAAACGATTTGATGATTAGAACAAAGATAACAACTAGAACGATGTGGAAAAGAAAATTCAGCAACTAGACAAATCTTAAAGGATTAAAACTTGATAAAGCAAACTACAAAATCAGTAGCACGTATGAATTTGGGCTGTAGGTTTTCTTTTTGGCTATCAATGGACAATAGGTATTTAAACTCTATCCTACCAAAAACAAGAACAATCCTACTGAGGAAACGGAGGCTTTGATACCAGATGATGTGCACACGCCTATGCAACGCGTGTAGCAAGTTGTGTGGCCCGATCTTCTCGTAGGAACCGCGAACTTGATAACTTGTCACTGCGTGACCTGGTGAAGAGGTAGTGCACCGCGAGGCTGTCCACGCGACGAACTACCGCAGTTCGGCGTTCTACAACTCCCTCAGGAATCGAAAGAACAAATGTTGCAAGCCTCTCAAGACTCACGCATAAACAAAACTCCACCAGTTTGTGTATTCTGAATTTAGCCAAACAAGATCTGTCTTTTCATTGTCTAGTACAAGATATATATAGAGATAGGGGCGTTCAGCTTTGAGTAAATGGCAGCATGTGCATGCACTAGTGGATTTCGTGGCTGGTTCGCGCGTCTTTTCAGCTTCTAGAAGCGTTACTAAAATGAGCATAACTCTTTATTGGGTAGTCCAAATAATGAGCCGTTTGGTGGGCTGGAAAGTAGACTTGAAGACGCTTCCATCCACTTATAGAACACCGTCTAACTCCTTGTATTCTGTCCGCGGTTATGCTTGGAATTCGTACCATGTGTCAGTCATCTAGCTTCTGGTTGCATTCCCATGCAAAAGTGATGAACCACCATTTTATTCATGCACACCATAGGCTTCTTGGTTCAGATGTCCAGAGGCTTGAATCCATCTTCATCCCATGTTGGTTCATACACTCCATCATTCCTAAGGACATTGGAACAAGAACTCAAAAGCATAGGCTCATTCAACATAAACTGATTATTAAACATAAGGTTAGCGTTCACCTGAGAATGAATTTCCTTCTCCAATTGTTTAGCTCTACTTCTTGTAATTGGACCAGCTATATCAAGTGGAGTTTCATTTGAAGATGAGTGAATGCTAGGCATGTCCTCATTAGTGTGCCTCCAATACTATTTCCAAGCCTATGGTACGTTCAACACAAACCGTGCACCAATCTTGCATCAAGAGTAGCACTATCTTCAAACGGACCGAACCGAGCTTCCAATTGAGCCTCATCACCTAGGAATCCCTTCGAGTGCATCCAAAACAATGTCTATGCCTATGGTATGTTTGGTGCAAACCGTGCTCCTATCTTGCACTGACACTAACACTGTCTCCAAACAAACTAAAATGAGATTCCATATGACCCACATCACTTACGAGTTCCATCGGGTGCGTCCAAAACTATTTATGACCCTATGGTACATTCAGTGCAAATCATGCACCTATCTTGCGTGAAGATTAGCACTATCTCTAAACATACCGAATAGAGCTCCACCAGACCCTCGTCACGTAGGAGTAGCATCGGGTGCTCCTAAAATGATTTATGAGCCTATGGTACATTTGAGGCAAACTGGGCACCTATCTTGCATGGACGCTAACACTATCTCAAGACAGAGCGAAACGAGATTCCACAAGACTCACATCACCTAGGAGTTCCATCGAGTGCCTCGAATACTATTTCTGAGCCTATGGTATGTTCGACGCAAATCGTGCACCAATCTTAGATCAAGAGTAGCACTATCCCAAAACGGACCGAACCGAGCTTCCACTTGACCTCATCACCTAGGAGTCCCATCAAGTGGGTCCAAAATGATTTCTATGCCTTTGGTATGTTCGGTGCAAACCCGCTCAAAACCAAGCAAAGGACAAGCACCCGAGCCCCCCAGTGGTCCTCTACTTCGTCCGACCCCTCTTCATCTTATCTGACTCTCGTGACGTTATCTAGGCACCTAAGCCCTGTGACGTCATCAAGGCGCTCGACCCCTCTGCATAGCTACTTCTTCGCTCAACCCCCCACTGTAACACACTGCCACGGGTACGCACGGGCCTCTACCTTTTCCTGCTAAGGAATAGGAGCTCACCGCATCGTGTAGGATCACCTGGGAACTTGTACACCTAATCATGATTCGGTCAAGGCTCCCACATTTCTTTCGTGCCCCCCACGGCAGTAACAGGGAGAAGCTACGCTACGCCGCACCCTACCATGTCTACCTCAATGGGACGGGGAGCACCGGCCGTCCAGGTCCCCCCACCTTTTTTGCCAGTGTGGCTTCAGGGCCACGAAATCTTGTTCATCATGACACCGTGTCAGGGTATGGCTTCGTTTCGTCATCTATAGCCACGGCATGCCACCACCACCACGAGGTACCCCTCCTTTTGCATACTATAAAAGGGGAGGAAGGGACCCTTGATAAGACAGGGTTCAATGGAGAGACAATGCCTAGCAATGGCAATATACTAAGTGCACACTCAAACACTCGAACACACCCACTCATAGAGACCTAGGAGCCATCCCTCTCTCAACTAGCTTGTATCCCCTACTACAAGCACTTCGGTGCAAAGCAACACGAGCAGCAACAAGCACTGGACGTAGGGACGTTCAGCCGAACCAGTATACATCTTGTGTCCGCCTTGCACACCATCGGAGGCTTCGACATGCAGCATCATTCACTTGTCCCATTCTAGACACCCCCCCGTTCAAGAACACCGATAGTTGGGGCGCCAGGTAGGGGCTCTACGCGTCACGTTCTACTTCACCAAATCTCCGATGGCCAAAAATGTCATCAACTTTGCTCTAGGCTCCCACATCTGGTTTGGGAGCCTTGAGTTCATTGTCGTCGGGGAGGGCTACGTCCTCGACGTCCTCCCACCGACCAGTGAGCCTGCCAACTTCTCCGAGCCGGTGGCCAACCTATGACTCTGCTCTGATGAATTGAAGGGCACATGGCCCAACAAGTTCAGTTACCCCAGGGTACCACGAGTCGGCCAGCCCTAGCACGACAAGAAGAAGACATGCAAGAAGGGGCCGCGGGACAACCTCCTTGCCACGGCAGACCGGAATCAAGCAAGGGCCCCGCCCCCTGATGGGGCAGGACTCTTAGACAAGATGCTTGATGAGCCGTGCCCCTACTACCAGGGTCCGGTCAAGCATACTCTCTGAGAGTGTGTCATGATGAAGCGCTTCTTCACAGCATACCGGCTAAGGGAGATGCGAGGAAGAAGCCCAAGGACAACAAAGACGATGACAAGGGCGATGGGTTCCCCGTCGTCAACAACTGCTTCATGATCTTCGGCGGGCCCATAGCTTATGACACTAAGCGACGTCATAAGCTAGAGTGCCGAGAGGTCTATGTTGTGGAGCATGCGACCCTGCCTACCTCAACTGGTCTGACACCGCCATCACCTTCGACCGCGACGATCATCCTGCCCGGGTTCCACATCTGGGGCAGTACCCTTTCATCGTCGACCCCATCATCGCCAATACATGCCTTTTCAGGGTGCTCATGGATGGCGGCAATGAGCTCAACATCCTCTATGCCAACACGCTCGATCTGATAGGTATTGGTCGGTCCTAGCTCTGGCTGAGTGGTGCACCGTTCCATGGAGTTGTGCTAGGGAAACATGCGATGCCAGTAGGGTAGATCGATCTGCCCGTTACCTTCAGTGATCTCTTCAACTACCGCACTGAAACGCTCACCTTTGAGGTGGTGGGATTCCATGGCACGTACCACACTATCTTGGGGGGCCATGTTACGCTCAGTTCATGGCCATCCCAAACTACTCTTACCTTAAGTTAAAGATGCCAGGACCAAACATGATCATCATAGTTGGCACCACGTACCGACATGCCTTCAAATGCAACGTCGAGTGCTGCGAGTATGCTGAGGCTCTACATGAATTCAAGGCACTTGCAGCGACTCTTGAAGTTAGCTCACCTGAGGAGCCCAACCCCAAGCGGAGTGTAGGCACCTTCGAGCCTGCGGTGGAGGTGAAGGAGGTGTCGCTTGACCTCGACAGCCTAGACAGCAAGGTGGTGCGCGTCAGCACCACCCTCGACCCCAAATAGGAAGCCGTGCTCGTTGACTTTCTTTGCATGAACTGTGACATATTCGCGTGGAGGCCCTCGGACATGCCTGGCATCCCGAGGGATGTCACCGAGCACACCTTGGAAATCGAATGGTAGGTTGCTTCTTGGAGGAGAGAAAGGATGTGCTTGGGGACATTGGCGTGAGACCAAGGGGGGTTAGAGTCCCTATCACCTGGCAGAGTGTCGCCCTTGGGGTCGCGACATCATTCGGACCCACGATTCCTGAATCATATGAAAAGGTGGCTTGTGCGACCCTGACAGGGGCCTGCGGTGAGTGTTAGAAATACCCCTCCAGCTGGATAGGAATTTGATTCGAATCACCGTCGCTCCCGGTTAGTGAGCACTTGACTTGAGCAGCGGCAACGTAGATTCAATTAAATTGAACGGATGGTTAATTGGATCACGATGAAAATGTTGCCTCAAATTTATACCTGCTATGGTTAATATTGTTTGCTCCTAATAAAGTGAGTGCTCTAGCACAGGTTCTAATATAGATGATAGGTTAATGATAATTAACTTGATGCTTAAGCATATTTTGATTGATCATCTATATTAAGCTTTTATGCAAAATGTTGTCAAGCTAGCCCCACTTCATATCAGCCTTGCATGATCCTTGGTGTCATCTTATTTCTGGTTTTTGACGGGTAAGTCTAGCTGAGTACCTTCTTGTACTCAGGGTTTTATCCCCACTTGTTGTAGGTTGTGATGTATCTTGGCGACTGCAAGAGTTGGTTGGCTCCTGCCTTATGGCGGAGTATGATCATGGGCATGATCCTTCTGAGTTACCTTATCTCTAATGCTTTTGTTGGAAGTCGACCGTGGTGCTGGCATGTATTTGAAATAAGAATAATGTTAGTTTTAAATTACTTTGCTTCCGCTACTTTTGAACTTAAGTTGTAATAACTATGTTGAACTCTGATGTAAATTGATTTACTTGTGAAATGAATGTAACATGTGACTTGTTATGTTGAATCACTACGATCTTGGCTTGTATGTTGGTTGGTTTGAAATCCCTCGTGATTTCATTGGACTACCGGAGTTATATGGGCTCAAGTGCGAGAATTTGATCATTTCGGTGATTGTTTTTGTACTTGTGCTCTTATAATTTGGACGGTTCTGTTACAGCTGGTATCGGAGCAAGATTCAACATTAAACTTGTCGTATATGTATTTAAAATAAAGGTTTTGTTTTATAAAATCAGTTTTATCAACTTATAGCTATATATAGGTTTGTGGAAACTGAATTCTAAAGCTAAGTATGCCAGTGGTCAATTTCCTTACGCCCATATAAGGATTATTAGGTGGCTTATATAAGTACTAACTTGGGGGGTTTTCATTTATGCATCTACGCCCAGGCCAAGGTATGTATGTGTGATAACTCTCCCACACTATGCTACCCGGTGTGTAAGATTGGAGGTAGCCTTCATATATGAAATAGCCATATATGTTGCTAGTTTACTTTTATGCAACGTCGCACCTATGCTCAGGTAAGTGTGAGTTGTGAGAGCATGACCGTCCAACCCTCGGTCTAGGGGAGAGCTAGTTTTGGTTACTGGATTATTTACATGTTACACACATGTATATATGAAGGTACTTAATTGTGGGAGATTAATGATTCGGGTAGTTTTGGTGCTACATGTACGTATACAGGGGTATATGTATATGGGACTGCTTAGAATTTTACCTTCCTATTTCATTGTGTGCTATATTTGGGGAAATGTTGGGCTGCAATGAAACTTTTCTGCAGGTACGCTAACCATGAATGCGTAAGTCGAATGTAGCTGACGACTAGCTATATATCGAGAGAGTGCGTGTTATGCCACCGACATAGAACGTGATCGTCACCTTAGGTAGGCAATCTTGTGAGGACGAATAGGACGAAGCATGCATCTTCATGAGTATTGCTTTATGCATAGCTATGCTCCTCTCACCCTTGTTCAAATGATAAGTAACTTGTGATCAATGTAGTGATGCTTTCATAGTCATAATGGTGTTTTATGTAGTTATGGAGAATACCAAAGTTGTAGCTAACTTACTTGTCTAGCTTGTCCTAAAATTTCATGACCCTAGGTCTTATGGTTTGAGAGTTATGAATTTTAAAAGTTTACTGTCAGGTTTTGCTTATGCTCTGATTAGATCTGAATGTTTGGTTTGTTTGACCTATGTGCATAGGGAATCATGTCTTGGAGATAATAGAAGAAGTGTAGTACTTTTTCTAAGCTTTCCAAAATGTCCTATAGCACTAATTGTGGTGGTATAAATCTCTAGTTATGAGCTTGCAAAATGGAATGACAGAATCTGTCCAAATCGGGGCAGAGATGTCTTCATTGTCTTGTTTGGCCTTGTTGGCTATAGAATCATCTTAATATGATAATGAGAAAGTTATAGACAACTTAATAAGCTTTACATAAAGTTAAGGCTCAGCCTTGTTGTGTCCCTAGAACTCCAGTTTTGCATTTTTGAAGTTCTTGTTAGTTTTCTGTCCATATTGGTACAGATCTGAAACATTAGCATTTTTGGTCATGTTAATCTATGAATTTGCTTTTGGTATGAGTAACTAAAGTGTAGTCATCTTCCTAATCTTTCTAGAAAGTCTAGGATCACCTTTGTGGGATGTCTACAACCTTAGTTATGGTTGAAACAAGTAACTACTATGCTGCTGTCCAGATTCTATGCACATGCTAAGTTGGCTCCCTTAGCTAGCATTTGTTTAGAGCTAAACTTGTCGTTAGTTCATGCTTGAGATAAATGCTTATTTTGGGTGAGCCTTGTGCCTTGTATTGGTTGCTTAAGCCCATTCGTTTGAATTTTCTCAAATGATTGCTTGATTGTGATGTTGTATGTATGCTTGTTATCTTGGTAGTGCCCTAGTTGTCACCTCGTTTGTCCTCGGTGAGCATACGAGTGTCGAATAGCTTTATCCTAAGAACAACGTTCATGTTACGTAATCGCATGATTGTCGTCTCTAGTTAGGTTCTCTCTCTTAGGAGTCTGATCCTGTAGCCGTGGTTGCTTGCCTTGAATGTTTGTATCCATGCCTTTGCTTGACCGAAAACACAAAGTTTAGTTCTCCGATATGTTTGCATAAGTCGTGGATGTTTTGCAACCTTTTTTGTGAAGACCCTTGTCGACTGACCAACCAAGTTAACATTTTTTTTTCAACGCTAGCCTTTGACCATGATTCGTATGTTGCCAATTGTGGAGACCGTACCTAAATCCATGTTGGACCTTCCGGTTACCTCTCCCAAAGGTTAGCTAGTGTGACACAACGTCTCTCTGCTATGGCCTCAAAATCGTGTGCTTGCAAATTCGTGCATCTACCTTATCAACCCAATCTGTGTCATTGAAATTCCTCATCGGGTGCATGTTCAGTAATGGTGTTATGAGTAGCAACTAATGGTGCCGTGACGAAACCGAGAGCCTCCTGTGGGTGCACACACAAGGTTGTGCTGCTCGGCACGCGCTGGTATCATGGGTTCTAATCATAATCCATTACAGAACAACACTGATGTGATTTTCACGTGACCTTCTTCCTTGGTTGTCTTTTCATATCTTATCAAAATACCCTTATATTGAACCAAAAGTAGTAAAACTTCCTCCTGAAGTTACTAAGAGGATAACCTTTGAAGAACCGAATACTGACCTAAACATTAACAGACTGCAATAGGTGGGAGACAAGTGACTTTGCTTAGTTGTCCCTGTATTGACAGCCACCATCTAGTGAGTAAAGTATCTCATCTCTGTTGGATAAAAAGGACACACAACATTTAATGTTGGACAAGTCATCTGTTGGATAAGAATCGATTGTCACATTACGCAAGTCTTAACCTTTGTATGCATAATGACCATACCATTGAGATCAACCATCTCTGGTGAGACTCCATATCAGCGGACTTCGATGGCAACCATCTGCTTTGTATCAACCACAATTATTGTGATCAAGAATGAAGATTTGGAACTTTTTAGTGTTGAGAGACAACTAATTAGTTACCAATAGGAAGGTTAATCTCTAGCTAGGTAACGATTCCTTGGTAGCTACGAAAGCTATGTCTTACAGAGCAATAACCAACAAGAAGTTAATTAACTAGCCAACAACTTGCATGGTATTCTATCTTCTAGAGCCATTATGACCAAGTCAATTCTGTCTTGGACAATCACACAGATAGTGCAAGGTGTTCTATCAGCTAAAGCGAAGAATTAGAGAAAGCATGCCCTAGTTTCAAATGGACTAAAATGAGATTCTACACGACCCCCGTCACTTACGAGTTCCATCGGGTGCATCCAAAACTATTTGTGAGCCTATGGTACATTCAGTGCAAACCATGCACCTATCTTGTGTCAAGATTAGCACTATCTCCTAACACGGTCTCAAAACAGATCGAAACGAGATTCCACATGACTCACGTCACCTAGGAGTTCCATGAGGTGCCTCCAATACTATTTTTGAGCCTACGGTACATTCGACGCAAACCGTGCACCAATTTTGCATCAAGAGTTGCTCCAAACGGAATGAACCGAGCATCTGCTTGAGCCTCATAACCTAGGAGTCCCATCGAGTGCATCAAAATTGAATTCTATGCCAATGGTATGTTCGGTGCAAACCATGCACCTATCTTGCGCCAACACTAAAACTGTCTTTAAACGGACTAAAACAAGATTCCACACGATCCACGTCACTTAGGAGTTCCATCGGGTGCGTTCAAAACTATTTATGAGCCTATTGTACATTCAGTACAAACCATGCACCTATCTTGTGTCAAGATTAGCACTATCTCCAAATGCACTGAACAGAGCTCCACCAGACTCTCGTCACCTAGTTTTACCATCGGGTCCGTCTAAAATGATTTATGAGCCTATGGTACGTTTGACACAAACCGAGCACCTATCTTACACCGATGCCAACACTGTCTCAAAACAGATTGAAAAGAGATTCCACATGACTCACGTCACCCAGGAGTTCCGTCAGGTGCCTCCAATACATTTTTTGAGCCTACGGTATGTTCGAGGCAAACCGTGCACGAATCTTGCATCAACAGTTGCACTATCTCGAAACGGACCGAAGCAAGCTTCCACTTGAGCCTCATCACCTAGGAGTCCCATCGAGTGCGTCCAAAATGATTTCTATGCCTATGTTATGTTTGGTACAACCCATGCTCCTATCTTTGCATTGACACTAACACTATCTCCAAACGGACTAAGATGAGATTCTACATGGCCCTCGTCACTTACAAGTTCCATCGGGTGCATCCAAAACTATTTGTGAGCCTATGGTACATTCAGTGCAAACCATGCACCTATCTTGTGTCAAGATTAGCACTATCTCCTAACACGGTCTCAAAACAGATCGAAACGAGATTCCACATGACCCACGTCACCTAGGAGTTCCATGAGGTGCCTCCAATACTATTTTTGAGCCTACGGTACGTTCGACGCAAACCGTGCACCAATTTTGCATCAAGAGTTGCTCCAAACGGAATGAACCGAGCATCTGCTTGAGCCTCATAACCTAGGAGTCCCATCGAGTGCGTCAAAATTGAATTCTATGCCAATGGTATGTTCGGTGCAAACCATGTACCTATCTTGCGCCAACACTAAAACTGATGCATCCAGCCCAGGTGGGGTTGGCCGAGGCCCAATAAATTAAGGTTGCCCAGACCCCAATAGTTCTTATGCACACCCACTCAGGGAAAGGCCCAATGTCCCTAAAAGACTAGTCTGATAGGGGAAGGGTGGCTCTCTCTTTTAAGGTGGCTTCCTCCTCCCAAGCTAAGCAAGGTGGGATTATTCAGAGGCTCACACGGTCGTCGCCCGACTACAACTAGGCCACTTGGCCCTTTTTTGTTGCGTCTTTGCCAACGGGTAATAGTGGAGGATGACCTCATCAAAAACTATCTTTAAACGGACTAAAACGAGATTCCACAAGATCCACGTCACTTAGAAGTTCCATCGGCTGCGTTCAAAACTATTTATGAGCCTAATGTACATTCAGTGCAAACCATGCACCTATCTTGTGTCAAGATTAGCACTATCTCCAAATGCACTGAACAGAGCTCCACCAGACTCTCGTCACCTAGTTTTACCATCGGGTGCGTCTAAAATGATTTATGAGCCTATGGTACTTTTGACACAAACTGAGCACCTATCTTACACCGATGCCAACACTGTCTCAAAACCGATCGAAACGAGATTCCACATGACTCACGTCACCCAGGAGTTCCGTCAGGTGCCTCTAGTACAATTTTTGAGCCTACGGTACGTTCGAGGCAAACCATGCACGAATCTTGCATCAATAGTTGCACTATCTCCAAATGGACCGAAGCAAGCTTCCACTTGAGCCTCATCACCTAGGAGTCCCATCGAGTGCGTCCAAAATGATTTCTATGCCTATGTTATGTTCGGTACAACCCATGCTCCTATCTTGCGTCAAGATTCGCACTATCTCTAACCGGACCGAACAGAGCTCCACTAGACCCTTGTCACCTACGAGTACCATCAGGTGCGTCTAAAACTATTTATAAACCTATGGTATGTTTGACACAAACCGAGCACCTATCTTACACTGACGCTAACACTGCCTGAAAACAGATAGAAACGAGATTCCACATGACTCACCTCACCTAGGAGTTCCATCGGGTGCCTCCAATACTATTTTTGAGCCGACGGTACGTTCGAGGCAAACCGTGCACCAATCTCGCATCATGAGTTGCATTATCTCCATACAGACCAAAGCGAGCTTCCACTTGAGCCTCGTCACTTAGGTGTCCCAATGAGTGCGTCCAAAATGATTTCTATGCCTATGGTTTGCTCGGTGCAAACCGTGCACCTATCTTGCACTAACACTAAAACTATCTCCAAATGGACTAAAACGAAATTCCACATGACCCACGTCACTTACGAGTTCCATTGGGTGCGTCCAAAACTATTTATGAGCCTATGGTATGTTCAGTGCAAACCATGCTGTATCTTGCATCGAGATTAGCACTATCTCTAAACGGACCGAACAGAGCTCCACCTGACCCTTGTCACCTAGGAGTACCATCGGGTGCACCTATCTTGTGTCACATTTAGCACTATCTCCAAACGCACCGAACAGAGCTCTACCAGACCCTCGTGACCTAAGAGTACCATCAGGTGCGTCTAAAATGATTTATGAGCCTATAATACTTTTGACACAAACCGAGCACTTATCTTACACCGACGTTAACACTGTCTCGAAACAGATTGAAACAAGATTCCACATAACTCACATCACCTAGGAGTTACATCGGGTGCCTCCAATACTACTTCTGTGCCCACTGTACGTTTGACGCAAACAGTGCTACAATCTTGCCTCAAGAGTAGCACTATCTCCAAACAGACCGAACCGAGCTTCCACTTGAGCCTCGCCACTTTGGAGTCCCATCGAGTGTGTCCAAAATGATTTCTATGCCTATGGTATGTTTGGTGCAAATAGTGCACCTATCTTGCATCGAACTAACACTGTCTCAAAACAGATCGAAACGAGATTCCACATGACCCACGTCACCTAAGAGTTCCATCGGGTGCCTCCAATACTATTTAAAAGCCTATGGTATGTTTGGTGCAAACCGTGCACCTATCTTGCACTGACATTAACACTGTCACCAAATGGACTAAAACGAGATTCCACACGACCCACGTCACTTAGGAGTTCCATCGGGTGCGTCCAAAACTATTTACGAGCCTATGATACGTTCAGGGCAAACCATACATCTATCTTGTGTCAAGATTAGCACTATCTTCAAACGGACCGAACAGAGCTCCACCAGACCCTCATCGCCTAGGAGTACCATCGGGTGCGTCTAAAATGATTTATGAGCCTCAAGTACGTTTGAGGCAAACCAAGCACCTATCTTGCTACGACGCTAACACTGTCTCAAAACATATCAAAACAAGATTCCACATGACCCACGTCACCTAGGAGTTCCATCGGGTTCCTCCAATACTATTTCTGAGCCTATGGTACGTTCGACTTAAACCATGCACCAATCTTGCATCAGGAGTAGAACTATCTCCAAACGGACCGAACCAAGCTTCCACATGAGCCTCATCACATAGGAGTCCCAATGATTGCGTCGAAAACGATTTCTGTGCCTATGGTATGTTCGGTGGAAACCGTGCACCTATCTTGCGCCAACACTAAAACTGTCTTTAAACGGACTAAAACGAGATTCCACACGATCCACGTCACTTAGGAGTTCCATCGGGTGCGTTCAAAACTATTTATGAGCCTATTGTACATTCAGTGCAAACCATGCACCTATCTTGTGTCAAGATTAGCACTATCTCTAAATGCACTAAACAGAGCTCCACCAGACTCTCGTCACCTAGTTTTACCATCGGGTGCGTCTAAAATAATTTATGAGCCTATGGTACGTTTGACACAAACCGAGCACCTATCTTACACCGATGCCAACACTGTCTCAAAACAGATTGAAAAGAGATTCCACATGACTCACGTCACCCAGGAGTTCCGTCAGGTGCCTCCAGTACAATTTTTGAGCCTACGGTACGTTCGAGGCAAACCGTGCATGAATCTTGCATCAACAGTTGCACTATCTCCAAACAGACCGAAGCAAGCTTCCACTTGAGCCTCATCACCTAGGAGTCCCATCGAGTGTGTCCAAAATGATTTCTATGCCTATGTTATGTTCGGTACAACCCATGCTCCTATCTTTGCATTGACACTAACACTATCTCCAAACAGACTAAAACGAGATTTCACACGACCCACGTCACTTATGAGTTCCAACGGGTGCGTCCAAAACAATTTGTGAGCCTATGGTACATTCAGTGCAAACCATGCACCTATGTTGTGTCAAGATTAGCACTATCTCTAAACAGACCAAATAGAGCTCCACCAGACCCTCATCACCTAGGAGTACCTTCGGGTGCGTCTAAATCGATTTATGAGCCTATGGTACGTTTGACGCCAACCGAGCACCTATCTTGCACCGACGCTAACACTGTCTCAAAACAGATCAAAATGAGATTCCACATGACTCACGTCACCTAAGAGTTCCATCGGATGCCTCCAATACTAATTTTGAGCCTACGGTATGTTCGACGCAAACCGTGCACCAATTTTGCATCAAGAGTTGCTCCAAATGGAATGAACCGAGCATCTGCTTGAGCCTCATAACCTAGGAGTCCCATCGAGTGCGTCAAAATTGAATTCTATGCCAATGGTATGTTCGGTGCAAACCATGCACCTATCTTGCGCCAACACTAAAACTGATGCATCCAGCCCAGGTGGGGTTGGCCGAGGCCCAATAAATTAAGGTTGCCCAGACCCTAATAGTTCTTATGCACACCCACTCAGGGAAAGGCCCAATGTCCCTAAAAGACTAGTCTGATAGGGGAAGGGTGGCTCTCTCTTTTAAGGTGGCTTCCTCCTCCCAAGCTAAGCAAGGTGGGATTATTCAGAGGCTCACACGGTCGTCGCCCGACTACAACTAGGCCACTTGGCCCTTTTTTGTTGCGTCTTTGCCAACGGGTAATAGTGGAGGATGACCTCATCAAAAACTATCTTTAAACGGACTAAAACGAGATTCCACAAGATCCACGTCACTTAGAAGTTCCATCGGCTGCGTTCAAAACTATTTATGAGCCTAATGTACATTCAGTGCAAACCATGCACCTATCTTGTGTCAAGATTAGCACTATCTCCAAATGCACTGAACAGAGCTCCACTAGACTCTCGTCACCTAGTTTTACCATCGGGTGCGTCTAAAATGATTTATGAGCCTATGATACTTTTGACACAAACTGAGCACCTATCTTACACCGATGCCAACACTGTCTCAAAACCGATCGAAACAAGATTCCACATGACTCACGTCACCCAGGAGTTCCGTCAGGTGCCTCTAGTACAATTTTTGAGCCTACGGTACGTTCGAGGCAAACCATGCACGAATCTTGCATCAATAGTTGCACTATCTCCAAATGGACCGAAGCAAGCTTCCACTTGAGCCTCATCACCTAGGAGTCCCATCGAGTGCGTCCAAAATGATTTCTATGCCTATGTTATGTTCGGTACAACCCATGCTCCTATCTTGCGTCAAGATTCGCACTATCTCTAACCGGACCGAACAGAGCTCCACTAGACCCTTGTCACCTACGAGTACCATCAGGTGCGTCTAAAACTATTTATAAACCTATGGTATGTTTGACACAAACCGAGCACCTATCTTACACTGACGCTAACACTGCCTGAAAACAGATAGAAACGAGATTCCACATGACTCACCTCACCTAGGAGTTCCATCGGGTGCCTCCAATACTATTTTTGAGCCGACGGTACGTTCGAGGCAAACCGTGCACCAATCTCGCATCATGAGTTGCATTATCTCCATACAGACCAAAGCGAGCTTCCACTTGAGCCTCGTCACTTAGGTGTCCCAATGAGTGCGTCCAAAATGATTTCTATGCCTATGGTTTGCTCGGTGCAAACCGTGCACCTATCTTGCACTAACACTAAAACTATCTCCAAATGGACTAAAACGAAATTCCACATGACCCACGTCACTTACGAGTTCCATTGGGTGCGTCCAAAACTATTTATGAGCCTATGGTATGTTCAGTGCAAACCATGCTGTATCTTGCATCGAGATTAGCACTATCTCTAAACGGACCGAACAGAGCTCCACCTGACCCTTGTCACCTAGGAGTACCATCGGGTGCACCTATCTTGTGTCACATTTAGCACTATCTCCAAACGCACCGAACAGAGCTCTACCAGACCCTCGTGACCTAAGAGTACCATCAGGTGCGTCTAAAATGATTTATGAGCCTATAATACTTTTGACACAAACCGAGCACTTATCTTACACCGACGTTAACACTGTCTCGAAACAGATTGAAACAAGATTCCACATAACTCACATCACCTAGGAGTTACATCGGGTGCCTCCAATACTACTTCTGTGCCCACTGTACGTTTGACGCAAACAGTGCTACAATCTTGCCTCAAGAGTAGCACTATCTCCAAACAGACCGAACCGAGCTTCCACTTGAGCCTCGCCACTTTGGAGTCCCATCGAGTGTGTCCAAAATGATTTCTATGCCTATGGTATGTTTGGTGCAAATAGTGCACCTATCTTGCATCGAACTAACACTGTCTCAAAACAGATCGAAACGAGATTCCACATGACCCACGTCACCTAAGAGTTCCATCGGGTGCCTCCAATACTATTTAAAAGCCTATGGTATGTTTGGTGCAAACCGTGCACCTATCTTGCACTGACATTAACACTGTCACCAAATGGACTAAAACGAGATTCCACACGACCCACGTCACTTAGGAGTTCCATCGGGTGCGTCCAAAACTATTTACGAGCCTATGATACGTTCAGGGCAAACCATACATCTATCTTGTGTCAAGATTAGCACTATCTTCAAACGGACCGAACAGAGCTCCACCAGACCCTCATCGCCTAGGAGTACCATCGGGTGCGTCTAAAATGATTTATGAGCCTCAAGTACGTTTGAGGCAAACCAAGCACCTATCTTGCTACGACGCTAACACTGTCTCAAAACATATCAAAACAAGATTCCACATGACCCACGTCACCTAGGAGTTCCATCGGGTTCCTCCAATACTATTTCTGAGCCTATGGTACGTTCGACTTAAACCATGCACCAATCTTGCATCAGGAGTAGAACTATCTCCAAACGGACCGAACCAAGCTTCCACATGAGCCTCATCACATAGGAGTCCCAATGATTGCGTCGAAAACGATTTCTGTGCCTATGGTATGTTCGGTGGAAACCGTGCACCTATCTTGCGCCAACACTAAAACTGTCTTTAAACGGACTAAAACGAGATTCCACACGATCCACGTCACTTAGGAGTTCCATCGGGTGCGTTCAAAACTATTTATGAGCCTATTGTACATTCAGTGCAAACCATGCACCTATCTTGTGTCAAGATTAGCACTATCTCTAAATGCACTAAACAGAGCTCCACCAGACTCTCGTCACCTAGTTTTACCATCGGGTGCGTCTAAAATAATTTATGAGCCTATGGTACGTTTGACACAAACCGAGCACCTATCTTACACCGATGCCAACACTATCTCAAAACAGATTGAAAAGAGATTCCACATGACTCACGTCACCCAAGAGTTCCGTCAGGTGCCTCCAGTACAATTTTTGAGCCTACGGTACGTTCGAGGCAAACCGTGCATGAATCTTGCATCAACAGTTGCACTATCTCCAAACAGACCGAAGCAAGCTTCCACTTGAGCCTCATCACCTAGGAGTCCCATCGAGTGTGTCCAAAATGATTTCTATGCCTATGTTATGTTCGGTACAACCCATGCTCCTATCTTTGCATTGACACTAACACTATCTCCAAACGGACTAAAACGAGATTTCACACGACCCACGTCACTTACGAGTTCCAACGGGTGCGTCCAAAACAATTTGTGAGCCTATGGTACATTCAGTGCAAACCATGCACCTATGTTGTGTCAAGATTAGCACTATCTCTAAACAGACCAAATAGAGCTCCACCAGACCCTCATCACCTAGGAGTACCTTCGGGTGCGTTTAAAACGATTTATGAGCCTATGGTACGTTTGACGCCAACCGAGCACCTATCTTGCACCGACGCTAACACTGTCTCAAAACAGATCAAAATGAGATTCCACATGACTCACGTCACCTAAGAGTTCCATCGGATGCCTCCAATACTAATTTTGAGCCTGCGGTATGTTCGACGCAAACCGTGCACCAATTTTGCATCAAGAGTTGCTCCAAACGGAATGAACCGAGCATCTGCTTGAGCCTCATAACCTAGGAGTCCCATCGAGTGCGTCAAAATTGAATTCTATGCCAATGGTATGTTCGGTGCAAACCGTGCACCTATCTTGCGCCAACACTAAAACTGATGCATCTAGCCCAGGTGGGGTTGGCCGAGGCCCAATAAATTAAGGTTGCCCAGACCCCAACAGTTCTTATGCACACCCACTCAGGGAAAGGCCCAATGTCCCAAAAAGACTAGTCTGATGGGGGAAGGGTGGCTCTCTCTTTTAAGGTGGCTTCCTCCTCCCAAGCTAAGCAAGGTGGGATTATTCAGAGGCTCACACGGTCGTTGCCCGACTACAACTAAGCCACTTGGCCCTTTTTTGTTGCGTCTTTGCCAGCGGGTAATAGTGGAGGATGTCCTCATCAAAAACTGTCTTTAAATGGACTAAAACGAGATTCCACACGATCCACGTCACTTAGGAGTTCCATCGGGTGTGTTCAAAACTATTTATGAGCCTATTGTACATTCAGTGCAAACCATGCACCTATCTTGTGTCAAGATTAGCACTATCTCCAAATGCACTGAACAGAGCTCCACCAGACTCTCGTCACCTAGTTTTACCATCGGGTGCATCTAAAATGATTTATGAGCCTATGGTACTTTGACACAAACTAAGCACCTATCTTACACCGATGCCAACACTGTCTCAAAACCGATTGAAAAGAGATTCCACATGACTCACGTCACCCAGGAGTTCTGTCAGGTGCCTCTAGTACAATTTTTGAGCCTACGGTACGTTCGAGGCAAACCGTGCACGAATCTTGCATCAATAGTTGCACTATCTCCAAACGGACCGAAGCAAGCTTCCACTTGAGCCTCATCACCTAGGAGTCCCATCGATTGCGTCCAAAACGATTTCTATGCCTATGTTATGTTCGGTACAACCCATGCTCCTATCTTTGCATTAACACTAACACTATCTCCAAACGGACTAAAACGAGATTTCACATGACCCACGTCACTTACGAGTTCCAACGGGTGCGTCCAAAACAATTTATCAGCTTATGGTTTATTCAGTGCAAACCATGCACCTATCTTGCATCAAGATTAGCACTATCTCCAAACAGACCAAATAGAGCTCCACCAGACCCTCATCACCTAGGAGTACCTTCGGGTGCGTCTAAAACGATTTATGAGCCTATGGTACGTTTGACGCCAACCGAGCACCTATCTTGCACCGACGCTAACACTGTCTCAAACACAGATCGAAATGAGATTCCACATGACCCACGTCACCTAGGAGTTCCATCGGATGCCTCCAATACTATTTTTGAGCCTACGGTACGTTCGACGCAAACCGTGCACCAATTTTGCATCAAGAGTTGCTCCAAACGGAATGAACCAAGCATCTGCTTGAGCCTCATAACCTAGGAGTCCCATCGAGTGCGTAAAAATTGAATTCTATGCCAATGGTATGTTCGGTGCAAACCGTGCACCTATCTTGCACCAACACTAAAACTGATGCATCCAGCCCAGGTGGGGTTGGCCGAGCCCAATAAATTAAGGTTGCCCAGACCCCAACAGTTCTTATGCACACCCACTCAGGGAAAGGCCCAATGTCCCTAAAAGACTAGTCTGATAGGGGAAGGGTGGCTCTCTCTTTTAAGGTGGCTTCCTCCTCCCAAGCTAAGCAAGGTGGGATTATTCAGAGGCTCACACGGTCGTCGCCCCGACTACAACTAGGCCACTTGGCCCTTTTTTGTTGCGTCTTTGCCAGTGGGCAATAGTGGAGGATGTCCTCATCAAAAAATGTCTTTAAACGGACTAAAACGAGATTCCACACGATCCACGTCACTTAGGACTTCCATCGGGTGTGTTCAAAACTATTTATGAGCCTATTGTACATTCAGTGCAAACCATGCACCTATCTTGTGTCAAGATTAGCACTATCTCTAAATGCACTGAACAGAGCTCCACCAGACTCTCGTCACCTAGTTTTACCATCGGGTGCGTCTAAAATGATTTATGAGCCTATGGTACTTTTGACACAAACTGAGCACCTATCTTACACCGATGCCAACACTGTCTGAAAACCGATTGAAAAGAGATTCCACATGACTCACGTCACCCAGGAGTTCTGTCAGGTGCCTTTAGTACAATTTTTGAGCCTACGGTACGTTCGAGGCAAACCGTGCACGAATCTTGCATCAATAGTTGCACTATCTCCAAACGGACCGAAGCAAGCTTCCACTTGAGCCTCATCACCTAGGAGTCCCATCGAGTGCATCCAAAATGATTTCTATGCCTATATTATGTTCGGTACAACCCATACTCCTATCTTTGCATTGACACTAACACTATCTCCAAACGGACTAAAATGAGATTCTACACGACCCCCGTCACTTACGAGTTCCATCGGGTGCGTCCAAAACTATTTGTGAGCCTATGGTACATTCAGTGCAAACTGTGCACCTATCTAGTGTCAAGATTAGCACTATCTCCAAGCACGGTCTCAAAACAGATCGAAACAAGATTCCACATGACCCACGTCACCTAGGAGTTCCATGAGGTGCCTCCAATACTATTTTTGAGCCTACGGTACGCTCGATGCAAACCGTGCACCAATCTTGCGTCAAGAGTTGCTCCAAACGGACCGAACCGAGCATCCGCTTGAGCCTCATCACCTAGGAGTCCCATCGAGTGCGTCAAAAATGAATTCTATGCCAATGGTATGTTCGGTGCAAACCATGCACCTATCTTGTGCCAACACTAAAACTGTCTTTAAACGGACCAAAACGAGATTCCACATGATCCACGTCACTTAGGAGTTCCATCGGGTGCGTTCAAAACTATTTATGAGCCTATTGTACTTCAGTGCAAACCATGCACCCATCTTGTGTCAAGATTAGCACTATCTCTAAATGTACTGAACAGAGCTCCACCAGACTCTCGTCACCTAGTTTTACCATCGGGTGCGTCTAAAATGATTTATGAGCCTATGGTACGTTTGACACAAACCGAGCACCAACCTTACACCGATGCCAACATTGTCTCAAAATAGATTGAAAAGAGATTCCACGTGACTCACGTCACCCAGGAGTTCCGTCAGGTGCCTCCCGTACAATTTTTGAGCCTACGGTACGTTCGAGGCAAACCGTGCACGAATCTTGCATCAACAGTTGCATATCTCCAAACGGACCGAAGCAAGCTTCCACTTGACCCTCATCACCTAGGAGTCCCATCGAGTGCATCCAAAACGATTTCTATGCCTATGTTATGTTCGGTACAACCCATGCTCCTATCTTTGCATTGACACTAACACTATCTCCAAATGGACTAAAATGAGATTCTACATGACCCCCGTCACTTACGAGTTCCATCGGGTGTATCCAAAACTAGTAGTGAGCCTATGGTACATTCAGTGCAAATCGTGCACCTATTTTGTGTCAAGATTAGGACTATCTCCTAACATGGTCTCAAAACAGATCGAAATGAGATTCCACATGACCCATGTCACCTAGGAGTTCCATGAGGTGCCTCCAATACTATTTTTGAGCCTACGGTACGTTCGACGCAAACCGTGCACCAATCTTGCATCAAGAGTTGCTCCAAACGGTCTGAAACCAGCATCTGCTTGAGCCTCATAACCTAGGAGTCCCATCAAGTGCGTCGAAAACGATTTCTGTGCCTATGGTATGTTCGGTGCAAACTGTGCACCTATCTTGCGCCAACACTAAAACTGTCTTTAAACGGACTAAAACGAGATTCCACACGATCCACGTCACTTAGGAGTTCCATCGGGTGCGTTCAAAACTATTTATGAGCCTATTTTACATTCAGTGCAAACCATGCACCTATCTTGTATCAAGATTAGCACTATCTCTAAATGCACTGAACAGAGCTCCACCAGACTCTCGTCACCTAGTTTTACCATCGGGTGTGTCCAAAATGATTTATGAGCCTATGGTACGTTTGACACAAACCGAGCACCTATCTTACACCGATGCCAACACTGTCTCAAAACAGATTGAAAAGAGATTCCACCTGACTCACATCACCCAGGAGTTCCGTCAGGTGCCTCCAGTACAATTTTTGAGCCTACGGTATGTTCGAGGCAAACCATGCACGAATCTTGCATCAACAGTTGCACTATGTCCAAACGGACCGAAGCAAGTTTCCACTTGAGCCTCATCACCTAGGAGTCCCATCGAGTGCGTCCAAAACGATTTCAATGCCTATGTTATGTTTGGTACAACCCATGCTCCTATCTTTGCATTGACACTAACACTATCTCCAAACGGACTAAAATGAGATTCTACACGACCCTCGTCACTTACGAGTTCCATCGGGTGCGTCCAAAACTATTTGTGAGCCTATGGTACATTCAGTGCAAAACCGTGCAAGATTAGCACTAAACACTATTTCCACATGAAGTCACCTAGGAGTTATGAGGTGCATTTTTGAGCCTCAACGCAAACCGGCATCTCAAAACAGATCCAGAAACGAGATTCCACATGACTGCACCGTCACCTAGGAGTTCCATGGGTGCCTCCAATACTATTTTTGAGCCGACGGTACGTTCGAGGCAAACCGTGCACCAATCTCGCATCATGAGTTGCATTATCTCTATACAGACCAAAGCGAGCTTCCACTTGAGCCTCGTCACTTAGGTGTCCCAATGAGTGCGTCCAAAATGATTTTTATGCCTATGGTTTGCTCGGTGCAAACCGTGCACCTATCTTGCACTAACACTAAAACTATCTCCAAATGGACTAAAACGAAATTCCACATGACCCACGTCACTTACGAGTTCCATTGGGTGCGTCCAAAACTATTTATGAGCCTATGGTACGTTCAGTGCAAACCATGCTGTATCTTGCATCGAGATTAGCACTATCTCTAAACGGACCGAACAGAGCTCCACCTGACCCTTGTCACCTAGGAGTACCATCGGGTGCACCTATCTTGTGTCACATTTAGCACTATCTCCAAACGCACCGAACAGAGCTCTACCAGACCCTTGTGACCTAAGAGTACCATCAGGTGCGTCTAAAATGATTTATGAGCCTATAATACTTTTGACACAAACCGAGCACTTATCTTACACCGACGTTAACACTGTCTCGAAACAGATTGAAACAAGATTCCACATAACTCACATCACCTAGGAGTTACATCGGGTGCCTCCAATACTACTTCTGTGCCCACGGTACGTTTGACGCAAACCGTGCTACAATCTTGCCTCAAGAGTAGCACTATCTCCAAACAGACCGAACCGAGCTTCCACTTGAGTCTCGCCACTTTGGAGTCCCATCGAGTGTGTCCAAAATGATTTCTATGCCTATGGTATGTTTGGTGCAAATAGTGCACCTATCTTGCATCGAACTAACACTGTCTCAAAACAGATCGAAACGAGATTCCACATGACCCACGTCACCTAGGAGTTCGATCGGGTGCCTCCAATACTATTTAAAAGCCTATGGTATGTTTGGTGCAAACCGTGCACCTATCTTGCACTGACATTAACACTGTCACCAAATAGACTAAAACGAGATTCCACACGACCCACGTCACTTAGGAGTTCCATCGGGTGCGTCCAAAACTATTTATGAGCCTATGATACGTTCAGGGCAAACCATACATCTATCTTGTGTCAAGATTAGCACTATCTCCAAACGGACCGAACAGAGCTCCACCAGACCCTCATCACCTAGGAGTACCATCGGGTGCGTCTAAAATGATTTATGAGCCTCAAGTACGTTTGAGGCAAACCAAGCACCTATCTTGCTACGACGCTAACACCGTCTCAAAACAGATCAAAACAAGATTCCACATGACCCACGTCACCTAGGAGTTCCATCGGGTTCCTCCAATACTATTTCTGAGCCTATAGTACGTTCAACTTAAACCGTGCACCAATCTTGCATCAGGAGTAGAACTATCTCCAAACGGACCGAACCAAGCTTCCACATGAGCCTCATCACATAGGAGTCCCAATGATTGCGTCGAAAACGATTTCTGTGCCTATGGTATGTTCGGTGGAAACCATGCACCTATCTTGCGCCAACACTAAAACTGTCTTTAAACGGACTAAAACGAGATTCCACACGATCCACGTCACTTAGGAGTTCCATCGGGTGCGTTCAAAACTATTTATGAGCCTATTTTACATTCAGTGCAAACCATGCACCTATCTTGTGTCAAGATTAGCACTATCTCTAAATGCACTGAACAGAGCTCCACCAGACTCTCGTCACCTAGTTTTACCATCGGGTGCGTCTAAAATGATTTTATGAGCCTATGGTACGTTTGACACAAACCGAGCACCTATCTTACACCGATGCCAACACTGTCTCAAAACAGATTGAAAAGAGATTCCACATGACTCACGTCACCCAGGAGTTCCGTTAGGTGCCTCCAGTACAATTTTTGAGCCTACGGTACGTTCGAGGCAAACCGTGCACGAATCTTGCATCAACAGTTGCACTATCTCCAAACGGACCGAAGCAAGCTTCCACTTGAGCCTCATCACCTAGGAGTCCCATCGAGTGCGTCCAAAATGATTTCTATGCCTATGTTATGTTCGGTACAACCCATGCTCCTATCTTTGCATTGACACTAACACTATCTCCAAACGGACTAAAATGAGATTCTACACAACCCCCGTCACATACGAGTTCCATCGGGTGCATCCAAAACTATTTGTGAGCCTATGGTACATTCAGTGCAAACCGTGCACCTATCTTGTGTCAAGATTAGCACTATCTCCTAACACGGTCTCAAAACAGATCAAAACGAGATTCCACATGACCCACGTCACCTAGGAGTTCCATGAGGTGCCTCCAATACTATTTTTGAGCCTACGGTACGTTCGACGCAAACCATGCACCAATCTTGCATCAAGAGTAGCACTATCTCCAAACGGACCGAACCGAGCTTCCACTTGAGCCTCATCACCTAGGAGTCCCATCCAGTGCGTCCAAAACGATTTCTATGCCTATGGTACATTTAATGCAAACCATGCACCTATCTTGCGTCAAGATTCGCACTATCTCTAACCGGACCGAACAGAGCTCCACTAGACCCTTGTCACCTACGAGTACCATCGGGTGCGTCTAAAACTATTTATAAGCCTATGGTATGTTTGACACAAACCGAGCACCTATCTTACACTGACGCTAACACTGCCTAAAAACAGATTGAAACGAGATTCCACATGACTCACCTCACCTAGGAGTTCCATCGGGTGCCTCCAATACTATTTTTGAGCTGACGGTATGTTCGAGGCAAACCGTGCACCAATCTCGCATCATGAGTTGCGTTATGTCCATACAGACCGAAGCGAGCTTCCACTTGAGCCTCGTCACTTAGGTGTCCCAATGAGTGCGTCCAAAATAATTTCTATGCCTATGGTTTGCTCGGTGCAAACCGTACACCTATCTTGCACTAACACTAAAACTATCTCCAAATGGACTAAAACGAAATTCCACATGACCCACGTCACTTACGAGTTCCATCGGGTGCGTCCAAAACTATTTATGAGCCTATGGTACGTTCAGTGCAAACCATGCTGTATCTTGCATCGAGATTAGCACTATCTCTAAACGGACCGAACAAAGCTCCACCTGACCCTTGTCACCTAGGAGTACCATCGAGTGCACCTATCTTGTGTCACATTTAGCACTATCTCCAAATGCACCGAACAGAGCTCTACCAGACCCTCGTGACCTAAGAGTACCATCAGGTGCGTCTAAAATGATTTATGAGCCTATAATACTTTTGACACAAACCGAGCACTTATCTTACACCGACGTTAACACTGTCTCGAAACAGATTGAAACAAGATTCCACATAACTTACATCACCTAGGAGTTACATCGGGTGCCTCCAATACTACTTCTGTGCCCACGGTACGTTTGACGCAAACCGTGCTACAATCTTGCATCAAGAGTAGCACTATCTCCAAACAGACCGAACCGAGCTTCCACTTGAGCCTCGCCACTTTGGAGTCCCATCGAGTGTGTCCAAAACGATTTCTATGCCTATGGTATCTTTGGTGCAAACAGTGCACCTATCTTGCATCGACACTAACACTGTCTCAAAACAGATCGAAACGAGATTCCACATGACCCATGTCACCTAGGAGTTCCATCGGGTGCCTCTAATACTATTTAAAAGCCTATGGTATGTTTGGTGCAAACCGTGCACCTATCTTGCACTGACATTAACACTGTCACCAAATGGACTAAAACGAGATTCCACACGACCCACATCACTTAGGAGTTCCATCGGGTGCGTCCGAAACTATTTATTAGCCTATGATACGTTCAGGGCAAACCATACATCTATCTTGTGTCAAGATTAGCACTATCTCCAAGCGGACCGAACAGAGCTCCACCAGACCCTCATCACCTAGGAGTACCATCGGGTGCGTCTAAAATGATTTATGAGCCTCAAGTATGTTTGAGGCAAACCGAGCACCTATCTTGCTACGACGCTAACACTGTCTCAAAACATATCAAAATAAGATTCCACATGACCCACGTCACCTAGGAGTTCCATCGGGTTCCTCCAATACTATTTTTGAGCCTATGGTACGTTCGACTTAAACCATGCACCAATCTTGCATCAGGAGTAGAACTATCTCCAAACGGACCGAACCAAGCTTCCACATGAGCCTCATCACATAGGAGTCCCAATGATTGCGTCGAAAACGATTTCTGTGCCTATGGTATGTTCGGTGGAAACCGTGCACCTATCTTGCGCCAACACTAAAACTGTCTTTAAACGGACTAAAACGAGATTCCACACGATCCACGCCACTTAGGAGTTCCATCGGGTGCGTTCAAAACTATTTATGAGCCTATTGTACATTCAGTGCAAACCATAAACCTATCTTGTGTCAAGATTAGCACTATCTCTAAATGCACTGAACAGAGCTCCACCAGACTCTCGTCACCTAGTTTTACCATCGGGTGCGTCTAAAATGATTTATGAGCATATGGTACGTTTGACACAAACCGAGCACCTATCTTACACCGATGCCAACACTGTCTCAAAACAGATTGAAAAGAGATTCCACATGACTCACGTCACCCAGGAGTTCCGTCAGGTGCCTCCAGTACAATTTTTGAGCCTACGGTACGTTCGAGGCAAACCGTGCACGAATATTGCATCAACAGTTGCACTATCTCCAAACAGACCGAAGCAAGCTTCCACTTGAGCCTCATCACCTAGGAGTCCCATCGAGTGCGTCCAAAATGATTTCTATGCCTATGTTATGTTCGGTACAACCCATGCTCCTATCATTGCATTGATACTAACACTATCTCCAAATGGACTAAAATGAGATTCTACACGACCCCCGTCACTTACGAGTTCCATCGGGTGCATCCAAAACTATTTGTGAGCCTATGGTACATTCAGTGCAAACCGTGCACCTATGTTGTGTCAAGATTAGCACTATCCCCTAACATGGTCTCAAAACAGATCGAAACGAGATTCCACATGACCGACGTCACCTAGGAGTTCCATGAGGTGCCTCCAATACTATTTTTGAGCCTACGGTACGTTCGACGCAAACCGTGCACCAATCTTGCATCAAGAGTAGCACTCTCTCCAAATGGACCGAACCGAGCTTCCACTTGAGCCTCATCGCCTAGGAGTCCCATCCAGTGCGTCCAAAATGATTTCTATGCCTATGGTACGTTCAATGCAAACCGTGCACCTATCTTGCGTCAAGATTCGCACTATCTCTAACCAGACTGAACATAGCTCCACCAGACCCTTGTCACCTAGGAGTACCATCGGGTGCGTCTAAAACTATTTATAAGCCTATGGTATGTTTGACACAAACCGAGCACCTATCTTACACTGACGCTAACACTGCCTGAAAACAGATAGAAACGAGATTCCACATGACTCACCTCACCTAGGAGTTCCATCGGGTGCCTCCAATACTATTTTTGAGCCGACGGTACGTTCGAGGCAAACCGTGCACCAATCTCGCATCATGAGTTGCATTATCTCCATACAGACCGAAGCGAGCTTCCACTTGAGCCTCGTCACTTAGGTGTCCCAACGAGTGCGTCCAAAATGATTTCTATGCCTATGGTTTGCTCGGTGCAAACCGTGCACCTATCTTGCACTAACACTAAAACTATCTCCAAATGGACTAAAACGAAATTCCACATGACCCACGTCACTTACGAGTTCCATTGGGTGCGTCCAAAACTATTTATGAGCCTATGGTACGTTCAGTGCAAACCATGATGTATCTTGCATCGAGATTAGCACTATCTCTAAACGGACCGAACAGAGCTCCACCTGACCCTTGTCACCTAGGAGTACCATCGGGTGCACCTATCTTGTGTCACATTTAGCACTATCTCCAAACGCACCGAACAGAGCTCTACCAGACCCTCGTGACCTAAGAGTAACATCAGGTGCGTCTAAAATGATTTATGAGCCTATAGTACGTTTGACACAAACCGAGCACTTATCTTACACTGACGTTAACACTGTCTAGAAACAGATTGAAACAAGATTCCACATAACTCATATCACCTAGGAGTTACTTCGGGTGCCTCCAATACTACTTCTGTGCCCACGGTACGTTTGACGCAAACCGTGCTACAATCTTGCATCAAGAGTAGCACTATCTCCAAACAGACCGAACCGAGCTTCCACTTGAGCTCGCCCTTTGGAATCCCATCGAGTGTGTCTAAAACAATTTCTATGCCTATGGTATGTTTGGTGCAAACAGTGCACCTATCTTGCATCGACACTAACACTGTCTCAAAACAGATCGAAACGAGATTCCACATGACCCATGTCACCTAGGAGTTCCATCGGGTGCCTCCAATACTATTTAAAAGCCTATTGTATGTTTGGTGCAAACCGTGCACCTATCTTGCACTGACACTAACACTATCACCAAATGGACTAAAACGAGATTCCACACGACCCACGTCACTTAGGAGTTCCATTGGGTGTGTCCAAAACTATTTATGAGCCTATGATATGTTCAGGGCAAACCATACATCTATCTTGTGCCAAGATTAGCACTATCTCCAAACGGACCGAATAGAGGTCCACCAGACCCTCGTCACCTAGGAGTACCATCGGGTGCGTCTAAAATGATTTATGAGCCTCTAGTACGTTTGAGGCAAACCGAGCACCTATCTTGCTCCGACGCTAACACTGTCTCAAAAGAGATCAAAACAAGATTCCACATGACCCACGTCACCTAGGAGTTCCATCGGGTTCCTCCAATACTATTTCTGAGCCTCTGGTACGTTTGACTTAAACCGTGCACCAATCTTGCATCAAGAGTAGAACTATCTCCAAATGGACCGAACCAAGCTTCCACATGAGCCTCATCACATAGGAGTCCCAATGATTGTGTCAAAAACAATTTCTGTGCCTATGCTATGTTCGGTGAAAACCGTGCACCTATCTTGCACTAACACTAACACAGTCTCTGAACAAACTAAAACGAGATTCCACATGACCCACTCACTTGCGAGTTACATCAGATGCGTCCAAAACTATTTATGAGCCTATGGTATGTTTAGTACAAAACATGCACCTATCTTGCGTCAAGATTAGCACTATCTCCAAACAGACCGAACAGAGCTCAACCAGCCCCTCGTCACCTAGGAGTCCCATCGAGTGTGTCGAAAACGATTTCTATGCCTGTGGTATGTTCGGTGCAAACTCACCTGCATGTTCCATCAGGTGCGTGCAAAACTATTTATGAGCCTATGGTACGTTTAGTGCAAACCATGCACATATCTTGCGTCAAGATTAGCACAATCGCCAAACAGACTGAACAGTGCTCCACAAGACCCTCGTCACCTAGGAGTACCATCGGGTGCTTTTAAAACGATTTATGAGCCTATGGTACGTTTGACACAACCCGAGCACCTATCTTGCATCGACACTAACACTATCTCAAAACAGATAGAAACGAGATTCCATATGACCCACGTCACCTAGGAGTTCCATCGGGTGCCTCCAATACTATTTCTGAGCGTACGGTACATTCGAGGCAAACCGTGCACCAATCTTGCATGAAGAGTTGCACTATCTCCAAATGGACTGAAGCGAGCTTCCACTTGAGCCTCATCACCTAGGAGTCCCATCGAGTGTGTCTAAAATGATTTCTATGCCTATGGTATGTTCGGTGCAAACCGTGCACCTATCTTGCACTGACACTAACACAGTCTCTGAACGGACTAAAACGAGATTCCACATAACCCACTCACTTGCAAGTTACATAAGATGCATCCAAAACTATTTATGAGCCTATGGTACGTTCAGTGCAAACCGTGCACCTATCTTGCATCAAGATTAGCACTATTTCCAAACGGACCGAACAGAGCTCAACCAGCCCCTCGTCACCTAGGAGTCCCATCGAGTGCGTCGAAAACGATTTCTATGCCTATGGTATGTTCGGTGCAAACTCACCTACGAGTTCCATCAGGTGCGTCTAAAACTATTTATGAGCCTATGGTATGTTTAGTGCAAACCATGCACATATCTTGCGTCAAGATTAGCACTATCTCCAAATGGACCGAACAGAGCTCCACCAGACCCTCATCACCTAGGGGTACCATCGGGTGCGTCTAAAATGATTTATGAGCCTATGGTACGTTTGACACAAACCGAACACGTATCTTACACGGACGCTAACACTGTCTCAAAACAGATTGAAATGAGATTCCACATGACTCACATCACCTAGGAGTTCCATCGGGTGCTCCAATACTATTTCTGAGCCTATGGTACGTTCAAGGGAAACCTTGCACCAATCTTGCATCAAGAGTTGCACTATCTCCAAACAGAACGAAGCGAGCTTCCACTTGAGCCTCGTCACCTAGGAGTCCCAATGAGTGTGTCCAAAATGGTTTCTATGCCTATGGTATGTTCGGTGCAAACCGTGCAGCACCAACACTAAAACTGTTTCCAAACATACTAAAACGAGATTCCACACGACCCACGTCACTTAGGAGTTCCATCGGTGTGTCCAAAACTATTTATGAGCCTATGGTAGATTCAGTTCGTCAAAAATGATTTCTATGCCAATGGTATGTTCGATGCAAACCGTGCACCAATCTTGCACTGACATGAACACAGTTTTCGAATGGAGTAAAACGAGATTCCACATGGCCCACTCACTTGCAAGTTACATTAGGTGCAGCCAAAACTATTTATGAGCCTATGGTACGTTCAGTGCCAACCATGCACCTATCTTGTGGCAAGATTAGCACTATCTCTAATTAGACCGAACCGAGCTTCCACTTGAGCCTCGTTACCTTGGAGTCCCATCGAGTGCGTACAAAATGATTTCTATGCCTATGGTATGTTCGATGCAAACCGTTCACCTATCTTACACTGACACTAACACTATCTCCAAGCGGACTAAAATGAGATTACACACGACCCACGTCACATGATTTCCATTGGGTGCGTCCAAAACTATTGATGAGCCTATGGTATGTTTAGTGCAAACCATGCTCTTATCTTGCGTCAAGATTAGCACTATCTCCAAACGGACCGAATCAAGCTCCACCTAAGCCTCATCACTTAGGAGATCCATCGGGTGCGTCCTAAATGATTTCTGAGGCTATGGTAAGTTTGACGCAAACCGTGCACCTATATTGTGTCAAGATTAGCACTGTCTCCAAACAGACTGAATCCAGGTTCCACTTGAGTCTCATCACCTAGGAGTACCATCGGGTAGATCCAAATGATTTCTGAGCAGATGGTAAGTTTGACGCAAACCGTGCACCAATCTTGCACCAGGAGTTGCACTATCTCAAAGCGGACCGAAGCGAGCTTCCACTTGAGCCTTGTCACCTAGGAGCCCATCGAGTGCGTCCAAAATGATTTATATGCCTATGGTATGTTCGGTGCAAACCGTGCACCTATCTTGCACTGACACTAACACTGTCTCCAAATGGACAAAAATGAGATTCTGCACGACCCACGTCACTTACGAGTTCCATCGGGTGTGTCCAATACTATTTATGAGTATATGGTACGTTCAGTGCAAACTGTGCACCTATCTTGCGTCAAGATTAGCACTATTTCCAAACAGACCGAACAGAGCTCCACCAGACACTCGTCACCTAGGATTACCATCGGGTGCGTCTAAAACTGTTTATGGGCCTACGATACGTTTAACACAAACTGAGCACCTATCTTGCCCCGACGCTAACACTGTCTCAAAACAGATCGAAACGAGATTCCACATGACCCACGTCACCTTGGGGTTCCATCGATTGCTTCCAATACTATTTTCGAGCCTTTAGTATGTTCGACGCAAACCGTGCACCAATCTTACATCAAGAGGGGCACTATCTCTGAACGCACCGAACTAAGCTTCCACTTGAGCCTCATCACCTAGGAGACCCATAGAGTGCGTCCAAAATGATTTTCTATGCCTATGGTATGTTCGGTGCAAACCATTCACCTATCTTACACTGACACTAACACTCTCCAAACAAACTAAAACGAGATTCCACACGACCCATATCACTTACGAGTTTCATTGGATGCATCCAAGACTATTTATGAGCCTATGGTACGTTTAGTGTAAACCGTGCACCTATCTTGTGTCAAGATTAGCACTATCTCCAAACAGACCGAACAGAGCTTCACCAGGCCCTTGTCACCTTGGAGTACCATCTGTTGCGTCTAAAATGATTTATGAACCTATGTTACGTTTGACTCAAACAGAGCACCTATCTTGCACCGACGCTAACACTGTCTCAAAACAGATCGAAACGAGATTCCACATGACCCATGTCAACTAGGAGTTCCATCGGGTGCCTCCAATACTATTTCTGAGCCTATGGTACTTTCGACACAAACCGTGCACTAATCTTACATCAAGAGTAGCATTATCTCTAAACAGACAGAATCAAAATTCCACTTGAGCCTCATCACCAACGAGCCCATCGAGTGTGTTAAAAATGATTTCTATGCCTATGGTATGTTCCTTGCAAACTCATTAACACTAACACTATATATGAGCCTATGGTACATTTAATGCAAACCGTGCACCTATCTTGCGCCAACATTAGCATTATCTCCGAACGGACCGAATAGAGCTCAACTTGAGCCTCGTCACTTAGGGATCCAACTATATGATTTCTGAGTCTTTGGTACGTTTGACACAAACCATGCACCTATCTGGCGTCAAGATTTGCACTATCTCCAAATGGACCGAATAGAGCTCAACCTGAGCCTCGTCACCTAGGAGTACCATCGGGTACGTCCAAAACGACTTCTGAGCAGATGGTATGTTCGGTGCAAACCGCGCACCCATCTTGCACCGACACTAACACTGTCTCTAAACGGACTAAAAAGAGATTCCACATGACCCACTCACTTGCGAGTTCCATCAGGTGCGTCCAAAACTATTTATGAGCCTATGGTACGTTCAGTGCAAACCAAGCACCTATCTTGAGTCAAGATTAACATTATCTCCAAACGGACCGAACAGAGCTCCACCAGACCCTAGTCACCTAGGAGTACCATCGGGTGCATCTAAAACAATTTATGAGCCTATGGTACGTTTGACACAAACTGAGCACATATCTTACACCGATGCTAACACTATCTCAAAATAGATTGAAACAAGATTCCACAAGACTCACATCACCTAGGAGTTTCATCTGGTGCATCCAAAACTATTTATGAGCCTATGTACGTTCAATGCAAACTGTGCACCTATCATGCATCAAGATTAGCACTATCTCCAAACGGACCGAACAGAGCTCCACCAGACACTCGTCACCTAGGATTACCATCGGGTGTGTCTAAAACTATTTATGAGCCTATGGTACGTTTGAGGCAAACCGAGCACCTATGTTGCACCAATGCTAACACTGTCTCAGAACAGATCGAAACGAGATTCCACGTGACTCACGCCACCAAGGAGTTCCATCGGTTGCCTCCAATACTATTTTCGAGCCTACGGTACGTTCGACGCAAACTGTGCACCAATCTTGCATCAAGAGCAACACTATCTCCAAATGGACCGAACCGAGCTTCTACTTGAGCCTCGTCACCTTAGAGTCCCATCGAGTGCATCCAAAATGATTTCTATGCCTATGGTATGTTCGGTGCAAACCGTGCACCTATCTTGCACTAACACTAACAATGTCTCCAAACAGACTAAAACGAGATTCCACATGATCCACGTCACTTACGAGTTCCATAGGGTGCGTCCAAAACTATTTATGAGCCTATGGTATGTTCAGTACAAACCATGCACCTATCTTGCATCAAGATTAGCACTATCTCCAAACGGAACGAATAGAGCTCCACCAGACCCTCGTCACTTAAGAATAACATCGGGTGCGTCTAAAATGATTTATGAGCCTTGGTACGTTTGACGCAAACAGAGCACCTATCTTACACCGACGCAAACACTGTCTCAAAACAGATTGAAACGAGATTCCACACAACCCCACGTCACCTGGGAGTTCCATCGGGTGCCTCCAATACTATTTTCGAGCCTACGGTACATTCGACGCAAACCTGCACCAATCTTCCATCAAGAGTAGCAACTATCTTCAAACAGACCGAACCAAGCTTCCACTTGAGCCACGTCACCTAGGAGTCCCATTGAGTGTGTCCAAAACTATTTCTATGCCTATGGTGTGTTCGGTGCAAACCGTGAATCTATCTTGCACTGACACTAAAATTATCTATGCCTATGGTATGTTCGGTGCAAACCATGCACCTATCTTGTACTGACATTAACAATGTCTCCAAACAGACTAAAATGATATTCCACACGACCCACGTCACTTACGAGTTCCATCGGGTGCGTCCAAAACTATTTTTGACCTATGGTGTGTTCAGTGCAAACCATGCACGTATCTTGCGTCAAGATTAGCACTATATCCAAACGGACCGAATAGAGCTTGACCAGACCCTTGTCACCTAGGAGTACCTCTAGTGCGTCTAAAACGATTAATGAGCCTATGGTACGTTTGATGCAAACGGAGCACCTATCTTGCACAGACGCTAACACTGTCTCAAAACAGATCAAAACGAGATTCTACATGACCCACGTCACCTAGGAGTTCCATCGGGTGCCTCCAATACTATTTCTAAGCCTACGGTACGTTCGACGCAAACCGTACACCAATCCTACATCAGGAGTGACACTATCTCTAAACGGACCGAACCGAGCTTCCAGTTGAACCTCGTCACATAGGAGTCCCATCGAGTGTGTCCAAAACGATTTCTATGCCTATGGTATGTTTGGTGCAAACCATGCACCTATCTTGCACAGACGCTAACACTGTCTCAAAACAGATTGAAACGAGATTCCACATGACTCACGTCACTTACGAGTTCCATCGGGTGCATCCAACACTATTTTATGAGCCTATGGAACGTTCAGTGTATACCGTACACCTATCTTGCGTCAAGATTAGCACTATCTCCAAGCGTACCGAATAGAGCTCCACTAGACCCTCGTCACCTAGGAGTACCATCGGATGCGTCAATAACGATTTATGAGCCCATGGTACGTTTGATGCGAACTGGGCACCTATCTTGCACCAACGCTAACACTGTCTCAAACAGATCGAAACAAAATTCCACATGACCCACGTCACCTTGGAGTTCCATCAGGTGCATCCAATACTATTTCTGAGCCTACAGTATGTTCGACGCAGAGCGTGCACCAATCTTGCATCAATAGTAGCACTATCTCCAAACGGACCGAATCAAGCATCCAGTTCAGCCTCGTCAGCTAGGAGTCCCGTCGAGTGCGTCCAAAATGATGTCTATGCCTATGGTATGTTCGGTGCAAACCGTGCTCCTATCTTGCACTGACACTAACACTGTCTCCAAATAGACTAAAACGAGGTTCCACACAACCCACGTCACTTATGAGTTCCATCGGGTGCGTCCAAAACTATTTATGAGCCTACGGTACATTCAGTGCAAACCATGCACCTATCTTGCATCAAGATTAGCACTATCTCTAATCAGCCCAACAGAGCTCCACCAGACCCTCGTCATGTAGGAGTTCCATTGGGTGCTACTAAAAGTATTTATGAGCCTATGGTACGTTTGAGGCAAACAGAGCACATATCTTGCACCGATGATGAACTATCTCAAAACAGATCGAAACGAGATTCCACATGAGCCACATCACCTAGAAGTTCCATCGGGTGCCTCCAATACTATATCCGAACCTACGGTATGTTCGACAAAAACCGTGCACCAATCTTGCATCAAGAGTAGCACTATCTCCAAACAGAACGAACCGAGCTTCCACTTGAGCCTCGTCACCTAGGTGTCCCATCGAGTGCGTCCAAAATGATTTCTATGCGTATGGTATGTTCGATGCAAACCGTGCACCTATTATGCACTGATACTAACATTGTCTCCAAATGGACTAAAATGAGATTCCACATGACCCACGTCACTTATGAGTTCCATCAGGTGCGTCCAAAACAATTTATGAGCCTATGGTACGTTTAGTGCAAACCATGCACCCATCTTGTGTCAAGATTAGCAGTATCTCCAAACAGACCAAACAGAGCTCCACCAGAACCTTGTCACCTAGGAGTACCATTGGGTGTGTCTAAACCTGATAAGAGTGTGTGTCCCAATCTTTCGGTGGAGAAGGATAACTTCAATTTCACTAGAGAGACATTCATGACCCGACTACAACCATCCAAGGATGCTGCGCCTTAGTGATCGATACACCAATTCCAGCGGTTGTCACGATCTTGCGAATCACAACCAACCAAACCACTAGGGTTATTCCTGCAAGCAATCGAAGAACAAGCAAGAACAAGTAGAACAAGCACTCAATTGCAAATATGAGATGAAGTTTCAGATCTAATACACATAAAGGTGGGGTTCCAGATCGAGTAGAACAGATGGTCTAACCGACACACGTGTCTACCAGGAAGTAGCAGGAGCTAAACTTACATCAAAACAAAAACCCAATCTCTTTGTGGCGGCTATGGAGGTATATGAGAGGGTAGAGGACGACCTGGACGTGGTGGGGGTCATCCCACAACCCTAGGACATGCCCCTATTGGGCCCCACTTGATACACGGCCCATCGGGCAACAATCAGGTGACGCAGCACCGTGGACAGAAAAAATCTCGGTATTAAAATAAGAACTGCGGACATATTTAACAAGATATCGTCATGAGTCTAGATCCGTTGGAAAATAGACTTGATAAGATTTCCAAAAAGTCCTAGAACGTCCCAATCGGAGTCCGTATGAAGTCGTGGCAACCATTGGAAGTTGGGACTCTTCTGCAGTCCGAATTCATCTTCCAAAACGTGTTGGACTTGGACTCTTTCTTTCTTTGAGCCAAAAGTGACGTGGTGGCTTGGTGGATGACATTAGGAATATTTGGACTTGGTCCCCAATCAACTTCATTAACCTTCCATTCTTTCCATATGCAATTGAACCTTCTCTTCATCCATGTAAGTAATTCTGAAAATGAAAATACACACACTTTATGGTGCAGCACCAATTCATCAAATGTATCAATGATAAGCCTCATATAGAATGGTTGCACCTTTAGTTTAGAAGTGGTTAATATGGTCATATTCGAGCCAATGATGTCCTCATCATTACTGATAAGAGTTTGTGTGTCCCAATCTTTCGGTGGAGAAGGATAACTTCGATTTCACTGGAGAGACATTCATGACCCGACTACAACCATCCAAGGATGCTGTGCCTTAGCGATCGATACACCAATTCCAGCGGTTTGTCACGATCTTGCGGATCACAACCAACCAAACCACTAGGGTTATTCCTGCAAGCAATCGAAGAACAAGCAAGAACAAGTAGAACAAGCACTCAATTGCAAATATGAGATGAAGTTTCAGATCTAATACACATAAAGGTGGGGTTCCAGATCGAGTAGAACAGATGGTCTAACCGACACACATGTCTACCAGGAAGTAGCAAGAGCTAAACTTACATCAAAACAAAAACCCAATCTCTTTGTGGCGGCTATGGAGGTATATGAGAGGGTAGAGGATGACCTGGACGTGGTGTGGGTCATCCCACAACAGTAGGACACGCCCCTATTGGGCCCCACTTGATACACGGCCCATCGGGCAACAATCAGGTGACGCAGCACCGTGGACAGAAAAGGTCTCGGTATTAAAATAAGAACTGCGGACGTATTTAACAAGATATCGGTATGAGTCCAGATCCGTTGGAAAATAGACTTGATAAGCTTTCCAAAAAGTCCTAGAACGTCTCAATCGGAGTACGTATGAAGTCGTGGCAACCGTCGGAAGTTGGGACTCTTCTGCAGTCTGAATTCATCTTCCAAAACGTGTTGGACTTGGACTCTTTCTTTCTTTGAGCCAAAAGTGACATGGTGGCTTGGTGGATGACATTAGGAATATTTGGACTTGGTCCCCAATCAACTTTATTAACCTTCCATTCTTTCCATATGCAATTGAACCTTCTCTTCATCCATGTAAGTAATTCTGAAAATGAAAATACACACACTTTATGGTGCAGCACCAATTCATCAAATGTATCAATGATAAGCCTCATATAGAATGGTTGCACCTTTAGTTTATAAGTGGTTAATATGGTCATATTCGAGCCAATGATGTCCTCATCATTCTCCCCTTCTTGACAGCAAACCGTCCTCGGTTTGACCATTGTGGAGGGCATGTTGTAGGTAATACCGAACCATTCTCCCCTTCTTGAGAGTTATCCTGTTTCTTTCCAACCAAACAAGGGAAACTCGACATGGCATGATTGTAGATAATGCATTCCTCAGATTGATCATATTTTTGCATAATAATAGGGGGTTTATATTTGAACAAATGTAAATTCGGTGTATCATATAGTCCTCTTTACAATTATATTTGCCAATAGCATGAAAACTAATATTACGAGAACATGGCAATTCAAATCTAGCAAACAGATTATTCACGACCCGACTACAACCATCCAAGGATGCTGCACCTTAGCGATCGATACACCAATTCCAGCGGTTGTCATGATCTTGCGGATCACAACCAACCAAACCACTAGGGTTATCCCTGCAAGCAATCGAAGAACAAGCAAGAACAAGTAGAACGAGCACTCAATTGCAAATATGAGATGAAGTTTCAGATCTAATACACATAAAGGTGGGGTTCCAGATCGAGTAGAACAGATGGTCTAACCGACACACGTGTCTACCAGGAAGTAGCAGGAGCTAAACTTAAATCAAAACAAAAACCCAATCTCTTTGTGGCGGCTATGGAGGTATATGAGAGGGTAGAGGACGACCTGGACGTGGTGGGGGTCATCCCACAACCCTAGGACACGCCCCTATTGGGCCCCACTTGATACACGGCCCATCGGGCAACAATCAGGTGACGCAGCACCGTGGACAGAAAAAATCTCGGTATTAAAATAAGAACTGCGGACATATTTAACAAGATATCGGCATGAGTCTAGATCCGTTGGAAAATAGACTTGATAAGATTTCCAAAAAGTCCTAGAACGTCCCAATCGGAGTCCGTATGAAGTCGTGGCAACCACTGGAAGTTGGGACTCTTCTGTAGTCCGAATTCATCTTCCAAAACGTGTTGGACTTGGACTCTTTCTTTCTTTGAGCCAAAAGTGACGTGGTGGCTTGGTGGATGACATTAGGAATATTTGGACTTGGTCCCCAATCAACTTCATTAACCTTCCATTATTTCCATATGCAATTGAACCTTCTCTTCATCCATGTAAGTAATTCTGAAAATGAAAATACACACACTTTATGGTGCAGCACCAATTCATCAAATGTATCAATGATAAGCCTCATATAGAATGGTTGCACCTTTAGTTTAGAAGTGGTTAATATGGTCATATTCGAGCCAATGATGTCCTCATCATTACTGATAAGAGTTTGTGTGTCCCAATCTTTCGGTGGAGAAGGATAACTTCGATTTCACTGGAGAGACATTCATGACCCGACTACAACCATCCAAGGATGTTGTGCCTTAGCGATCGATACACCAATTCCAGCGGTTGTCACGATCTTGCGGATCACAACCAACCAAACCACTAGGGTTATTCCTGCAAGCAATCGAAGAACAAGCAAGAACAAGTAGAACAAGCACTCAATTGCAAATATGAGATGAAGTTTCAGATCTAATACACATAAAGGTGGGGTTCCAGATCGAGTAGAACAGATGGTCTAACCGACACACATGTCTACCAGGAAGTAGCAAGAGCTAAACTTACATCAAAACAAAAACCCAATCTCTTTGTGGCGGCTATGGAGGTATATGAGAGGGTAGAGGATGACCTGGACGTGGTGTGGGTCATCCCACAACAGTAGGACACGCCCCTATTGGGCCCCACTTGATACACGGCCCATCGGGCAACAATCAGGTGACGCAGCACCGTGGACAGAAAAGGTCTCGGTATTAAAATAAGAACTGCGGACGTATTTAACAAGATATCGGTATGAGTCCAGATCCGTCGGAAAATAGACTTGATAAGCTTTCCAAAAAGTCCTAGAACGTCTCAATCGGAGTACGTATGAAGTCGTGGCAACCGTCGGAAGTTGGGACTCTTCTGCAGTCTGAATTCATCTTCCAAAACGTGTTGGACTTGGACTCTTTCTTTCTTTGAGCCAAAAGTGACGTGGTGGCTTGGTGGATGACATTAGGAATATTTGGACTTGGTCCCCAATCAACTTTATTAACCTTCCATTCTTTCCATATGCAATTGAACCTTCTCTTCATCCATGTAAGTAATTCTGAAAATTAAAATACACACACTTTATGGTGCAGCACCAATTCATCAAATGTATCAATGATAAGCCTCAAATAGAATGGTTGCACCTTTAGTTTAGAAGTGGTTAATATGGTCATATTCGAGCCAATGATGTCCTCATCATTCTCCCCTTCTTGACAGCAAACCGTCCTCGGTTTGACCATTGTGGAGGGCATGTTGTAGGTAATACCGAACCATTCTCCCCTTCTTGAGAGTTATCCTGTTTCTTTCCAACCAAACAAGGGAAACTCGACATGGCATGATTGTAGATAATGCATTCCTCAGATTGATCATATTTTTGCATAATAATAGGGGGTTTATATTTGAACAAATGTAAATTCGGTGTATCATATAGTCCTCTTTACAATTATATTTGCCAATAGCATGAAAACTAATATTACGAGAACATGGCAATTCAAATCTAGCAAACAGATTATTCACGACCCGACTACAACCATCCAAGGATGCTGCACCTTAGCGATCGATACACCAATTCCAGCGGTTGTCATGATCTTGCGGATCACAACCAACCAAACCACTAGGGTTATCCCTGCAAGCAATCGAAGAACAAGCAAGAACAAGTAGAACGAGCACTCAATTGCAAATATGAGATGAAGTTTCAGATCTAATACACATAAAGGTGGGGTTCCAGATCGAGTAGAACAGATGGTCTAACCGACACACGTGTCTACCAGGAAGTAGCAGGAGCTAAACTTAAATCAAAACAAAAACCCAATCTCTTTGTGGCGGCTATGGAGGTATATGAGAGGGTAGAGGACGACCTGGACGTGGTGGGGGTCATCCCACAACCCTAGGACACGCCCCTATTGGGCCCCACTTGATACACGGCCCATCGGACAACAATCAGGTGACGCAGCACCGTGGACAGAAAAAATCTCGGTATTAAAATAAGAACTGCGGACATATTTAACAAGATATCGGCATGAGTCTAGATCCGTTGGAAAATAGACTTGATAAGATTTCCAAAAAGTCCTAGAACGTCCCAATCGGAGTCCGTATGAAGTCGTGGCAACCATTGGAAGTTGGGACTCTTCTGTAGTCCGAATTCATCTTCCAAAACGTGTTGGACTTGGACTCTTTCTTTCTTTGAGCCAAAAGTGACGTGGTGGCTTGGTGGATGACATTAGGAATATTTGGACTTGGTCCCCAATCAACTTCATTAACCTTCCATTCTTTCCATATGCAATTGAACCTTCTCTTCATCCATGTAAGTAATTCTGAAAATGAAAATACACACACTTTATGGTGCAGCACCAATTCATCAAATGTATCAATGATAAGCCTCATATAGAATGGTTGCACCTTTAGTTTAGAAGTGGTTAATATGGTCATATTCGAGCCAATGATGTCCTCATCATTACTGATAAGAGTTTGTGTGTCCCAATCTTTCGGTGGAGAAGGATAACTTCGATTTCACTGGAGAGACATTCATGACCCGACTACAACCATCCAAGGATGCTGTGCCTTAGCGATCGATACACCAATTCCAGCGGTTGTCACAATCTTGCGGATCACAACCAACCAAACCACTAGGGTTATTCCTGCAAGCAATCGAAGAACAAGCAAGAACAAGTAGAACAAGCACTCAATTGCAAATATGAGATGAAGTTTCAGATCTAATACACATAAAGGTGGGGTTCCAGATCGAGTAGAACAGATGGTCTAACCGACACACATGTCTACCAGGAAGTAGCAAGAGCTAAACTTACATCAAAACAAAAACCCAATCTCTTTGTGGCGGCTATGGAGGTATATGAGAGGGTAGAGGATGACCTGGACGTGGTGTGGGTCATCCCACAACAGTAGGACACGCCCCTATTGGGCCCCACTTGATACACGGCCCATCGGGCAACAATCAGGTGACGCAGCACCGTGGACAGAATAGGTCTCGGTATTAAAATAAGAACTGCGGACGTATTTAACAAGATATCGGTATGAGTCCAGATCCGTTGGAAAATAGACTTGATAAGCTTTCCAAAAAGTCCTAGAACGTCGCAATCGGAGTATGTATGAAGTCGTGGCAACCGTCGGAAGTTGGGACTCTTCTGCAGTCTGAATTCATCTTCCAAAACGTGTTGGACTTGGACTCTTTCTTTCTTTGAGCCAAAAGTGACGTGGTGGCTTGGTGGATGACATTAGGAATATTTGGACTTGGTCCCCAATCAACTTTATTAACCTTCCATTCTTTCCATATGCAATTGAACCTTCTCTTCATCCATGTAAGTAATTCTGAAAATGAAAATACACACACTTTATGGTGCAGCACCAATTCATCAAATGTATCAATGATAAGCCTCATATAGAATGGTTGCACCTTTAGTTTAGAAGTGGATAATATGGTCATATTCGAGCCAATGATGTCCTCATCATTCTCCCCTTCTTGACAGCAAACCATCCTCGGTTTGACCATTGGTGGAGGGCATGTTGTAGGTAATACCGAACCATTCTCCCCTTCTTGAGAGTTATCCTGTTTCTTTCCAACCAAACAAGGGAAACTCGACATGGCATGATTGTAGATAGTGCATTCCTCAGATTGATCATATTTTTGCATAATAATAGGGGGTTTATATTTGAACAAATGTAAATTCGGTGTATCATATAGTCCTCTTTACAATTATATTTGCCAATAGCATGAAAACTAATATTACGAGAACATGGCAATTCAAATCTAGCAAACAGATTATTCACGACCCGACTACAACCATCCAAGGATGCTGCACCTTAGCGATCGATACACCAATTCCAGCGGTTGTCATGATCTTGGGATCACAACCAACCAAACCACTAGGGTTATCCCTGCAAGCAATCGAAGAACAAGCAAGAACAAGTAGAACGAGCACTCAATTGCAAATATGAGATGAAGTTTCAGATCTAATACACATAAAGGTGGGGTTCTAGATCGAGTAGAACAGATGGTCTAACCGACACACGTGTCTACCAGGAAGTAGCAGGAGCTAAACTTACATCAAAACAAAAACCCAATCTCTTTGTGGCGGCTATGGAGGTATATGAGAGGGTAGAGGACGACCTAGACGTGGTGTGGGTCATCCCACAACCCTAGGACACGCCCCTATTGGGCCCCACTTGATACACGGCCCATCAGGCAACAATCAGGTGACGCAGCACCATGGATAGAAAAGGTCTCGGTATTAAAATAAGAACTGCGGACGTATTTAACAAGATATCGGTATGAGTCCAGATCTGTTGGAAAATAGACTTGATAAGATTTCCAAAAAGTCCTAGAACGTCCCAATCAGAGTACGTATGAAGTCGTGGCAACCGTCGGAAGTTGGGACTCTTCTGCAGTCTGAATTCATCTTCCAAAACGTGTTGGACTTGGGCTCTTTCTTTCTTTGAGCCAAAAGTCACGTGGTGGCTTGGTGGATGACATTAGGAATATTTGGACTTGGTCCCCAATCAACTTTATTAACCTTCCATTCTTTCCATATGCAATTGAACCTTCTCTTCATCCATGTAAGTAATTCTGAAAATGAAAATACACACACTTTATGGTGCAGCACCAATTCATCAAATGTATCAATGATAAGCCTCATATAGAATGGTTGCACCTTTAGTTTAGAAGTGGTTAATATGGTCATATTCGAGCCAATGATGTCCTCATCATTCTCCCCTTCTTGACAGCAAACCGTCCTCGGTTTGACCATTGGTGGAGGGCATGTTGTAGGTAATACCGAACCATTCTCCCCTTCTTGAGAGTTATCCTGTTTCTTTCCAACCAAACAAGGGAAACTCGACATGGCATGATTGTAGATAGTGCATTCCTCAGATTGATCATATTTTTGCATAATAATAGGGGGTTTATATTTGAACAAATGTAAATTCGGTGTATCATATAGTCCTCTTTACAATTATATTTGCCAATAGCATGAAAACTAATATTACGAGAACATGGCAATTCAAATCTAGCAAACAGATTATTCACGACCCGACTACAACCATCCAAGGATGCTGCACCTTAGCGATCGATACACCAATTCCAGCGGTTGTCATGATCTTGCGGATCACAACCAACCAAACCACTAGGGTTATCCCTGCAAGCAATCGAAGAACAAGCAAGAACAAGTAGAACGAGCACTCAATTGCAAATATGAGATGAAGTTTCAGATCTAATACACATAAAGGTGGGGTTCCAGATCGAGTAGAACAGATGGTCTAACCGACACACGTGTGTACCAGGAAGTAGCAGGAGCTAAACTTACATCAAAACAAAAACCCAATCTCTTTGTGGCGGCTATGGAGGTATATGAGAGGGTAGAGGACGACCTAGACGTGGTGTGGGTCATCCCACAACCCTAGGACACGCCCCTATTGGGCCCCACTTGATACATGGCCCATCGGGCAACAATCAGGTGACGCAGCACCGTGGACAGAAAAGGTCTCGGTATTAAAATAAGAACTGCAGACGTATTTAACAAGATATCGGTATGCGTCTAGATCCGTTGGAAAATAGACTTGATAAGCTTTCCAAAAAGTCCTAGAACGTCCCAATCGGAGTACGTATGAAGTCGTGGCAACCGTCGGAAGTTGGGATTCTTCTGCAGTCTGAATTCATCTTCCAAAACGTGTTGGACTTGGACTCTTTCTTTCTTTGAGCCAAAAGTGACGTGGTGGCTTGGTGGATGACATTAGGAATATTTGGACTTGGTCCCCAATCAACTTTATTAACCTTCCATTCTTTCCATATGCAATTGAACCTTCTCTTCATCCATGTAAGTAATTCTGAAAATGAAAATACACACACTTTATGGTGCAGCACCAATTCATCAAATGTATCAATGATAAGCCTCATATAGAATGGTTGCACCTTTAGTTTAGAAGTGGTTAATATGGTCATATTCGAGCCAATGATGTCCTCATCATTCTCCCCTTCTTGACAGCAAACCGTCCTCGGTTTGACCATTGTGGAGGGCATGTTGTAGGTAATACCGAACCATTCTCCCCTTCTTGAGAGTTATCCTGTTTCTTTCCAACCAAACAAGGGAAACTCGACATGGCATGATTGTAGATAATGCATTCCTCAGATTGATCATATTTTTGCATAATAATAGGGGGTTTATATTTGAACAAATGTAAATTCGGTGTATCATATAGTCCTCTTTACAATTATATTTGCCAATAGCATGAAAACTAATATTACGAGAACATGGCAATTCAAATCTAGCAAACAGATTATTCACGACCCGACTACAACCATCCAAGGATGCTGCACCTTAGCGATCGATACACCAATTCCAGCGGTTGTCATGATCTTGCGGATCACAACCAACCAAACCACTAGGGTTATCCCTGCAAGCAATCGAAGAACAAGCAGGAACAAGTAGAACGAGCACTCAATTGCAAATATGAGATGAAGTTTCAGATCTAATACACATAAAGGTGGGGTTCCAGATCGAGTAGAACAGATGGTCTAACCGACACACGTGTCTACCAGGAAGTAGCAGGAGCTAAACTTAAATCAAAACAAAAACCCAATCTCTTTGTGGCGGCTATGGAGGTATATGAGAGGGTAGAGGACGACCTGGACGTGGTGGGGGTCATCCCACAACCCTAGAACACGCCCCTATTGGGCCCCACTTGATACACGGCCCATCGGACAACAATCAGGTGACGCAGCACCGTGGACAGAAAAAATCTCGGTATTAAAATAAGAACTGCGGACATATTTAACAAGATATCGGCATGAGTCTAGATCCGTTGGAAAATAGACTTGATAAGATTTCCAAAAAGTCCTAGAACGTCCCAATCGGAGTCCGTATGAAGTCGTGGCAACCATTGGAAGTTGGGACTCTTCTGTAGTCCGAATTCATCTTCCAAAACGTGTTGGACTTGGACTCTTTCTTTCTTTGAGCCAAAAGTGACGTGGTGGCTTGGTGGATGACATTAGGAATATTTGGACTTGGTCCCCAATTAACTTCATTAACCTTCCATTCTTTCCATATGCAATTGAACCTTCTCTTCATCCATGTAAGTAATTCTGAAAATGAAAATACACACACTTTATGGTGCAGCACCAATTCATCAAATGTATCAATGATAAGCCTCATATAGAATGGTTGCACCTTTAGTTTAGAAGTGGTTAATATGGTCATATTCGAGCCAATGATGTCCTCATCATTACTGATAAGAGTTTGTGTGTCCCAATCTTTCGGTGGAGAAGGATAACTTCGATTTCACTGGAGAGACATTCATGACCCGACTACAACCATCCAAGGATGCTGTGCCTTAGCGATCGATACACCAATTCCAGCGGTTGTCACGATCTTGCGGATCACAACCAACCAAACCACTAGGGTTATTCCTGCAAGCAATCGAAGAACAAGCAAGAACAAGTAGAACAAGCACTCAATTGCAAATATGAGATGAAGTTTCAGATCTAATACACATAAAGGTGGGGTTCCAGATCGAGTAGAACAGATGGTCTAACCGACACACATGTCTACCAGGAAGTAGCAAGAGCTAAACTTACATCAAAACAAAAACCCAATCTCTTTGTGGCGGCTATGGAGGTATATGAGAGGGTAGAGGATGACCTAGACGTGGTGTGGGTCATCCCACAACAGTAGGACACGCCCCTATTGGGCCCCACTTGATACACGGCCCATCGGGCAACAATCAGGTGACGCAGCACCGTGGACAGAATAGGTCTCGGTATTAAAATAAGAACTGCGGACGTATTTAACAAGATATCGGTATGAGTCCAGATCCGTTGGAAAATAGACTTGATAAGCTTTCCAAAAAGTCCTAGAACGTCGCAATCGGAGTATGTATGAAGTCGTGGCAACCGTCGGAAGTTGGGACTCTTCTGCAGTCTGAATTCATCTTCCAAAACGTGTTGGACTTGGACTCTTTCTTTCTTTGAGCCAAAAGTGACGTGGTGGCTTGGTGGATGACATTAGGAATATTTGGACTTGGTCCCCAATCAACTTTATTAACCTTCCATTCTTTCCATATGCAATTGAACCTTCTCTTCATCCATGTAAGTAATTCTGAAAATGAAAATACACACACTTTATGGTGCAGCACCAATTCATCAAATGTATCAATGATAAGCCTCATATAGAATGGTTGCACCTTTAGTTTAGAAGTGGATAATATGGTCATATTCGAGCCAATGATGTCCTCATCATTCTCCCCTTCTTGACAGCAAACCATCCTCGGTTTGACCATTGGTGGAGGGCATGTTGCAGGTAATACCGAACCATTCTCCCCTTCTTGAGAGTTATCCTGTTTCTTTCCAACCAAACAAGGGAAACTCGACATGGCATGATTGTAGATAGTGCATTCCTCAGATTGATCATATTTTTGCATAATAATAGGGGGTTTATATTTGAACAAATGTAAATTCGGTGTATCATATAGTCCTCTTTACAATTATATTTGCCAATAGCATGAAAACTAATATTACGAGAACATGGCAATTCAAATCTAGCAAACAGATTATTCACGACCCGACTACAACCATCCAAGGATGCTGCACCTTAGCGATCGATACACCAATTCCAGCGGTTGTCATGATCTTGGGGATCACAACCAACCAAACCACTAGGGTTATCCCTGCAAGCAATCGAAGAACAAGCAAGAACAAGTAGAACGAGCACTCAATTGCAAATATGAGATGAAGTTTCAGATCTAATACACATAAAGGTGGGGTTCTAGATCGAGTAGAACAGATGGTCTAACCGACACACGTGTCTACCAGGAAGTAGCAGGAGCTAAACTTACATCAAAACAAAAACCCAATCTCTTTGTGGCGGCTATGGAGGTATATGAGAGGGTAGAGGACGACCTAGACGTGGTGTGGGTCATCCCACAACCCTAGGACACGCCCCTATTGGGCCCCACTTGATACACGGCCCATCAGGCAACAATCAGGTGACGCAGCACCATGGATAGAAAAGGTCTCGGTATTAAAATAAGAACTGCGGACGTATTTAACAAGATATCGGTATGAGTCCAGATCTGTTGGAAAATAGACTTGATAAGATTTCCAAAAAGTCCTAGAACGTCCCAATCAGAGTACGTATGAAGTCGTGGCAACCGTCGGAAGTTGGGACTCTTCTGCAGTCTGAATTCATCTTCCAAAACGTGTTGGACTTGGGCTCTTTCTTTCTTTGAGCCAAAAGTCACGTGGTGGCTTGGTGGATGACATTAGGAATATTTGGACTTGGTCCCCAATCAACTTTATTAACCTTCCATTCTTTCCATATGCAATTGAACCTTCTCTTCATCCATGTAAGTAATTCTGAAAATGAAAATACACACACTTTATGGTGCAGCACCAATTCATCAAATGTATCAATGATAAGCCTCATATAGAATGGTTGCACCTTTAGTTTAGAAGTGGTTAATATGGTCATATTCGAGCCAATGATGTCCTCATCATTCTCCCCTTCTTGACAGCAAACCGTCCTCGGTTTGACCATTGGTGGAGGGCATGTTGTAGGTAATACCGAACCATTCTCCCCTTCTTGAGAGTTATCCTGTTTCTTTCCAACCAAACAAGGGAAACTCGACATGGCATGATTGTAGATAGTGCATTCCTCAGATTGATCATATTTTTGCATAATAATAGGGGGTTTATATTTGAACAAATGTAAATTCGGTGTATCATATAGTCCTCTTTACAATTATATTTGCCAATAGCATGAAAACTAATATTACGAGAACATGGCAATTCAAATCTAGCAAACAGATTATTCACGACCCGACTACAACCATCCAAGGATGCTGCACCTTAGCGATCGATACACCAATTCCAGCGGTTGTCATGATCTTGCGGATCACAACCAACCAAACCACTAGGGTTATCCCTGCAAGCAATCGAAGAACAAGCAAGAACAAGTAGAACGAGCACTCAATTGCAAATATGAGATGAAGTTTCAGATCTAATACACATAAAGGTGGGGTTCCAGATCGAGTAGAACAGATGGTCTAACCGACACACGTGTGTACCAGGAAGTAGCAGGAGCTAAACTTACATCAAAACAAAAACCCAATCTCTTTGTGGCGGCTATGGAGGTATATGAGAGGGTAGAGGACGACCTAGACGTGGTGTGGGTCATCCCACAACCCTAGGACACGCCCCTATTGGGCCCCACTTGATACATGGCCCATCGGGCAACAATCAGGTGACGCAGCACCGTGGACAGAAAAGGTCTCGGTATTAAAATAAGAACTGCAGACGTATTTAACAAGATATCGGTATGCGTCTAGATCCGTTGGAAAATAGACTTGATAAGCTTTCCAAAAAGTCCTAGAACGTCCCAATCGGAGTACGTATGAAGTCGTGGCAACCGTCGGAAGTTGGGATTCTTCTGCAGTCTGAATTCATCTTCCAAAACGTGTTGGACTTGGACTCTTTCTTTCTTTGAGCCAAAAGTGACGTGGTGGCTTGGTGGATGACATTAGGAATATTTGGACTTGGTCCCCAATCAACTTTATTAACCTTCCATTCTTTCCATATGCAATTGAACCTTCTCTTCATCCATGTAAGTAATTCTGAAAATGAAAATACACACACTTTATGGTGCAGCACCAATTCATCAAATGTATCAATGATAAGCCTCATATAGAATGGTTGCACCTTTAGTTTAGAAGTGGTTAATATGGTCATATTCGAGCCAATGATGTCCTCATCATTCTCCCCTTCTTGACAGCAAACCGTCCTCGGTTTGACCATTGTGGAGGGCATGTTGTAGGTAATACCGAACCATTCTCCCCTTCTTGAGAGTTATCCTGTTTCTTTCCAACCAAACAAGGGAAACTCGACATGGCATGATTGTAGATAATGCATTCCTCAGATTGATCATATTTTTGCATAATAATAGGGGGTTTATATTTGAACAAATGTAAATTCGGTGTATCATATAGTCCTCTTTACAATTATATTTGCCAATAGCATGAAAACTAATATTACGAGAACATGGCAATTCAAATCTAGCAAACAGATTATTCACGACCCGACTACAACCATCCAAGGATGCTGCACCTTAGCGATCGATACACCAATTCCAGCGGTTGTCATGATCTTGCGGATCACAACCAACCAAACCACTAGGGTTATCCCTGCAAGCAATCGAAGAACAAGCAAGAACAAGTAGAACGAGCACTCAATTGCAAATATGAGATGAAGTTTCAGATCTAATACACATAAAGGTGGGGTTCCAGATCGAGTAGAACAGATGGTCTAACCGACACACGTGTCTACCAGGAAGTAGCAGGAGCTAAACTTACATCAAAACAAAAACCCAATCTCTTTGTGGCGGCTATGGAGGTATATGAGAGGGTAGAGGACGACCTAGACGTGGTGTGGGTCATCCCACAACCCTAGGACACGCCCCTATTGGGCCCCACTTGATACACGGCCCATTGGGCAACAATCAGGTGACGCAGCACCGTGGACAGAAAAGGTCTCGGTATTAAAATAAGAACTGCGGACGTATTTAACAAGATATCGGCATGAGTCTAGATCCGTTGGAAAATAGACTTGATAAGCTTTCCAAAAAGTCCTAGAACGTCCCAATCGGAGTTCGTATGAAGCAATGTTCGCCTAAACGGGCTAAACGGCCGTCTAAACGGCCATTAAACGGTAAACAAAGCATGGCCGCCTTGTTTAGGCCAAAAACGGTAGGCTAAACGGCCAGGCCGTTTAAACGGTCAAAGACGTTGAAAAACGGTCTGAACGGGAGAGACGGAAACGTGCTGGGCGGGCCTACGCGGGAAAAACACGCGTTTAGCACACCGTTTAGGCGATGGAGTGACGACTCGAGAGTAGGATTTTTCGGAACCAGAGCGCGCCCAACACATCCAACATTGCCGCCCAATTTTTCAGCACCATATATATACATGCGAGATGGATCAGCCTTAGGGTTTCTTTCAATTCCACACTGCCGCCGCCACCTCTCATCCTCATTCACTGTGTTCGTCACTTCCTTTGGCCCAGAAGCACTGCGTGTCCGAGATTTGTCCGTGGCTCCAGCAGCGGTGTGTGCCCTCCCTCAGCATCCGTTGCTGCAGGCATGGAACCTTCCTCGGCCGCGGCCCCTTCACCTACCTAGGTCGACGCTCATGCGCTATCTGCGCTGTGCAGCCGCACGTGGCCGCCGGTCGCGTGCTCCCTGCTTGGCGACCTGACCTGAGTTGCAGTGTCTATCCAAGGCTCCATCTCCATCTCCAACCTTCTTCAGTGGTTGTGCATCTGCCGTGCAGCCACCAGGTAATTTCTACTCTCTCCACTCTTCTCCATTTTAATTACTTTGGTAGATCTGGTTGTCTGTAGAGTGTAGACTGTATGTACTCGTGCAAGTGCAAGTAATTAAGTAGCCATGCCTCAATGCTTGTTTTTGCCACTGGCTTGTACTGCATTTTTCCGTTAATTAGGATTATGATGGATGTGTTGTGCGCCACAGCACTAATTAGGATTATGACGGATGTGTTGTGCGCCACAACACTAGTGCTTATGTCCTTGGCCTATAGATTAGGTTTATTAATTTTGGTGATTGATTGTCTAATTGTTCCCTTCAAACCATGCTACTGCTACTGCTGCAAGTCTGCTTGTCCTATTAGTTTTGTATGCAAGATGGAATCTTGGTTAATTGAAACGTTTGAACCTTACAATTTTTAGGATGTCATCTGCTGCATCAAATCCTACTGATGGCACCAACAAACCTATTATGTTGAAGAGGAACTCTGATGATATTGGATGGGATTATGGTGTGTTGGTGGATCCAGCAAACTTGAATATCATCAAGTGCAAACTGTGTGGTCTACAAGTGACATCAGGGATATATAGGCTGAAGCTCCATATTGCTGGAATTCGTGGACAGGTTAATATGTGACCTCTGACTCTATCATGCATTATCACTTTATTGCAGATTGCCCAGAACTTACTTAGTTACTAACTCACTTCTTGATTTCTAATTATATAGGTTAGACCTTGCCCAAAGTCATCACCAGAAGACAAAGAAAAGTGCAAGAAAGCCATAGATGACTCAAAGGACGCTAAGAAGGCTAGGCAAGATCAGCAACAAGAAGTTAGAGATGCTGTGGATCTTGCTGGTGCGCCGAATACTGACGAGGACACCACCATGACAGAAGTAGAAGAGCTTGATGGTCCTGGAGGGAAACCCGTTAGGAAAATAGGGCCTATGGATAAATTTACATTGCCTCTTGACCAAGCTTCACTTAGCACAAGCGCGATGAGGCAGAAATTAATCTCAGAAACAGTATGGAAAGATAGACTGCATACCTTGCAGCGTTACATTGCGAAGTGGGTTTATGTGCGTGGTAATATGCTTGTCCATTCATTCATCCTAAGTTATAAGTTCTAACCTTCATTAGATGGTCACATTGTCTTTCTTCATTTTAATTTTTGATCTGTAATAATTTTTTCCACTCATTTCAGGTGTATCTTTCAACATGATCAATAACATAGAGTTTGATCAAGTGCTAGAAGCTGCTGGTCGCTTCGGCCCTGGTGGAAAGAAACCAAACCAACATCAGTTGCGGGAATCATTGCTGTTTGAGGAAGTGAATGATACAAAGAAGATGATGAAGACACATGAAGAGGAATGGGCCAAAAATGGTTGCTCTGTCATGACTGATGCATGGACTGACCAGAAGAGAAGAAGTATCATGAACATTTGTGTGCATAGTAGCATTGGCTCAAGCTTTCTTGAATCAAAGGAAGTTTCAGAAGAGTCACACACTGGACATTTTATATTTGAGTTTGTGGATCACTGTATTGAGCGGATAGGTGCTGAAAATGTTGTGCAAGTATGCACAGATAATGCTTCAAACAACATGGCAGCAAAGGATTTACTATTTGTGAAGAGGCCAAAAATATTTTGGAGCTCATGTGCAACTCACACCCTCAATTTGATGCTTGAAGGAGTTGGAAAGATGAAGAGATTCAAGGGCTGCATTGATCAAGCAAAGTCACTAACAGTTTTCATCTATTCACATCATAAAACCTTGGCTTTGATGAGGAAATTTACAAAGAAGAGAGATATTGTGAGGCCTGGTGTTACTAGATTTGCTTCAGCTTTTCTGACTTTACAGAGCTTGTATGAGAAGAAGGAGCAGCTAAGGGCAATGTCTCAATGTGATGAATGGGATAAATTCTTGGGTTTGAGTCACATAAAGAAGAATAGCAAAGGTGTTCTAGCCACAGCTACAATGACCAAACCTGCCTTTTGGAGTAATGTCGCACTCTGTTTGAGGGTGTTTGAGCCCCTAGTCAAGGTGCTTCGCATGGTTGACAGTGACATTAAACCATCAATGGCCTTTCTGTATGGAGACATTGTAAATGCAAAGAAAGAAATCAAGAAGGCCTTTGGGAACATTGACAAGCCAGGGAATCTTAGTGGTAGTGCTTATAATAATGTCATAGAGATCATTGAAAACAAGATGAAGGATAGGCTGGACAGCCCATTACACCTGGCTGCATATTTTTTAAACCCATATTATAGCTACAGTGATGATTCCATATTTAAGAATGAGCAGATTATGGATGGATTAATGACTGCCGTGGAGACTTTTTACCATGGTGACTACGACAAGCAGAACAAAGTGCTCAATGAGGAGCTGCCAAAGTTCAGAGATAAAGAGGGCCACTTTGGAAAACCTGTAGCAAAGGATGGCTGCAAGGACTACAATTTCGACCCAGGTACTAATCTTGCTTGATTTGTAGCTGTGTTCATTTCTGTACCATGCATTTGCTGCACACAATTAGTTATCTAAATCTAATGTGTATATATATTGTTTGTGCCTTCACTCGCAGCAAAATGGTGGGGCAGTTATGGGACGCAAGTTCCAACTTTGCAAAGGATGGCTATAAGGATTCTCTCTTTAACGTCTAGCGCTTCCGGTTGTGAAAGGACCTGGAGCTGTTTTGAAGGAGTAAGATTCTAACTCCAAATTGTATTAGTAATACATATTATTTGTTATTTCGGATTTATCATTTGTGAATTGTCAACAGACTTAGATTTGCACTTGTAATTTTGTAGAATCATACAAAGAAAAGAAATAAGCTGACAAGTGAGCGTCTCAATCAACTTGTTTTTGTGCAATACAATAACAAGATGAATGGGAAAAAAGTGAAGACCAAGAAGAATCAAAATATGGATCCTCTTCTAGGGACTGATTCAAATCGTGCTCAAGGATGGCTTGTCGATGGTGGTGATGAAGAGGATGGTGAGCCTGTTTGTGGGCTGACATGGAAGTTAATCGAAGAGGCATGTGGGGTTGAGGAATGTGGGAAACTTCGTAGGAGTGCAAGGCTGGCCCAAATGAGAGATGTTAGTGAAGATGAATTTGAGTCTGAAGAAGAGCCAACCAATGAGGAAGACATCGACTTTGAGTCTGACCAGGAGGATGTTGTCCCAGTTGTTGGGGAGGATGAGCAAGATGGGGAGAATGAGGACTAGTCCCTTTACTGCACATGCATGGCTGCTTATCTTATTTTGCTTTCGCTTATGACTTAGAAGTTAGAACTAATTTATATTTGCATTTCTGTGAACTTTTGCTATGCCTCTACTGCCAGCCAGTCTGTAGCTTTTGTATGTGCCATGACCCATGAGTAGTCGACCTGACTTGTGGCTGTTTTGGGGAGGAATTAAAGCAGAGTCCAGAGGCGACATTTGTGATTTGTCATGCATGAATGCATGATGCATATCTGTTGCACGCATGTTATATGTACTGAACACTGAAGTGTAATGGATTGATCTGACCATGTCTCATGACACCATATTATTCTTGGTTCTAGTTGTATGCTTGTGAGTTTTGACATTGATATATTGTGTTTGAAAATCTGAAAAAAATATTTTTATATGCATAAATATGTATTTTTGGGTGAAATTATACAAATCCGTTTAGTCCGTTTAATTCCGTTTAAACGGTGTTTAAACGGTCTAAACGGTAAACAGAGGGTGACCGACCGTTTAGCGTTTAGCGTTTACGAAAACATTGGTATGAAGTCATGGCAACCGTCGGAAGTTGGAACTCTTTTGCAGTCCGAATTCATCTTTCAAAATGTGTTGGACTTGGACTCTTTCTTTCTTTGAGCCAAAAGTGACGTGGTGGCTTGGTGGATGACATTAGGAATATTTGGACTTGGTCCCCAATCAACTTCATTAACCTTCCATTCTTTCCATATGCAATTGAACCTTCTCTTCATCCATGTAAGTAATTCTGAAAATGAAAATACACACACTTTATGGTGCAGCACCAATTCATCAAATGTATCAATGATAAGCCTCATATAGAATGGTTGCACCTTTAGTTTAGAAGTGGTTAATATGGTCATATTCGAGCCAATGATGTCCTCATCAAAACCGATTTAGGAGCCTATGTACGTTTGAGGTAAACCGAGCACCTATCTTGCACCGACGCTAACATTGTCTCAAAACAGATCGAAACGAGATTCCACATGAGCTAAACCGCACACCAATCTTGCATCAAGAGTAGCACTATCTCGAAACAGACCGAACTGAGCTTCCACTTGAGCCTCATCACCTAGGAGTCCCATCGAGTGCGTCCAAAACGATTTCTATGCCTATGGTATGTTCGGTGCAAATCGTGCACCTATCTTTCACTAACACTAACACTGTCTCCAAACGGACTAAAACGAGATTCCACACGACCCACGTCACTTACGAGTTCCATCGGTTGTCTCCAAAACTATTTATGAGCCTATGGTACTTATAGTGCAAACCATGTACCTATCTTGCGTCAAGATTAGCACTATCGCCAAATGGACCGAATAGGGCTCCACCAGACCCTTGTCACCTAGGAGTACCTCGGGTGCGTCTAAAACGATTTATGAGCCTATGGTACATTTGACGCAAACCGAGCATCTATCTTGCACCAACGTTAACACTGTCTCAAAATAGATCGAAACAGGATTCCACATACCCCACGTCACCAAGGAGTTCCACCGGGTGCCTCCAATATTATTTCCGAGCCTACCGTACATTCGACGCAAACCGAGCACCAATCTTGCATCAAGAGTAGCACTATCTCCAAGCGGACCAAACCAAGCTTCTACTTGAGCCTCGTCACCTAGAAGTCGCATCGAGTGCATCCAAAATGATTTCTATGCCTATTGTATATTTGGTGCAAACCGTGCACCTATCTTGCACTAACACTAACATTGTCTCAAAATGGACTAAAATGAGATTCCACACGACCCATGTCATTTACAAGTTCCATCAGGTGCGTCCAACACTATTATGAGCCTATGGTACGTTTAGTGCAAACCGTGCACCTATCTTGTATCAAGATTAGCACAATCTCCAAGCGTACCAAACAGAGCTCCACCAGACCCTCGTCACCTAGGAGTACCATCGGGTGCGTCTAAAACGATTTATGAGCCTATAGTACGTTTGATGCAAATGAGCACCTATCTTGCACCAATGCTAGGAGTTCCATGGGGTGCCTCCAATACTATTTCTGAGCCTATGGTACGTTCGACGCAAACCGTGCACCAGTCTTGCATCAAGAGTAGCACTATCTCCAAACGGACCGAACCGAGCTTCCAGTTCAGCCTCATTACCTAGGAGTCCCTTCGAGTGCATCAAAAACAATGTCTATGCCTATGGTATGTTTGGTGCAAACCGTGCTCCTATCTTGCACTGACACAAACATTGTCTCCAAACAGACTAAAACGAGGTTCAACACGACCCGTCACTTACGAGTTCCATCGCGTGCGTCCAAAACTATTTATGAGCCGATGGTACATTCAGTGCAAACCATGCACCTATCTTGGGTCAAGATTAGCACTCTCTCCAAATGAACCGAATAGAGCTCCACCAGACCTTCATCACCTAGGAGCACCATCGGGTGCGTCTAAAACGATTCATGAGCCAATGGTACGTTTGATGCAAACCGAGCACCTATCTTGCACCGATGCTAACACTATCTCAAAATAGATTGAAACGAAATTCCACATGACCCACGTCACCTAGGAGTTCCATCGTGTGTGATGTGCACACGCCTATGCAACGCGTGTAGCAAGTTGTGTGGCCCGATCTTCTCGTAGGATCCGTGAACTTGATAACTTGTCACTGCGTGACCTTGTGAAGAGGCAGTGCACCACGAGGCTGTCCACGCGACGAACTACCGAGACAATCACCCTTCCACGTACCAACGAAACAGCCCACGCAATCATGCCCTATAGACATGAAGGCACGAACTGGGTGAACCGCACTTCGGCGTTCTACAACTCCCTCAGGAATCGAAAGAACAAATGTTGCAAGCCTCTCAAGACTCACGCATAAACAAAACTCCACGAGTTTGTGTATTCTGAATTTAGCCAAACAAGATCTGTCTTTTCATTGTCTAGTACAAGATATATATATAGAGATAGGAGCGTTTAGCTTTGAGTAAATGGCAGCATGCGCATGCACTAGTGGATTTCGTGGCTGGTTTGCGCGTCTTTTCAGCTTCTGGAAGCAGTTACTAAAATGAGCATAACTCTTTATTGGGTAGTCCAAATAATGAGCCGTTTGATGGGCTGGAAAGTAGACTTGAAGATGCTTCCATCCACTTATAGAACACCGTATAACTCCTTGTATTCTGTCCGCGGTTATGCTTGGAATTCGTACCATGTGTCAGTCATCTAGCTTCTAGTTGCATTCCCATGCAAAAGTGATGAACCACCATTTTATTCATGCACACCATAGGCTTCTTGGTTCAGATGTCCAGAGGCTTGAATCCATCTTCATCCCATGCTGGTTCATACACTCCATCATTCCTAAGGACATTGGAACAAGAACTCAAAAGCATAGGCTCATTCAACATAAACTGATTATTAAATATAAGGTTAGCGTTCACCTGAGAATGAATTTCCTTCTCCAATTGTTTAGCTCTACTTCTTGTAATTGGACCAGCTATATCAAGTGGAGTTTCATTTGAAGATGAGTGAATGCTAGGTATGTCCTCATTAGCCTCCCCCTCTTGAGAAGGAGTCGTCCTCGACTCAGGCTCACCAACAAATGGAAGCAAGTCTTTGACATTGAATGTTGGACTCACATTGGAATATTCAGGTGGCAGCTCAATTTTGTAAGCATTATCATTTATCTTTTGGAGAACCTTGAACGGACCATCACTCCTAGGAGATAACTTAGTCTTGCGATGTTGGGGAAAACGATCCTTGCGTAGATGTAACCACACAAGGTCTCCCGGCTGGAATGTAACCTTCTTCTTACCTTTGTTCGCCTGCTTTGCATATTGTGCTGATTTCTTCTCGATATTTTCCCTTGTTTCATCATGTAGTTTCTTGATAAAGTCTGATCTCTTTGATGCATCCATGTTAACTTATTCCTGCAATGGTAAAGGCAAAAGATCCATGGGAGTATGCGGTTTAAACCCATAAACAATTTCAAATGGACAAAAGTTTGTTGTGGAATGGACTGCCCTGTTATAAGCAAATTCAATATGTGGAAGGCAATCTTCCCACTGCTGCAAATTCTTTTTCAACACAGCACGCAACATGGTGGACAAGGTACGGTTGACAACTTCAGTTTGCCCATCGGTTTGCGGATGACAAGTGGTGGAAAATAACAACTTCGTACCAAGCTTAGCCCATAATGTCTTCCAAAAATAGCTTAGAAATTTTGTATCCCGATCTGAAACAATAGTCCTGGGCACTCCATGTAAACGAACGATCTCCCTGAAAAACAAATCTACAACGTGTGAAGCATCGTCGTTCTTATGACATGGAATAAAATGTGCCATTTTAGAGAATCGGTCAACAACAACAAAAATAGAATCGCTCCCCCTCTGAGACCGAGGTAAACCCAAAATAAAATCCATGGATATATCTTCCCAAGGTACATTCGGAACTAGTAATGGAGTATAAAGACCATGGGGGTTAAGGCGGGACTTAGCTTTCAAGCAGATTATGCAGCGTGCAACATGTCGCTGGACATCACGTCGCATATGTGGCCAAAAGAAATGATCAGAGAGCATGTCCAATGTCTTTTTTACACCAAAATGACCAGCTAAGCCACCAGCATGTGCTTCCTGCAAAAGAACTTGACGAATCGAGCAGGCTGGAATGCAAAGTTTGTTAGTCCGAAATAAAAAATCATCATGCACATAATACTTGTCCCAGCCTTTTTCCAGCAATGCAATGAGAGAAAGGTTCTTTAAAATCAGAATCAGCTGCATAGAGTGTTTTAATGGATTCCAAACCAAGCACTTTTGTATCTAATTGTGTAACCAAACCACATCTTCATGATAAAGCATCGGCAACAATGTTATCTTTTCCACGCTTATGTTTTACAACATAGGGAAATGTTTAAATGAACTCAATCCATTTCGCATGTCTACGGTTCAGTTTGCCTTGACATTTTAGATATTTCAAAGCTTCATGATCAGAATGGATGACAAATTCTTTAGGTAACAAGTAATGTTGCCAAACTTCCAAAATGCGAACTAAGGCATAAAGCTCTTTTTCATAAACCGAGTAATTCAGATGTGGACCATTTAGCTTTTCAGAAAAGTAGGCAACAGGTTTACCTTCTTGCAGCAGTACACCTCCTATGCCAATACCACTTGCATCACATTCGATCTCAAATGTCTTACCAAAATCAGGAAGTTGTAGCAGCGGTGCTTCACAAAGCTTTGTTTTCAGTGTGTGAAATGCTTGGTCTTCGTCATGGCCCCACGTGAATGGAACATCCTTCTTTGTGAGATTGTTAAGGGGTGCAGCGAGGGTGCTGAAATTTTTGACAAAACGCCTATAGAAACTTGCAAGACCGTGAAAGCTTCGAACTTGGCTCACATTTACCGGTGTAGGTCAATCCTTTATTGCTTTAACCTTCTCTTCATCAACCTGAATACTATCTGCGGAAACAACAAAGCCAAGGAAAACAACACAGTCTGTGCAAAAGGTGCACTTAGCAATGTTGCCATACAATTTCTCTTCCCTCAAAACGCAAGTACTTGACGGATATGATCAAGATGTTCATCAAATGATTTGCTATAGATCAGAATATCATCAAAATAAACAACTACAAACTTGCCAATGAAAGCTCGTAAAACATGGTTCATTAAGCGCATAAAAGTTGAAGGAGCATTTGTCAAGCCAAATGGCATCACAAGCCATTCATAGAGACCAATTTTAGTTTTAAACACTGTTTTCCATTCATCACCAAGTTTCATGCGGATTTGATGATAGCCACTACGCAAATCAATCTTGGTGAAAATGATGGAACCACTCAATTCATCTAACATGTCATCAAGTCATGGAATGGGATGGCGATATCGAATAGTTATAGCATTGATAGCACGACAATCAACACACATGTGCCAAGAGCCATCTTTCTTTGGAACTAAAAGAACGGGAACAGCACATGGTGATAAGGATTCATGAACATACCCTTTGTCCAAAAGCTCTTTTACCTGTCGCTAAATTTCCTTTGTCTCTGTGGGATTGGTGCGGTAGGCTGGACGATTTGGAAGAGAAGCACCAGGGACCAAGTCAATTTGATGCTCAATGCCGCGAAGTGGGGGAAGTCCAGCTGGTACTTCATTAGGAAAAACATCCTCAAAGTCCTGTAACAAATCAAGAACAACACTAGGCAGCGAGCTAGGTAAGTCATTAGTGGAAAATAAAACCTCCTTGTACAGCAGTACAAAGAATGGGGCTGTGGTGTTTCTCACATCTCTCAAATCACTCCTGCTCACAAATAAGCACTCAGTTTGGTGTGGTTGTTTTAAAGTGGAATGAGGCTTTATGTGGCTGGATGGTTTAGAACTCTCTTCCTTACTAGTGTTGTGGGTCTCACTCAGTTTTCTTTTTTCAGATGCCTCTCTTTTCATGCGAGCCACATCTGAAGCATGTATCTCCTCTGGAGATAATGGAACAAGAACCACCTTCTTGTCATTCGCAAGGAAAGTGTATTTGTTAGACCGTCCAAAATGCACCGAATCCACATCAAATTGCCAGGGCCGACCAAGCAGTAAATGGCATGCTTGCATGGGGACAATATCACAATCAACCTCTCCATGATAATCACCAATAGAAAATGTTAAATGAATCATGGCTGAAACCTTAACTGTCCTAGAATTATTCAACCATTGCATATGGTATGGATGTGGATGGCGACATGGCTGCAAACCAAGCTTCTCAACAAGCAAAGCACTAACAATATTATTGCAGCTCCCACCATCTATGATGAAACGGCACACTTGGCCTTTCACTTTGCATCGGGACTGAAACAAATTATGGCGTTGTCCTTGTTCAGCAGCAACAAACTGAGTGGAAAGAACTCTACTGACCACCAAAGAAGGAGATGGTGTATTCATTGTAGAAGGCTCCAAATCAGGAAAATCAGCAAGCAACTCATCAAAATCAGCACTAGTAATCTCGTCAGAAGATGGAGAAATAACATCTTGTAACATGTCATTGTGAGCAAAGTTGGAATAGGTTGAATGGCTAAACAATTCAGACCTAGCTCAAATGTACCATCCTCAGCGGAATACTCATAGGTATCAAGATGTTGGTCTGCAAATACATTGGTAAACTCTGCATCCTCTTCACTTTGAGAATCATAAGATCCATCAGCAAGTGCAATAATGATACGTCGATTGGGACATTCAACTTGTTTATGCCCATGACCACCACACTTAAAACATTCAATCTTACTTGTCTTCCTTGGGGCTGCAGTAGCAGAGGAGCTGGACTGATTAGAACTTATAGCTTTGCCTCTTGAATCAAAATGTTTGGCAGAAGTTGAAATTGAACGAGGAGTTGCACGAGATGAAGGTGTGTGCACCCCTAACCCATGCTGCTGTGAATGGCGCCATGGAGTAGAATTATTAGGAGCTGAAAATGAAGCACGGTTCTTATAGGATTCAGCAAGCTGCCTTTCTGCCCTTTTTGCAAAATGTAGCAATTCATTCATGGTGTTGTAATTAGTCATGTCCACCTTGTCTGCGATTGGTTTGTTAAGACCAACTAGAAATCGAGCCATAGTTGATTCCTCATCTTCAGTGATACTAGTACGAAGTAGACACATTTCCATTTCCTGAAAATATTCATCCACACTATGTTGACCTTGGACAAGACGTTTCAGCCTCAAATGTAGCTCACGAGAATAATGTGCAGGAACAAATCGCCGCCTCATTTCTCGTTTCATGTCATCCCAAGTAATACGATCATGTCTAACGCGGCGGAAATCAGCACACACTTGATTCCACCAAGTGATTGCATAACCTGTGAACTCAATGGCAGCAAGCTTTGCTTTCTTCATAGGAGGATAAGTATATAAATCAAAGATCTGATCAACCTTTGTCTCCCACTCAAAATAATCATCAGCACTTTCTTTTCCATTAAATTTTGGAATAGACACTTTCACTTTGCTTAACCCATCATCATCACGGCGACGACGGCGGTCACGATAACCACGATGGCCACCATGCCGGTGATCATCCATATCGGACAACATATCAGCATCACCATCATAATCTCCTCCACCTCGAATAGGAATGCGCCGAGCACGACCAAAATTAGGAAAACCAAGACCACGCCCGCCACGTCCACGGCCAGTGGGACGACACACTGGCTCATCCTCCTCCTCAATGTCATCATCCTCATTTGGTGGCGGTTCTCTACGTGGCATGTCGAGTTGGAGAGTTTGGAGCTGCTGCACCAAATCATGCATTTGTGTACGCAACTCCTGAAATTCCTCCACCGAAACAGCGGCACCATCTCCACGTCCTGCCATATTAGTAGAGGGGAAAAAATAGGACAATATATGTGGAATATATGTGGAATCACTGCCTCACCACTTACAAAACAAGTTCTTTCTCTCCCTGAAAAGAGCAAGAACCGTGGCTGTAATCTGTAGTGGAAGAGTGATTGTAACAGCGACGACGGTGCAACAACTCACAGTGCTTTTAAGTGGAGCTTGGTGGGGTAATATGTAAGTGGAATGCACTGAAATGTAGTGATGCAAAACCGAATAATAATCCAGGAACACAAGTCTAAGTTGCTGAATATAAAGGAAAAGATGTAAAAAGAAAGGAACAAGATGTAGGAAGTGGATAGATGAACACCAATTTGCACCAACCGTAACTTGTTGCTGCCCAAACCCCTTTTGTGTGCTGAACACAATTCTCTTTTGTTTCTTTTCTTTCCTTTTTTTGTTTTTTTTGGAACAAGAACTCGTTGTTTTTAGTTCTTCTTTTGACCCATAGACATCTTTTCTTTTAACCTTTGTGACAAATGCAGCACAACTTTCAACTAAAGGGGCTCATAAGGATCACTAAGATGGATGGCGCAGCACAAAAACAAGAAACTTGGTTGGGGAATATGTGGCGGAAAGAAAACAAGGGTGGGACGGGTGGGTTTTATATATATATATATATATATATATATATATATATATATATATATATATATATATATATATATATATATATATATATATATATATATATATATATATATATATATATATATATATATGCAGCAAGCAAAGACGATCAGATCAAGGGTGGGATGGTTGGTACATGCAACAAACGATTTGATGATTAGAACAAAGATAACAACTAGAACGATGTGGAAAAGAAAATTCAGCAACTAGACAAATCTTAAAGGATTAAAACTCGATAAAGCAAACTACAAAATCAGTAGCACGTATGAATTTGGGCTGTAGGTTTTCTTTTTGGCTATCAATGGACAATAGGTATTTAAACTCTATCCTACCAAAAACAAGAACAATCCTACTGAGGAAACGGAGGCTTTGATACCAGATGATGTGCACACACCTATGCAACGCGTGTAGCAAGTTGTGTGGCCCGATCTTCTCGTAGGATCCGCGAACTTGATAACTTGTCACTGCATGACCTGGTGAAGAGGTAGTGCACCGCGAGGCTGTCCACGCGACGAACTACCGAGACAATCACCCTTCCACGTACTGATGAAACAGCCCACGCAATCACGCCCTATAGACGTGAAGGCACGAACTGGGTGAACCGCAGTTCGGCGTTCTACAACTCCCTCAGGAATCGAAAGAACAAATGTTGCAAGCCTCTCAAGACTCACGCATAAACAAAACTCCACGAGTTTGTGTATTCTGAATTTAGCCAAACAAGATCTGTCTTTTCATTGTCTAGTACAAGATATATATAGAGATAGGGGCGTTCAGCTTTGAGTAAATTGCAGCATGTGCATGCACTAGTGGATTTCGTGCCTGGTTCGCGCGTCTTTTCAGCTTTTAGAAGCGTTACTAAAATGAGCATAACTCTTTATTGGGTAGTCCAAATAATGAGCCGTTTGATGGGCTGGAAAGTAGACTTGAAAACGCTTCCATCCACTTATAGAACACCATCTAACTCCTTGTATTCTGTCCGCGGTTATGCTTGGAATTCGTACCATGTGTCAGTCATCTAGCTTCTGGTTGCATTCCCATGCAAAAGTGATGAACCACCATTTTATTCATGCACACCATAGGCTTCTTGGTTCAGATGTCCAGAGGCTTGAATCCATCTTCATCCCATGTTGGTTCATACACTCCATCATTCCTAAGGACATTGGAACAAGAACTCAAAAGCATAGGCTCATTCAACATAAACTGATTATTAAACATAAGGTTAGCGTTCACCTGAGAATGAATTTCCTTCTCCAATTGTTTAGCTCTACTTCTTGTAATTGGACCAGCTATATCAAGTGGAGTTTCATTTGAAGATGAGTGAATGCTAGGCATGTCCACATTAGTGTGCCTCCAATACTATTTCCAAGCCTATGGTACGTTCAACACAAACCGTGCACCAATCTTGTATCAAGAGTAGCACTATCTTCAAACGGACCGAACCGAGCTTCCAATTGAGCCTCATCACCTAGGAATCCCTTCGAGTGCATCCAAAACAATGTCTATGCCTATGGTATGTTTGGTGCAAACCGTGCTCCTATCTTGCACTGACACTAACACTGTCTCCAAACAAACTAAAATGAGATTCCATATGACCCACATCACTTACGAGTTCCATCGGGTGCGTCCAAAACTATTTATGACCCTATGGTACATTCAGTGCAAATCATGCACCTATCTTGCGTGAAGATTAGCACTATCTCCAACACATACCGAATAGAGCTCCACCAGACCCTCGTCACGTAGGAGTAGCATCGGGTGCTCCTAAAATTATTTATGAGCCTATGGTACATTTGAGGCAAACTGGGCACCTATCTTGCATGGACGCTAACACTATCTCAAGACAGAGCGAAACGAGATTCCACAAGACTCACATCACCTAGGAGTTCCATCGAGTGCCTCGAATACTATTTCTGAGCCTATGGTATGTTCGACGCAAATCGTGCACCAATCTTAGATCAAGAGTAGCACTATCCCAAAACGGACCGAACTGAGCTTCCACTTGACCTCATCACCTAGGAGTCCCATCAAGTGGGTCCAAAATGATTTCTATGCCTTTGGTATGTTCGGTGCAAACCCGCTCAAAACCAAGCAAAGGACAAGCACCCGAGCCCCCCAGTGGTCCTCTGCTTCGTTCGACCCCTCTTCATCTTATCTGACTCTCGTGACGTTATCCAGGCACCTAAGCCCTGTGACGTCATCAAGGCGCTCGACCCCTCTGCATAGCTACTTCTTCGCTCAACCCCCCACTGTAACACACTGCCACGGGTACGCACGGGCCTCTACCTTTTCCTGCTAAGGAATAGGAGCTCACCGCATCGTGCAGGATCGCCTGGGAACTTGTACACCTAATCATGATTCGGTCAAGGCTCCCACGTTTCTTTCATGCCCCCCACGGTAGTAACAGGGAGAAGCTACGCTACGCCGCACCCTACCATGTCTACCTCAATGGGACAGGGAGCACCGGCCGTCCAGGTCCCCCCACCTTTTTTGCCAGTGTGTCTTCAGGGCCACGAAATCTTGTTCATCATGACACCGTGTCAGGGTATGGCTTCGTTTCATCATCTATAGCCACGGCATGCCACCACCACCATGAGGTACCCCTCCGTTTGCATACTATAAAAGGGGAGGAAGGGACCCTTGATAAGGCAGGGTTCAATGGAGAGACAATGCCCAGCAATGGCAATATACTAAGTGCACACTCAAACACTCGAACACACCCACTCATAGAGACCTAGGAGCCATCCCTCTCTCAACTAGCTTGTATCCCCCTACTATAAGCACTTCGGTGCAAAGCAACACGAGCAGCAACAAGCACTGGATGTAGGGACGTTCAGCCGAACCAGTATACATCTTATGTCCGCCTTGCACACCATCAGAGGCTTCGACACGCAGCATCATTCACTTGTCCCATTCTAGACACCCCCCCGTTCAAGAACACTGATAGTTGGGGCGCCAGGTAGGGGCTCTACGCGTCACGTTCTACTTCACCAAATCTCCGATGGCCGAAAATGTCATCAACTTTGCTCTAGGCTCCCACATCTGGTTTGGGAGCCTTGAGTTCGTTGTCGTCGGGGAGGGCTACGTCCTCGACGTCCTCCCACCGACCAGTGAGCCTGCCAACTTCTCCGAGCCGGTGGCCAACCTATGACTCTGCTCTGATGAATTGAAGGGCACATGGCCCAACAAGTTTAGTTACCCCAGGGTACCACGAGTCGGCCAGCCCTAGCACGACAAGAAGAAGACAGGCAAGAAGGGGCCGCGGGACAACCTCCTTGCCACGGCAGACCAGAATCAAGCAAGGGCCCCGCCCCCTGATGGGGCAGGACTCTTAGACAAGATGCTTGATGAGCCGTGCCCCTACTACCAGGGTCCGGTCAAGCATACTCTCTAAGAGTGTGTCATGATGAAGCGCTTCTTCACAGCATACCGGCTAAGGGAGATGCGGGGAAGAAGCCCAAGGACAACAAAGATGATGACAAGGGCGGTGGGTTCCCCGTCGTCAACAACTGCTTCATGATCTTCGGCGGGCCCATAGCTTATGACACTAAGCGACGTCATAAGCTAGAGTGCCGAAAGGTCTATGTTGTGGAGCCTGCGACCCTGCCTACCTCAACTGGTCTGACACCGCCATCACCTTCGACCGCGACGATTATCCTGCCCGGGTTCCACGTCTGGGGCAGTACCCTTTCATCATCGACCCCATCATCGCCAATACATGCTTTTCAGGGTGCTCATGGATGGCGGCAATGAGCTCAACATCCTCTATGCCAACACGCTCGATCTGATAGGTATTGGTCGGTCCTAGCTCTGGCTGAGTGGCGCACCATTCCATGGAGTTGTGCTAGGGAAACATGCGATGCCAGTAGGGTAGATCGATCTGCCCGTTACCTTCAGTGATCTCTTCAACTACCGCACTGAAACGCTCACCTTTGAGGTGGTGGGATTCCATGGCACGTACCACACTATCTTGGGGGGGCCATGTTACGCTCAGTTCATGGCCATCCCAAACTACACTTACCTTAAGTTAAAGATGCCAGGACCAAACATGATCATCATAGTTGGCACCACGTACCGACATGCCTTCAAATGCAACGTCGAGTGCTGCGAGTATGCTGAGGCTCTACATGAATTCAAGGCACTTGCAGCGACTCTTGAAGTTAGCTCACCTGAGGAGCCCAACCCCAAGCGGAGTGTAGGCACCTTCGAGCCTGCGGTGGAGGTGAAGGAGGTGTCGCTTGACCTCGACAGCCTGGACAGCAAGGTGGTGCGCGTCAGCACCACCCTCGACCCCAAATAGGAAGCCGTGCTCATTGACTTTCTTTGCATGAACCATGACATATTCGCGTGGAGGCCCTCGGACATGCCTGGCATCCCGAGGGATGTCACCGAGCACACCTTGGAAATCGAATGGTAGGTTGCTTCTTGGAGGAGAGAAAGGATGTGCTTGGGGACATTGGCGTGAGACCAAGGGGGGTTAGAGTCCCTATCACCTGGCAGAGTGTCGCCCTTGGGGTCGCGACATCATTCGGACCCACGATTCCTGAATCATATGAAAAGGTGGATTGTGCGACCCTGGCAGGGGCCTGCGCGGTGAGTGTTAGAAATACCACTCCAGCTGGATAGGAATTCGATTCGAATCGCCGTCGCTCCCGGTTAGTGAGCACTTGACTTGAGCAGCGGCAACGTAGATTCAATTAAATTGAACGGATGGTTAATTGGATCACTATGAAAATGTTGCCTCAAATTTATACCTGCTATGGTTAATATTGTTTGCTCCTAATAAAGTGAGTGCTCTAGCACAGGTTCTAATATAGATGATAGGTTAATGATAATTAACTTGATGCTTAAGCATTAATGATTGATCATCTATATTAAGCTTTTATGCAAAATGTTGTCAAGCTAGCCCCACTTCATATCAGCCTTGCATGATCCTTGGTGTCACCTTATTTCTGGTTTCTGACGGGTAAGTCTAGCTGAGTACCTTCTTGTACTCAGGGTTTTATCCCCACTTGTTGTAGGTTGTGATGTATCTTGGCGACTGCAAGAGTTGGTTGGCTCCTGCCTTGTGGCGGAGTGTGATCATGGGCATGATCCTTCTGAGTTACCTTATCTCTAATGCTTTTGTTGGAAGTCGACCGTGGTGCTGGCATGTATTTGAAATAAGAATAATGTTAGTTTCAAATTACTTTGCTTCCGCTACTTTTGAACTTAAGTTGTAATAACTATGTTGAACTCCGATGTAAATTGATTTACTTGTGAAATGAATGTAACATGTGACTTGTTATGTTGAATCACTACGATCTTGGCTTGTATGTTGGTTGGTTTGAAATCCCTCGTGATTTCATTGGACTACCGGAGTTATATGGGCTCAAGTGCGAGAATTTGATCATTTCGGTGATTGCTTTTGTACTTGTGCTCTTATAATTTGGACGGTTCTGTTACAGCTGGTATCGGAGCAAGATTCAACATTAAACTTGTCGTATGTGTATTTAAAATAAAGGTTTTGTTTTATAAAATCAGTTTTATCAACTTATAGCTATATATAGGTTTGTGGAAACTGAATTCTAAAGCTAAGTATGCCAGTGGTCAATTTCCTTACGCCCATATATGGATTATTAGGTGGCTTATATCAGTACTAACTTGGGGTTTTTTCATTTATGCATCTACGCCCAGGCCAAGGTATGTATGTGTGATAACTCTCCCACACTATGCTACCCGGTGTGTAAGATTGGAGGTAGCCTTCATATATGAAATAGCCATATATGTTGCTAGTTTACTTTTATGCAACGTCGCACCTACGCTCAGGTAAGTGTGAGTTGTGAGAGCATGACCGTCCAACCCTCGGTCTAGGGGAGAGCTAGTTTTGGTTACTGGATTATTTACATGTTACACACATGTATATATGAAGGTACTTAATTGTGGGAGATTAATGATTCGGGTAGTTTTGGTGCTACATGTACGTATACAGGGGTATATGTATATGGGAGTGCTTAGAATTTTACCTTCCTATTTCATTGTGTGCTATATTTGGGGAAATGTTGGGCTGCAATGAAACTTTTCTGCAGGTACGCTAACCATGAATGCGTAAGTCAAATGTAGCTGACGACTAGCTATATATCGAGAGAGTGCGTGTTATGCCACCAACATAGAACGTGATCATCACCTTAGGTAGGCAATCTTGTGAGGACGAATAGGACGAAGCATGCATCTTCATGAGTATTGCTTTATGCATAGCTATGCTCCTCTCACCCTTGTTCAAATGATAAGTAACTTGTGATCAATGTAGTGATGCTTTCATAGTCATAATGGTGTTTTATGTAGTTATGGAAATACCAAAGTTGTAGCTAACTTACTTGTCTAGCTTGTCCTAAAATTTCATGACCCTAGGTCTTATGGTTTGAGAGTTATGAATTTTAAAAGTTTACTGTCAGGTTTTGCTTATGCTCTGATTAGATCTGAATGTTTGGTTTGTTTGACCTATGTGCATAGGGAATCATGTCTTGGAGATAATAGAAGAAGTGTAGTACTTTTTCTAAGCTTTCCAAAATGTCCTATAGCACTAATTGTGGTGGTATAAATCTCTAGTTATGAGCTTGCAAAATGGAATGACAGAATCTGTCCAAATCGGGGCAGAGATGTCTTCATTGTCTTGTTTGGCCTTGTTGGCTATAGAATCATCTTAATATGATAATGAGAAAGTTATAGACAACTTAATAAGCTTTACATAAAGTTAAGGCTCAGCCTTGTTGTGTCCCTAGAACTCCAGTTTTGCATTTTTGAAGTTCTTGTTAGTTTTCTGTCCATATTGGTACAGATCTGAAACATTAGCATTTTTGGTCATGTTAATCTATGAATTTGCTTTTGGTATGAGTAACTAAAGTGTAGTCATCTTCCTAATCTTTCTAGAAAGTCTAGGATCACCTTTGTGGGATGTCTACAACCTTAGTTATGGTTGAAACAAGTAACTACTGTGCTGCTGTCCAGATTCTATGCACATGCTAAGTTGGCTCCCTTAGCTAGCATTTGTTTAGAGCTAAACTTGTCGTTAGTTCATGCTTGAGATAAATGCTTATTTTGGGTGAGCCTTGTGCCTTGTATTGGTTGCTTAAGCCCATTCGTTTGAATTTTCTCAAAAGATTGCTTGATTGTGATGTTGTATGTATGCTTGTTATCTTGGTAGTGCCCTAGTTGTCACCTCGTTTGTCCTCGGTGAGCATACGAGTGTCGAATAGCTTTATCCTAAGAACAACGTTCATGTTACGTAATCGCATGGTTGTCATCTCTAGTTAGGTTCCCTCTCTTAGGAGTCTGATCCTGTAGCTATGGTTGCTTGCCTTGAATGTTTGTATCCATGCCTTTGCTTGACCGAAAACACAAAGTTTAGTTCTCCGATATGTTTGCATAAGTCGTGGATGTTTTGCAACCTTTTTTGTGAAGACCCTTGTCGACTGACCAACCAAGTTAACATTTTTTTCAACGCTAGCCTTTGACCATGATTCGTATGTTGCCAATTGTGGAGATCGTACCTAAATCCATGTTGGACCTTCCGGTTACCTCTCCCAAAGGTTAGCTAGTGTGACACAACGTCTCTCTGCTATGGCCTCAAAATCGTGTGCTTGCAAATTCGTGCATCTACCTTATCAACCCAATCTGTGTCATTGAAATTCCTCATCGGGTGCATGTTCAGTAATGGTGTTATGAGTAGCAACTAATGGTGCCGTGACGAAACCAAGAGCCTCCTGTGGGTGCACACACAAGGTTGTGCTGCTCGGCACGCGCTGGTATCATGGGTTCTAATCATAATCCATTACAGAACAACACTGATGTGATTTTCACATGACCTTCTTCCTTGGTTGTCTTTTCATATCTTATCAAAATACCCTTATATTGAACCAAAAGTAGTAAAACTTCCTCCTGAAGTTACTAAGAGGATAACCTTTGAAGAACCGAATACTGACCTAAACATTAACAGACTGCAATAGGTGGGAGCCACCATCTGGTGAGTAAAGTATCTCATCTCTGTTGGATAAAAAGGACACACAACATTTAATGTTGGACAAGTCATCTGTTGGATAAGAATCGATTGTCACATTACGCAAGTCTTAACCTTTGTATGCATAATGACCATACCATTGAGATCAACCATCTCTGGTGAGACTCCGTATCTACGGACTTTGATGGCAACCATCTGCTTTGTATCAACCACAATTATTGTGATCAAGAATGAAGATTTGGAACTTTTTAGTGTTGAGAGACAACTAATTAGTTACCAATAGGAAGGTTAATCTCTAGCTAGGTAACGATTCCTTGGTAGCTACGAAAGCTATGTCTTACAGAGCAATAACCAACAAGAAGTTAATTAACTAGCCAACAACTTGCATGGTATTCTATCTTCTAGAGCCATTGTGACCAAGTCAATTCCGTCTTGGACAATCACACAGATAGTGCAAGGTGTTCTATCAGCTAAAGCGAAGAATTAGAGAAAGCATGCCCTAGTTTCAATTAGCATCCTTGTGCCCTTAGGTGCCACAAATGGTTGGTTCATAACTTTATTGGACAAAGTGTTGAGGAATATTCGAAAGCAATTTGAGAAGTGTCAAACAATAGATTCCTATCTTAGAGCTGCTGTTTGATCCTAAAAGGGAAGCCTCCAGGTGAAAGTTGGCCTGACAAAGTTGCTACATTGCAAGTCAACTCAACTTACAGTGCAACTAAGTCATGAAGGAAATTTTTTACTCGATCGCTTGGTGGTAGACTACTCCCCGCGGTTAAGTGAATAATTACAACTTTTGTTGTCCTTAAGGCCTCGTTACATCTTTCTTTAGTAATTATTTTCCAATGATGACATACTTTGGTACCTTATACATGTTTTTACCAAGAGGTTGCATCTGATTCAACCCAGATAACTGTTGTCTTGGATAGAAGAATCTTCTTAGATAACTGTTGGCAGAAATAGGAAGCCAACAGAGTCAGCTATCACATTCACTGACCATCGATAGACTCAGATAATACAGTGTTGTTGTCAGAGAAAGAGAACTGCACACATAGAACCTCAAGTAGTTTTCCATTAGTTGATAGCGGAAGGATTGAACATTTACGACCAACATAGATCCTGTCTATTGGTTAATCAGTATCCTATAGCCTCAGAGTATATTTGTCGTCTATGATCTCACCCTTTTTGAAAGGTTGTACTCAAGCCATTTTGGTAGAGAACTGCTTTTCAAAACCGTGTGAACATAGAGTCATTTCAACGAGCATACTTCTGAATATTTCGATCTAGTGTCAAGTTCATACGGACTATGTTGTGTTCACTAAAGAATCAGATATTTGTGAGTGGTTCACTCATGGACCAAATGATCTCCGTACACTGAGAATGCAGTATGGGCTATCTTGGATTCCTCCCAAAGTAACAATGTTTCATGGAAGTCAATGAAGGAAATTCTTCAGACAAATTTTACCATGAAGAGTAAGTATCAGAAAGTGCCTTTGGTCAAATTGTTCACCGATGTTGAAGCTTTGTAGCTGCATGCTATAGCAAATGTTGGGAACTTGATAATGTGTCTCTCTTCCTTAAAAGGTCTTCCATTCCGAATCTCAGGACGCGATTCTTTTAAGGGGGGAGGGCTGTAACACCCCAGGTGTTTATCACCAATTAAGTAGTGGGTTTAAGCTCAAACATGATAGATTAGTGGAGGTGACGATGTCAAGGTCAAACCTATGGAAATAAGCCCTGACCTAAACTTTGATATTGCACCCTTGCTTACATATAGGCTCAATTAAAAGATATATGCTTGGGTGTTGCTATCAAAGTATCTTCACATGTCTCACCTCAATAACTATCTATATTAAGCCCTGGAAAAGTTTCATGGAGTTTGGAATCAAAAAGTCACATGAAATGATAAGTTCCATTCCTATTGGAACTTGCATCATTAAGTGAATGGAATTGTAGATCATCAGACAAACCATGCAAACTTGCCCAAATGACTCTAGATGAACTCTACAACAAAAGTCATGAAGGGCACATGTTGAGCAAATGTCAAGAAATTGCCTCGATTGGCCTAAAACCCTAGTTTCGGCTTTATCGAGTTGATACTTTGACCAAAGTGAAAGTTTGACTTCTGTACCAGTTATGAGGTTTGACCTTAAACGAAAGTTGTAGTTCAGCTTGTGTAGAACAAACTTTGTTTAATGGTCAAGAGCTAGTTTGGCCTCTAACCTAGTCAAATAGAGATCATAATGTGGAATCAGCTGCTGTTTTCAGCACTTAGAAAAATATTCTAAGTCCTCGAGTGAACAGCAGAAAGTTGACAAGTTGGCAACATTTTATCCTCCAATTTCATATAGTGGCTCAATTAGGTTCCTTGATATGAGTTGGAGTATTGTTCATGGGGGACACAATGAATCAAGTGTCATTACATTTGGAGTATATTTGGATCTCCAAAATCAATTGCTAAAACAGCATGTTTGCAACTTTGTCGCTCAAAGGACCCTGAGATTGGCATGTCGCGTTCTCCAAATCTTTCTATGCAACTTGAATTGGTCCAAATACAAAAGATGGAGCTTATATCGTGGAGAAGGGCATGCAAGATGATGACACTTGTTGGACTCCATTTTGCACAACAATTTGGAATGTTGTTAATGGTTGCCGACACATTGACAATGCCATTTTGGCGTATCATTATCTCCTAATCTGTGAGTCCTATGACTTTAGTGCTCAAATGAAATTTGTAGAGCATACAGAGGAGAACAACTTTGACATTTGGCCCTTGTCTAGATTCAGCCCAAAACTGGCCAAAAATCGCCCTCCACCTTGCCCACTTCGTAGGCTACCACGTGCTCGTTGAAATGCCCCTGAGGAGGCCACATGTCCGGGACGTGTCGGCCATGCCCGGCTCCCTCCCGGCACGCGTCCCTGCAGCGCCTGGCCTTGCTGCCGCGCGTCCCAGCGCCTCGGCCTCTTCCAGCGCGACGTCCGAGCTCTCCACTCGCCCCTCCACTCCTCCGTGCTCGCTCTCCCTCGTCACCCTCTGGCTCTCGCCCTTCCCCGATTCGGAGTTCGTACCGCCGCTCGCCATGGCCAACGTCATGTTGCCGCGGTCGTCTCCCCTTCCCAGTGCCTCTTCGGCCGAGCAGTGCAGCCCTACGCTGTGCGCGCGCTAGCCCAGGTCGGAAATCGCTGGAGCCGTGCATCCGCCGTCGTCAAAGCCGACCGCCGTGGCCGCAAGCAGCCAGTGCTCGGGACCAAGTCGCCATGAGCCATCACCGGTCAAGCTATAGCCACCATTGAGTTCGCGCGGACCCCTTGGTGCTCCCCCACTGCACCACCACCGCCGACGAGCTTTCCCGCCGCCACAGTCCGCCTCCGCCGGAGCACCAGTCACCGGTTCCACCCATTTCCATGGCCAGCCGACCTTGGGTCACCTCGTGCGGAGCCGAGCGGTTCCTCGGAGGCACCTGGACCCACCGGAGCTCAAGCCGCTCTTCTCCATCGCCGACAAGCCTCCTCCAGCCACGGTGGCGCTGCTGCCGACCGCAGGCGCTCGTGGCCCCGCCTCCTCCGAGCCGGTCAGGCAAGGCAGTGTGTACCGGTGGGTGCGCGTGGACTCCCTGGTGCCGCACGAGCGCCCTCGCCGCCGGCGACCGCCTCACCACCGGATGGCTGGCCGGCGCTCGTCCTCCTCTGCTCTGCCGGCGGCATGAGGAAGATGAAGGTCGAATCCCCCCCGGTGCCTCTCTTATATGACAAATGGGCCCGGCCAGACTGTGGGCCCCATATGTCGGTTTAAGTAGTGGCTAGCTTGGGTAGGTTATCGGGTACTTCTAGCAGATCCAGTTAGGGTGTGGGAGATTTAGTTTTTGAATTTCAGAAATTATGTAAATCTTCAAATATTCATATCTCATGCTAGGAGACTCCAAAATTAGTGAAAGTGAACTTTTTGGAAACCTTGAGAAGAGATCTATGCAGTAGAGTCATAAAATTCTATATGTTTATAGATGTTTTCTAATGTCTTTATTTAAGTTTTAAAAATGCTCTAGAAATGCCTTTAAACCTGACCAGAGCAAGATCTGGAGTTTTAGAACTCCAAAAATAGTGATTATTGTTTTGTTAATTTTGTGATGACATGTACTTGCTAGGAAAAATATTAAACACACTAGTTGTTCACTGTTTTCTTAGGGTTTTGATTTGACCTTGTTAAATAAGGAAAATTACATTTTTATTACTTGTCATTTTATATCTTGAGTTGTGATGCTTTAAATGATGTGAAATTTTTATGGTAGTCTTGTCATGCTATGGATGTACTGTGGTATAAATTTGATGGCCATTGCTTACTGTATGCTCAAGTTATTGATTTAACTTGTTTAGGGCTTGATAAATAGCTTATAAATAATATATAAATGATAAAATAGAAAATGTTGTCCCATCACCTTATTATGATGTTGCTCTTTGATGTTGGTTCATTTTATGGTCATGTGTTCATAGAAAATGTTGAGTTATTGATTCATCTTGCTCTCACATGAATTATTGTAATATCCATTTGTCTTTTTCATAGAGGTTGATATACATGTCCAAATGTCTTGAAATTTGGACAGTAGACTTTTGAGAGCATTTGTAGGCCCCTGTAATTTTGGTAGAATTTATTGAGTATCTTTATGATGTGTTCATAATTCCACCAAATTATCTAAATAAATTAAGAAAATGCATTAAAAGAAATTATTTAGGGATGGACACTATGTTTTCTAGTGTTCATTAGTCATGTGTGATATGTTGGTAAAGTTAGTGTTGTCTAAATTATATGTTTGCAACATAAGTTAATAATTATTTCTTGCAAATGAGGTTTCTGGACAGATCTGGGAACTTAGCAAAGTTTTTCATGATAATGTGCTTTGTTGTGAAACTTATTTATACAAAAGTTGTAGATAATTTATGTATCTAGCTTCTGTTAAAATTTGGTGGCATTTGGCCATATGGTTTAGAAACTACAGCTGTTCTAAGTTGAGTTCAGATTTGTGTTGCTCTCTATCCATCCAGGACAGATTCTGTACCTTCTGTATTTCGACCTGGTAAATGTTAGAATCAGGTTTAGATGATATTAAATGAAATATAGATACTTTCATAAGCTTTCCAGAATGTCTTCTTGCAAGTCATTGGGATTTAGGGATCTCCAGTTATGATTGATTTACTGAGCTACTGTATGGATGTCCAGAAAGTGATAGATTTTGGTTGTAGTGCTTTGATTAACTTTGCCATGCTAGTGTGTTGACGCGTGACTCATACCTTTGAAAGTACTTGGGTTGGTACCCTAGGATCTTATAAGACTTGTGTCTTGATTGATGTGCTTGCAATCTTCTATGTTATGCCCTAATAAGGATTAAGTTAATTAGCTCTAGGTGTTTATGTGAACTTTGGTATGCTTGCATGATTGCTATAGTTATTGCACTTCTATGCATTCATACACATGCATTATTGCACCTCATTTAGGTACGCTAGCTGAACCACATAAAGGACGTGATGTGAAGCCAAACCCGAAGATGGAGTTGGTGGATCCATCCCGAAGATCGAAGGACGGGGCAAGTGGTAGATTGGAAGATGCTCGCCAAGCGAACTCATCTGCACATACTCTAACTTGAGTCGGATCCCAGGCAAGCTCCGGAGCATTATAAGCCTCCTACCTTCAAAGCAATTAATTCTATATATGTTATAAGTATTGTTGCATTAAGTGGTAGGAGTTGGTTGAAAACCTTGCTGCATTATATCATTCCTTGTCCAGATATATGAATCCTTGAATCCTACATAGACTAGGATCGAGTAGATGCTTAGCCCTGCTTTAAGCGGTAGAAGTCAGGTGATTACCTGTCACCTGCGAGATATAGGGATATTCATATATGGCACGGTTGGCTATATTTGCTATCGTGGAATGGAACCATGTGTTAATAAAATGAAATGAGACCGGGCGGAATGACGATAGTGAAGCGACAAGACATGGAGGTCTTGGGTGTGAATCTATCCCCGTCTGAGTCGGTTAAGGACCGATTCGCTGTACGTCCTTGAGTCATGTTGAACGCAGTCTAACACTTAGTTGGCCGGATAAGTCGTTCCGACCGTGAAGCCGAGTAATATGGTTCAGGCCGGGAATCGAATGGTAGGTTGCTTCTTGGAGGAGAGAAAGTATGTGCTTGGGGACATTGGCGTGAGACCAAGGGGGGGTTAGAGTCCCTATCACCTGGCAGAGTGTCGCCCTTGGGGTCGCGACATCATTCGGACCCGCGATTCCTGAATCATATGAAAAGGTGGCTTGTGCGACCCTGGCAGGGGCCTGCGTGGTGAGTGTTAGAAATACCCCTCCAGCTGGATAGGAATTCGATTCGAATCGCTGTCGCTCCTGGTTAGTGAGCACTTGACTTGAGCAGCGGCAACGTAGATTCAACTAAATTGAACGGATGGTTAATTGGATCACGATGAAAATGTTGCCTCAAATTTATACCTGCTATGGTTAATATTGTTTGCTCCTAATAAAGTGAGTGCTCTAGCACAGGTTCTAATATAGATGATAGGTTAATGATAATTAACTTGATGCTTAAGCATTAATGATTGATCATATATATTAAGCTTTTATGCAAAATGTTGTCAAGCTAGCCCCACTTCATATCAGCCTTGCATGATCCTTGGTGTCACCTTATTTCTGGTTTCTGACGGGTAAGTCTAGCTGAGTACCTTCTTGTACTCAGGGTTTTATCCCCACTTGTTGCAGGTTGTGATGTATCTTGGCGACTGCAAGAGTTGGTTGGCTCCTGCCTTGTGGCGGAGTGTGATCATGGGCATGATCCTTCTGAGTTACCTTATCTCTAATGCTTTTGTTAGAAGTCGACCGTGGTGCTGGCATGTATTTGAAATAAGAATAATGTTAGTTTCAAATTACTTTGCTTCCGCTACTTTTGAACTTAAGTTGTAATAACTATGTTGAACTCCGATGTAAATTGATTTACTTGTGAAATGAATGTAACATGTGACTTGTTATGTTGAATCACTACGATCTTGGCTTGTATGTTGGTTGGTTTGAAATCCCTCGTGATTTCATTGGACTACCGGAGTTATATGGGCTCAAGTGCGAGAATTTGATCATTTCGGTGATTGTTTTTGTACTTGTGCTCTTATAATTTGGACGGTTCTGTTACAACTTTGATGAAGCACGGTGACAATGTGATCATACTTCTCAACGGGAAGAACACTCAAGATCCTCCTTGCAACATTCGATTGACTCATTTGAGTGAGCCCAAGAGCATTGAGTTCTTCTACAAGAACATTCAATCGAGTGTACATATCATTAGCATTTTCTTTGGGAAGCATCTCAAAAGAATTGATTTTCTTTAAAGCAATATGATAGCGTTCCTTGCGCTCACTCTTAGTTCCCTCATGGAGAGCACAAAGATTTTCCTACAATTCATGAGTGTTTTTTGCATTACGCACATGATTGAAGATATCCTTGCCTAAGCCCCGGTAGAGTGCATTTTTGGCCTTTGCATTCCACCAGTCGTACTTCTCCTCGTCACCACTTGGGTTGGCGGGATCCTTGATAGCGGGAAGCCCTTGGGTTGTGGCTCTAAGACACCCAACATCTATGGCTTCGAGGTACGCCTCCATTCAGATTTTCCAATATGGAAAATCATCCCCCTCAAAGGTGGGAGGTGGTCCTTCCCCGTTAGACATCTTGCTCTAGGCAGTAAAGCCTAAAATAGGAGCAACTCGGCTCTGATACCAATTGAAAGGATCAAGATGCCCAAGAGGGGGGGTGAATTGGGCTTTTCTAAAAATTAATTGCAAGAATTAAATCCTATAAGCCAAAGTTCACCCCTAGTGCCTACAAGTGTTCCTTGTGATTCTACCGATAAAAATTTTGCACCCTAAGTTCCAATCCTAGTCTAGCATGGCAATTCTAGGAAAGTAAACCAAGCAATGAAAGTAATACAAGAAAGTAAATGCTTGAAAGTAAGGACAAGGAACACGGCGATGTTTTTCTGAGGTATTGGAGAGTCACCACTCCCCACTAGTCCTCGTTGGAGCACCTGCGCAAGAGTGTAGCTCCCCCTTGATCCGCGCAAGGATCAAGTGCTCTCTATGGGCTGATTCTTCGACACTCCATCGCGGTGAATCACCCAAAACCGCTCACAAGATGAGTTGGGTCATCCACAAGCTCCGCTGGATGAACACCAAACTCCCAATCACCACCAAGCCGTTTAGGTGATGGCGATCACCAAGAGTAACAAGCTAGAACTCTCACTTGACCAAAACGAGCCTAATGAGAAGATGGATGCACACTTGCTACTCCCTAGACACTAGTGAGGGACTCTCAAGCTTTGATTCTCAAATCACTACCCTAACTAGAGCTCTTGCACTCCCTTGCACTCCAAAGGTGTTTCTCAGCTGAACAAATGAGCAAGAGCCCTCTAAAAGAGGTGGAGGGGATGTATTTATACACCCCACAGTCAAATCCAACCGTTACCTGCCAACTCAGCAAAACACGTGATGACTGGACGTGCCGGTCGACGTGACCGGACGCGCCGGTCGATCGTAACGGTCAAAAACCTGAAACACTGGCTGAGTGACCGGACGCACCGATCAGGGTTGACCGGACGCGTCCGGTCGTGTAGGGAGCTTACTGTACTTTGACATGACACGCGACCGCGTCTGATCAGTGATGATCGGACGCATCCGATCGTCAGAGTACCTTACTGGACCATGACTGGACGCGCCGATCACTTCCCAGTCGCGTCCGATTAGGTGAATTCCCTTTTGTGACACGTGTTAGCCTAATGACCGCATCCGGTCCTCGCAAGGACCACATCCGATCAGCAGCGCTGAAACACGGTAGCAGTTTAGTACTGACTGGACGCGTCCGATCAAGCCAGAGACTGCATCCGGTCAAGGGAAAACGTCTCTAAAAACTCTGAAACGCGACGCAACTTTAACCAAGTTGCTTCCAACTGAACTTTGAGCTATTCTTGAGCTACCTAGTGCTAAGTTTGACAAGTGTGCACCACACCTAAACAAAAGACTCACCTAGGTCAAGCTACTCGCTCACGCCCCCCTTTATAGTACGACCAAAGGAAAAAGCAAAGATCCTAACGACTATTCCGAATGTAACTCAACACCTTGACATCCGAAACTAACCGTCCTTAATCTTGACATCAATCCTTTAAAAACCGAAATGATTTCCATCAAGGGGCATGAATACCATAGTGCCCAAAGCAGTTATCAACCCCATGACCTAACTTACCAAAGTTTCTGCAAAACACACGTTAGTCATGGTAATAATGTGTTGTCATCAATTGCCGAAACCAACTCTCGGGGCTTAGATGCTTTCAACACTAACTTTTCAAGTGACACTAGCAAGGTGGTTGGGGTGCTTCAAAGATGCACCATACACTCCTTAATACTTCTAATTATTCATAAGAATGACATTTTATTTCCTATTTAAACTAGGGTTACAACAGCGACAAGCATTTCTGCTAAGTAAAAAAATCTACAAAAATTACAGTAGCCTAGTGTTACTCCAAATAGCACACCATAAAAATTTTAGGAGATTTGGATGAGTATTACAACCTACACAAAAATGACAAGCTCTAGCATGATATTGAGCATGAAAATACTTTGTACTATAAAAAGTGTCAAACAGAAAATTTAAGAACTTTTCAACAATCTACATAGTAAATAATCACCACACAAAAATTAACATAGGCATGTTTTATTCATATTTTTCCCTCTATCAAAAATAACAAATCTAGGCAATAAATAGCACTTGAACTAGACATCAATAATTTTACATAGAACATGCCTAGAATATATTTTTTCCTAGAAACTACATCACAAAATAAAACTAATGCAAGTGGAACCATATTTTTCTAAGCTTTCTATGATTTACTATGCATTTCTTAAGAAAACAACAATTATAAGCATTAAATAAAAACTATACAGAAAATTATTTCAAACTTGACATGCAATAAATTTACATCATATATCTGGTCTTAAGAAGTCTACCAAAATTTGTTTCAAAATTTTTGGAGCTATAAATCTTGAGATATGATTTTTGAAAGCTTTTCACAATTTCTAGAAATCTATTTTCTTTAAATCTGAAAATCCACACGCTCGCAAATGCTACGCGCACCCCACTGCTACACACCAGATCAGTGCACTGAGACAGACATGTGGGCCTAGGGGTCAAATTGGACCCCCTAGTCAGCTAGAGAGGAGGCCGGGCAGGAGCATCGCTGGCCGGAGCTCACCGGCGACGAGCCCACATGTGACATGGGTGGCACCAGTGTGCTCAACACACTGAGCCCCACCAATAGGTGCCAACAGATGGTCGGGCAGCTAACCGACGCATGGCCACGCGGCGGCGTTCTCCTGCGCTGGTCGGGCACGGGCGAGGGCGGGGGCAGGCGCGGACGTGGGCCGGGCTGGCCTGGCCAGCTGGGCCAGAAGCGGGGTGGCGGCCTGTTAAGACGAAGAAAGGTTTTTCTTTTTTCAAATTTAATTTCCAAAATTTCTAAACTATCCCAAATTCAAATTTTGAAGAATAAAAAGGCATTTTCAAGATTTGACCCCAAAATAGAAGTTGTTCATTCTCTACAACTTTGCTTTAGGGCACATTTTAAAATTCCAAACAGATTTTGAATTAAAGATTCAATGTCCATTTTTTCAATTAAAAATCCATTTTCTAGAATATTTTTAAAAGCAAAATTTGGGGAAATTTTGAATACCAAAGTTGCTCCAAAAATCATGATAATTAATTCTAGGTTATTTAAAATTGTAGCCAAACATGTTTCACTAACCTAGTAAGCAAAGTTAGGGCAAAAGTACAATTAACAAGCATATGCAACATGCATGTTTCACAATGATGTTTCAAATGTTTCAATTTCACTTTGCACTTTCTTTACATGTGATTATGAAATGTATTTGATGCTAATGCTCATGATTTGGGATGCTAATGCAATGCTTAACACCTAGGGTGTTACAGCATAAGAATCTCGTCCTGAGATTTTGAGTTATGAACCATTTGTTATAAAAGTCTTTATAAGCAGTTTGCAGATATTCTCCCGTTTCCCACATCGCATCACCCTCATCATGATGACTCCACTATATCTTGTAAGTTGTCACCACTTTATTCCGAGTGACTCAATCCTTAGTATCCAGAACCCAAAAGGGTTGCTCACGGTATTCCAACTCTGCTTTGATCTAAATGCCCTGAGGTTCTATTATCTCTTTCGGAACACGCAAACACTTCTTCAATTGTGATACATGGAAAACTAGAAAGATCAAACTCATCGCTTCTGGTAGTTGTAACTTATACGCTACTAGATCCTTCTTCTCTATGATTATGTATGGTCCTACAAATCTAGCAGCAAGTTTATTCTTGATTCCAAACCGTTTCTTCTTCATTGGGGTAACTTTCAAGTAGACATAGTCACCAACTTGAAATTCTAGCGGTCTCCTCTTATCTGCATAACTCTTCTAACGTGATTGTGTAGCTTTCATGTTTTGTTGGATAATACGGACCTTTTTCTTAGCCTCATCTACAAAATCGATCCCATAAAACCTTCTCTCTCCAGGTTTGACCCAATTTAACGGTGTCCTACATTTCTTGTCATACAATGCTTCAAATGGAGCCATCTTGATACTCTCTTGGTAACTATTGTTGTAAGCAAACTCTACCAAAGGTAACCATGATTCCCATGAACCTCTGGATGATAACACACAAGCTCTAAGCATATCTCCAAGAACAACATTAACTCACTCTATCTGCCCATCTGTCTGTGGATGGTAAGCTGTACTATGAATCAAACTAGTACCCAAACCTTTATGAAGATGCTCCCAAAAATGAGCGGTAAACTGTGAACCATGGTCAGACATGAGAGTCTTCGGTATACCATGTAATCGGACAATCTCAACAATATACTTCTCTGCATATTGAGGTGGTCGAAAAGCGTTCTTGACTGGCAGAAAGTGAGCTGATTTGGTAAGGCGGTCTACAATTACCCAAATCGAATCATTTCCCTTTGGTGTGGTGGGAAGACCGGTGATAAAATCCATACTTATATCATCTCATTTCCAATCTGGTATGGACAAGGGTTGCAATAGTCCTGTGGGTCTCATGTGAAGAGCTCACTCTGCAACACATGTCGCGACGGGCAACATACGCTGCAGTCTCCATCTTGGTCCATCAATAACGCTCTTGGTACATTTTACTACTTCCAGAATGGATAGACAGCTTAGAATGATGAGCTTCATCCATCAATTTGTTCTTGAGCTCTCGATCCTTGGGTACTACCAGACGGTCCTTAAACCATAACACCCCTTGTTCATCCACTCTAAAATGTTTAGTCGGTTCCCTCTTCATTTTCTCCTTGATATGAAATATTCCGATGTTTTCTGACCTTCAATGATCTTGCTCTCCAAAGTACAACTAATCTGAATATTATGCAACACAGTAGGATGCAACAAACTGAACCCATCTTCAAACAATGGTTGCACCACAATAGAATGTGACTTCCTACTTAAGACATCTGCTACTACATTTGCTTTTCCCGGATGATAGTGCACATTCAGGTTATAATCCTTTATCAGCTCTAACCATCTTCTCTGTCGCATGTTCAACTTAGACTGAGTAAAGATGTACTTGAGACTCTTATGATCTGTAAAGATATTGCACACATTTCCTAGCAAGTAGTGTCTCCAAAATTTTAGAGCATGCACAACTGCCGCAAGCTCCAAGTCATGCGTAGGATAATTAACCACATGCTTCCTCAATTGACGTGAGACCTACGCAATGACCCTTCCATTTTGCATCAGAACATATCCTAAACCATTCTTAGATGCATCGCAAAACACCTCAAAAGGCTTCTCTATGTCTGGCTGTGCCAGAACAGGAGCAATGGTTAGCAATTTTTGTAAGGTGCAGAAAGCTGCCTCACACTCTATCCAAACAAACTTATGATCCTTTTGTAGCAGACTCATCATTAGCTTGGCAATCTTTGAGAAATACGGTATAAAATGACGATAGTACCCGGCTAATCCAAGAAAACTATGAACCTCATGAACTATGGTTGGTGCCTTTGAATCTATAACCTCTTGTACCTTACTAGGGTCCACTGAGATTCCATCTTCAGATAACACGTGACCGAGAAAAGGAACAGTCCTCAGCCAAAACTCACACTTACTAAACTTAGCATATAGCTGATGATCTCTGAGTCTAGTTAAGACAATCCTAAGATGCTCTGCCTGATCTTCTTCATTCTCTGAGTATACTAGAATGTCATCAATGAAGACAATCACAAACTTATCCAACTCTAGCATAAACACCAAATTCATTAGATACATAAAGTAAGCAGGAGCATTTGTCAAACCAAAGGACATGACAAGTTACTCATACAAACCATATCTGGTTGAAAATGCAGTCTTGGGTATATCTTGTGGTCTAATCTTGATCTGATGGTACCCTGACCTCAAATTTATTTTTCGAGCCTATGGTATGTTCGACACAAATTGAGCACCTATCTTACACCAACACTAACACTGTCTCAAAATTGATTGAAACGAGATTCCTCACGACTCACGTCACCTAGGAGTTCCATCGGGGGCCTCCAATACTATTTTCGAGCCTACGATATGTTTGACGCAAACCGCGCACCAATCTTGCATCAAGAGTAGCACTATCTCCAAACGGACCAAACCGAGCTTTCACTTGAGCCTCGTCACCTGGGAGTCCCATCGAGTGCGTCCAAAATGATTTCTATGCCCATGGTATGTTCGGTGCAAACCATGCATCTATCTTGCACTAATACTAACATTGTCTCTAAATGGACTAAAACGAGATTCCACACGATGCACGTCACTTACGAGTTCCATCAGGTGCGTCCAAAACAATTTATGAGCCTATGGTACGTTCGGTGCAAACCGAGCACCTATCTAGCACCGACACTAACACTGTCTTAAACACAGATCGAAACGAGATTCCACATGACCCACGTCCCCTAGGAGTTCCATCGAGTGCCTCCAACACTATTTCTGAGCCTACGATACGTTCGACGCAAATCGTGCACCAATCTTGCATCAAGAGTAGCACTATCTCCGAACGAACCGAACCAAGCTTCCACTTGAGCCTCGTCACCTAGGAGTCCCATCAAGTGCGTCCAAAATGATTTCTATGCCTATGGTATGTTCGGTGCAAACCGTGCACCTATCTTGCACTGATACTAACACTATCTCTAAATGGACTAAAACGAGATTCCACACGACCCATGTCACTAAGAGTTCCATCGGGTGGATCCAAAACTATTTATGAGCCTGTGGTACATTCAGTGCAAACCGTGCACCTATCTTGCATCAAGATTAGCAATATCTCCTAACACTATCTCAAAACATATTGAAACGAGATTCCACAAGACCCAAATCATTTAGGAGTTCCATCAGGTGCCTCCAATACTATTTCCGAGCCTACGGTACGTTTGACGCAAACCGTGCACCAATCTTGTATCAAGAGTAGCACTATCTCCAAACGGACTGAACCGAGCTTCCACTTGAGCCTCATCACCTAGGAGTCCCATCAAGTGCGTATAAAACGATTTCTATGCCTATGGTATGTTCGGTGCAAACCATGCACCTATCTTGGACTGACACTAACACGGTCTCCAAACGGACTAAAATAAAATTCCACATGACACACATCACTTATGAGTTCCATTGGGTGCTTCCAAAACTATTTATGAGCCTATGGTACGTTTAGTTCAAACCATGCACCTATCTTGTGTCAAGATTAGCACTATCTCCAAACGCACCGAATAGAGCTCCACCGGACCCTCATCACCTTGGAGTACCATCTGGCGCATCTAAAACTATTTATGAGCCTATGGTACGTTTGACACAAACCGAGCACCTATCTTACACCGATGCTGACACTATCTCAAAACAGATTGAAACGAGATTCCACATGACTCACGTCAGCTAGGAGTTCCATCAGGTGCTTCCAATACAATTTCCAAGCCTACGGTACATTCGACGCAAACCGTGCACCAACCTTGCGTCAAGTGTTGCACTATCTCCAAATAGACCGAAGCGAGCTTCCACTTGAGCCTCGACACCTAGGAGTCCCATCGAGTGCATCCAAAATGATTCTATGCCAATGGTATGTTCGGTGCAGACCATGCACCTATCTAGCACTAACACTAACACTATCTTCAAACGGACTAAAACAAAATTCAACACAACCCATGTCACTTACGACTTCCATCGAGTGCGTCCAAAACTATTTATGAGCCTATGGTACGTTTAGTTCAAACCATGCACCTATCTTGTGTCCAGATTAACACTATCTCCAAACGCACTGAACAGAGCTCCACCAGACCCTTGTCACCTAGGAGTACCATCGGGTGCGGCTAAAACGATTTATGAGCCTATGGTACATTTGTCGCAAACCGAGCACCTATCTTGCACCGACGCTAGCACTATCTCAAAAACTGATCGAAATTCACATCACCTAGGAGTTCCATCAGGGGCTCTAATACTATTTCTGAGCCTACGGTACGTTCATCGCAAACCATGCACCAATCTTACATCAAGAGTAGCACTATCTCTAAACGGAACGAACCGAGCTTCCACTTGAGCCTCGTCACCTACGACTCCCACAGAGTATGTCCAAAACGATTTCTATGCCTATCATATGTTCGGTGCAAACTGTGCATCTATCTTGCACTGACAGTAACACTATCTCCAAATGGACTAAAATGAGATTCCACATGACCCACGTCACTTAGGAGTTCTATCGGGTGCGTCCAAAACTATTTTATGAGCCTATGATATGTTTATTGCAAACCATGCATCTATCTTGGGTTAAGATTAGCACTCTCCAAACGGACCGAACAGAGCTCCACCAGACCCTCGTCACCTAGGACTAACATCGGGTGCGTCTAAAATGATTTATGACCTATGGTACGTTTGACACAAACCGAGCACCTATCTTGCACCGACGCTAGCACTGTCTCAAAGCTGCTCGCAACGAAATTCCATATGACTCATGTCACATAGGAGTTCAATTGGGGGCCTCTAATACTATTTCCGAGCCTACGGTACGTTCGAGGCAAACCGTGCATCTATCTTACATCAAGATTAGCACTATCTTGAAACAGACCGAACAAAGCTCCACCAGACCCTCGTCTCCTTGGAGTACCATCGGGTGCGTCTAAAACTATTTATGTGCCTATAGTACGTTTGACGCAAACTGAGCGCCTATCTTGCACCGACGCTAGCACTATCTCAAAACTGATCAAAACGAGATTCCACATGACTCGCGTCACCTAGGAGTTCCATCGGGGGCCTCCAATACTATTTCTGAGCCTACGGTACGTTCAACACAAACCATGCACCAATCTTGCATCAAGAGTAGCACTATCTCCAAATAGACCGAACCGAGCTTCCACTTGAGCCTCGTCCCCTAGGAGTCCTATCGAGTGCGTCCAAAATGATTTATGTGCCTATGGTATGTTCGGTGCAAACCGTGCACCTATCTTGCACTGATACTAACATTGTCTCCAAATGGACTAAAACGAGATTCCACACGACCCACGTCACGTACGAGTTCTGTCAGGTGCGTCTAAAACAATTTATGACCCTATGCTACGTTCATTGCAAACCAAGCACCTATCTTGCACTGATACTAACACTCTGTTAAACACAGATCGAAACGATATTCCACATGACCCACGTCACCTAGGAGTTCCATCGAGTGCCTCCAATACTATTTCCGAGCCTACAATACGTTCGACGCAAACCGTGCACCAATCTTGCACAAGAGTAGCACTATCTCCAAACGAACCAAACCGAGCTTCCACTTGAGCCTCATCACCTAGGAGTCCCATCGAGTGCATCCAAAATGATTTATATGCCTATGGTATGTTCGGTGCAAACCGTGCATCGATCTTGCACTAACACTAACACTATCTCCAAATGGACTAAAACGAGATTCCACACGACCCACATCACTTAGGAGTTCCATCGGGTGGATCCAAAACTATTTATGAGCCTATGATACGTTCAGTGCAAACCATGCACCTATCTTGTGTCAAGATTAGCACTACCTCCAAACAGACTGAACAGAGCTCCACCAGAACCTCGTCACCTAGGAGTACCATCGGGTGCGTCTAAACTGATTTATGAGCCTATGGTACGTTTGAGGCAAACCGAGCACCTATCTTGCAATGATGCTAACACTGTCTCAAAACAGATCGAAACGAGATTTCACCTGACCCACGTCACCTAGGAGTTCCATCGGGTTCCTCCAATACTATTTCAGAGCCTACGGTACGTTTAAGGCAAACCGTGCACCAATATTGCATAAAAAGACACACTATCTCCAAACGAACCAAACCAAGCTTTCACTTGAGCCTCGTCACCTAAGAGTCCCATCGAGTGCGTCCAAAATGATTTCTATGCCTATGGTATGTTCGGTGCAAACCGTGCACCTATCTTGCACTGACACTAACATTGTCTCCAAGTGGATGTTGATATAAATTAAGTGCAACTAAAATATGAAGGATTCTGCAAGCGCACAGAACATACCATTGTAGCATTTTACCGAGAGGAAACCAGGTATCGTTATTTATATTTTACCACAGGGAAGCAAGGGTTAAAGAATCTGATAATTTACCATCATGTATCTACTAACCTAGTAAACCAACTAGACTATAGCAGGGGTAAATGATATATGAAATGATAAGAATTATGTAATATGACACACATGGGATAGGTCACTAAAGATATGCAACTAGTTAACTTGGGAGGTCAACGGGTGAGCTAGATTCCTATGATATTCTTATCACATGGTAAAGGTATACCCAACTATGCTAAGACTTACCACACTCTTGTGCACTTTGGGATGCCACTAGATAGGAGAGAGCACCACAAAGGATACCTCTACTGACATGACTATGGTCCTACAATTTAAGAACCTGCTTGATAGATATTGACGGGGCTGTCACCTCACGTAACTACCATACAACTAGGGAATAGGGTGTACTCATAGGCAGAGCATCGTGTAAGCACCACGCTTACATGAGGCTCGGGTACCTATCCTAGTCGACAAACTAGAAGGCTAAGCGCTCTATGAACTAGCACACAAAAGGAATGATAAACTCAACTAGCAAGATATATTCAAAGTAAGCATAGCCATGTAAGTAAGAGAATAAGTATAAGTCTTACAGAATGTTGAAGTGAAGATACAAGGCATTACCAAGCCTCCATGACTAGATCTGGAACCTTAAGCAAGATCCCAACTCGACCCTCTCTCCTAAGATACTAATCTACTACATTGAAGAAGCTAGACCTAATCCCCTAGAGAGGTCATCCTTTCATGGGACACCTCCAACCTGATCCCAGATGGGAGATAATGAATTAGGGTTTAGGGGGATGCCTCCTCCAAGAGCTAGGGGCCTTGCTTATATAGCCCTCTTGGAAGCACCATAGCCCTCGGATCAAACCGACCTTGATCTATGATTAATATTCATCCTCAAAGGCGGTGGAGGGGCGATCCGCGAGACGAAGCCTAATTGGCTATAGGACCCGGGCGCCTGCCCCATCCCTTGGCCCAAATGGGCTCAATTTAGTGTGGGCTGATTGATCTTTTTGTTAGCTTCGATTCGCCTGGTGTATCACCGAAAATAGAGTTCGGATGAGGGAGATATGCCCATTTTACTCCGGACTGCTCTTGGAGCCCATTTGCAATCTTTCGAAAGACGTAACTTTGTCATCCGGACTCTGATTTGGGTGAACTAAAACTCTATTTCATGTGTCTCGACGAGCTCTATGCAATGGTTCACTTTATTTCATCATTTGAGATACTTCTATTTGGTGATTCTGGTATTTTTAGTTTAACCCCTGCAAAACATAGATTCACCAAAACTCGTGGAATTATGTTAGTAGACTCCCTATATCTAAGAGATAATTATGTTTAGGTCCTTTTCATGTTTCATTGATGGTTAAAATTGACACTTATCTACCATCAAGAACTCCCCCAAGCTTACCCTTTGCTCGTCCCTGAGCAAAGATAAACTCAGTGATGGATCAGGAGTTGCTACAATGCTTTCATGCCTCGAAAGTACACATGCGTTCAAACAAGAACTCTCCTCTAGATTGTAACGAACTATCCTGATTTCAAATCCACTCATATTACCTTTTACCATGGGGCTTGTAGCCATCACTTGGGTCTTGAGTAGTTGAAAGATAGAACGGTCAAGTCAAGCGCCATGTCTCAAGCTCTTTGATCAACTATTATTATGGAGTTTTTGCAAGATTTTCAAATAAAACTCAGAGATTCCTGTGTATGACTCTCTCATGTCTCTCCTCTATGGTATTTTTGGATCCTTACCAAGGCATTTATGCTCTCTTCTCTCAAGATATGTTGTATTTTTGGCATTAGGCATAGTAACATTATGCCTTCTCTCTCACCCTACTTCTAATAGGCTTATATGGAGCTCATAGGTGGGGAGACAAGGAATTCATACTTGCGAACATTTATTGCGTAGTCAGACCATGGATCCAGAGGGACAAGTGTGGCCATATAGTCAAATCAAGATGTGCATGTGTGTGATCCTAAATATGGGCTGAGTGGATATGTAGTGGAAATTATGAAGGATGTAAGATGTAAGTGGAAATAAGGGGGTAGAAGAATAATGGTGAACATCTAATTCTACTTTTGCTCCTTGAAGGAATTTTATACCTCTCTTGAACTTTGAAGAACTTGAAGAGAACTTGGGTTGCTGAAAATCTCTCATAATTAGGACTCTTGTCCTTTTATTCTCTCTTTATTTTTTTCTTTCTCACTCTCCCCTTTTTTCTCTCTCTTTTTTTCTTTTTTTTAAACAACTAAATACGGTGGAATAATTCCCAAGTATCTTTTTTGGAAACATAGATAAGAGGTAGCAATGGAATTACTAGAGCTTAAAACAAAAGGGGCTAGCAATGGATGAAAGGTTTTGTTCACTCCCAGTGTAGGAGCAGAACAACTTGTCGGGTTGTGTCTAATGGAAAATATTTAGATGCGTACTTCTAGGGTAGAAGCAGCATAAGTAGGTGGAGTGCACGTGAATCTTGATTTTAACCGCATGACTAATCCCCTAGGGTCAACACAGACTGACCACACTCAATGCTTACAAGCAGCTAAGCTAACAAGTGAAAGTCTTTCCTAATCTAGTAAGCATGTATATATGGTTGTGGTAGGAATTAAACTCTCGTCATATAGGAACTCATCATGTAGATATTTTTAGTTTTCAAAAGATAAATTCTCCAGAACTCTAGTATCTCTAGGAATAAGATAAACAGCAGCTCAAACCTTCCCATATCATATCCGCCAACTACCTAGACTTAGATCAAGCATTCGCTACCCACAAGTTTTAGGTTCAGAGCAAATCTTAGATCAAAACAATTGTGTTCCAAAACTTGGAAGAGTTCAAGGTTGAAAACTAGGTACTTGAAAGGATTACGATAGAGCAACTATTCATCATTTCCATGTAAGAGATCATTCTAGGGGTTCACTTTAGCAAGGTAAAACTTTGCGCACTCTCCTATATTTATTTAGCAAACTTAAAGATCATACATAAATATATAGAAAGGGAAACATTTATTTGGCATTCTAAAGGTTATGCATCTTTTTATTTGTTTCATATATCAAAGAAGAAATATATAAGTAAATAGATAGGTAAGAAAATACTTAGCTGGATACATGAGGGATGCTCTCCCCCAAGCTGGATGTTGACGTAGTCTTGCTTGATGAAGTTGACAGGCAGTGGACATGTTCTTCCTCTGTCAGAGTGTTTATGTTGATGATGGTTGAGACAACACTCCTATAGGGGACATATTGTCCTTCTATCTGTTTGATCCTTTGAATTCTATGAAGCTCAAATAGATAACAAAGCTTGTGGAACTGACTAAGTGTTAGTGATAAACCTCTAAGCCTCGGGCATCTAGAACCTCTTGAAAAATGTATCTTTCTAGCAGGATCTCTTTGGCAATATTTTTGTACTTTTACACTATGCAAGAAATTATAAAGAATGATGAATGCATATTTATTTTATTTTTATGCCACCACAGCAAATAGACTTATGGGTTTTATTCCGCAAATTTATTCACATGGGGCATAGCAGTTTTGAGATGCAATGCAAGACATATTTATTTTATTTTCTAATGCAGATGTAACAAAGTAAAATATGCAACAAGAATTGATTATGTTAATGTGGATAAGTAAATATGCTAAAGGAAAAACTTATGCAATGCTGAAAAAGAAATATGGATAACTACCAAGTTTACCTCCGTGGTGAGGGTTTGGCGATTCAAGTCCTCCAAACAGGACTTCTAGTCATGTTCACTCCTTAGGTGCATCATCTTATCTCGAAGGTACAAAACTTGCACCTCTTGAGATGGTAACTCTGAGGAAGGTGTCGCCTATGTTTTTTTCAGCAGTTTGAACTGAAACTTTAATTGTGGAAGCTGACAACATCTCTTTCAGTGTGCATGTTGCAGGTTCAGACTCTTACTTGTAGGGTTTGGGAAATCAACTAATTCCCCTTCATTTTTCTTGAAGTGTGTCCTACTTGCAAAGACAAGGTAGAGATCAAGTGCATAGGTCCTGTTGGTGGAAAAACACCAACAGAACCATAACCCTATTTATTCTTCTTTAACCTTAGGCACATTGAACATGATGAGATTAATGTGTGTTGTTCATTTTATGGGTGGCAAGATTAGAAGGACGGGCATGAATGTAGCATTTAAATACTTTTGTCAAAAAGAGTGGAATTGCTTAACCAATGGAAGAATTGTCAACTTTACATTTATGTATCAAACATTTTCAGGATTAAGACAATCATCTCCCAAAGATGCAACATTTAACTCATTTAATTATGTCTATGAAATCAAGATAGTGATGTTATGAACAAGCTTAAGAAACAAGACATGTTTAGTCAGATTGAATCAAGCAAGTTATAACTCGAACATATTTATTCTTTTCTTTAGGTGCATACCAGAGTCATGGTAAAGCTTTATAAATAATGACCACTTACCTTAGGATGTTACCTTCATAATTGGAGCACCCTGTGATGAAGAGTAGATGCTTCTAGTGGTCCTTTCCTTCTTGGATTTTGCCTCGCTCGGTGCACCTCTCTCCTTGACTTGTTCATGAGCATGTTGTCTTCTAGATTTGCACTCCTTCTTTCTCCTTCCTCTTCTCCCTCTTTTTTTTATTGTGTCTAGACCTTTTGCTCCACTCATTGTTTCTTCTCAGCTTGCCAGAGCGACGGGGGCTTGGGAGGAGGAAGATCATTGTTGGATCATCTTTTAGAGGAATTGATGGCCTTTCTCCCCTAAGCTTGAGCCTTACCGTCACTCGTCGCTTGAAGCCAAGTGTGAGTGTTGAATCATCCCTCCAAGTGTGTTATAACTCCATGTCCTTAGACACTGTTCATCCTCTGTTCTTAAATCTGTCGGAGAGAGCTCTTGATTCTAGATCCATTGAGCAAAGATCTCTCCTTTGCATTCTACTTTTCTTTGGACTGTCCAATCTAGGAGATGAGGATACAGATAGTTGCATGATCTTCTTTCATCAACCATTCTTGATTTTTGTTGAGTCTTGGTTGACGAATTGATGTTCATTGGAGATGTAGACTCGAGTTCTTCCTTGATGGTCTTTGTCTTCTAGCAGCATGGCGAAGAGTTGTTTAGTCAATGATACGTCATCCATCTTGATGATCAAGGAAGGAGCTTCATTAATATTTGCATGCAAGCTTCATTTCCAATGGCTTAGGGACATCGTCTTGCAACATAATCATGGTCTTTCAAGGATTGGTTGGTAGTTAGCCCTTGATTGGTGATTGGTTGACACAAGGATGCATGCTATCATGCCATCCTTGTCCTTGCGGCTGACGTGCAAGATGGTGTCTTCAAGAACAATGAGAGCAGGTCTTTTGTTGCTAAAATGAGGTGAGTTGTGCCCTGCTCCTCATCGGCATCCTAGCTTGAGTTTTGGGAAGGCTCAATGCTAGGTTGTCTTCAACACTTCTTATGACATGTTGCTTTGTTCATCCACTTCCATTAAGTGAGTGCTTTTGTTGTAGATTCTTCGTATGACACTCGTCTCTTCTTTGTTCATCACTAAAGTGGTGGCTTGTCAAACCAAACCATGAACAGGCACATCATAATATCTTTCTTTCCTACAAAATATTAGTGGACACATACCTGAAGGATTGCAACGATTTCAAACTATGGGCTATTATCCACTATTTATTTGAATTTCATCTATGCTAATAAAGAGATGGTTTTCGAGTTACTTTAGCATAAGATTTATTTATCATGTTTTCTAACAACCCCTTTTTTGGCACTTTAACATGGTTCAAGGCAAAGGTAACTTGCAGCAAAAGATAATGTGAATGATATTTGATACTTACAATTCTTCCTTGGATGATGAATGAGTTGTATCTTTTGTGCAAAGTTGTTGGAGTTCATCATATGCCTTGCTTCATCTTCAAAGTGAGTTCATCTCTTGACTTACCCAAATTGGATTTAAGAGTTTTCTGCAGGGGTTAGTCTAACAAAATAACCAGTATCTACTAAGCACATTTTTAGTTCAATAACCAAACTAGACTCCATGTCTTAATTGGGTTAAGGAAGACAATTTAACCTAAGCAACACGCTTAATTTAAAAAGCCTTTGGAAGGACCCTCGAAGCACTTCCAAACCAAAGTATACTCTAGTAGACAAAGGTAGCATGAAAGCACTATAGAGATTTACTCAATTAGAAACGAAGGAGCATGATCATGGTGAGGAATATTTTTTCTTTTTAGATGACATGGATGCATGTAGGAAACTAAACATGCAATGAATTTGATATTAGAAAATTTAAACTAAATGGAGTGAATGCATGAATTGTTAAAAGTATACATGTAGTGGGATGCAAGAATTAAAAGATAACTACTCATAAATTTAAAGTCCATGAGCAAGACTATCTCACCTTTTCTTGATCATACTTACCATGATAGAATTTATGAGTGGTGCAGCTTCTAATTTCGTCACTTGAGATGTGAGTTGAATTCTTATGACGAAGACCTTTTCTTCAATCTACACATGGTTAGAAATAATATATATGTATACGCAAACCTGTGAGGTGGCAGGGTTCCAGTGTTGATGAATGTTGAGGGACCCTGGGCTCTTCAATTTCTTGTGGAACCTTGTCTAAAGGTCGAAACGACATCTTTTGTCCTGTCTATTCCACACTCAACAGAACAAGGGTAATCCTACTAAAGCTAGTGATACACTAAATTAGTAGACATCAAGATCATTATCAAAATCTTTACGCCAATTGCTTCCTCGACAACGGCGCCAAAAAATGCTTGTTGGTATAAATTAAGTGTAACTAAAATATGAAGGATTCTGTAAGCACATAGAACATACCATTGTAGCATTTTACCAGGAGTAAACCAGGTATCATTATTTATATTTTACCACAAGAAAGCAAGGGCTAAAGAATCTGATAATTCACCATCATGTATCTACTAACCTAGTAAACCAACTAGACTATAGAAGGGGTAAATGATATATGAAATGATAGGATTTATGTAATATGACACACATGGGATAGGTCATAAAGATATGCAACTAGTTAACTTGGGAGGTCAACGGGTGAGGTAGATTCCTATGATATTCTTATCACATGGTAAAGGTATACCCAACTATGCTAAGACTTACCACACTCTTGTGCACTTTGGGACGCCACTAGACAGGAGAGAGCACCACAAAGGATACCTCTATTGACTTGACTACGGTCCTACAATTTAAGAACCTGCTCGATAGATATGGATGGGGCAGTCACCTCCCATAACTACCATACAGCTAGGGAATAGGGTGTACTCATAGGCAGAGCATCGTGTAAGCACCACGCTTACATGAGGCTTGGCTACCTAGCCTAGTCGACGTAACTACCACGCTTACTCCGGACTGCTCTTGGAGCCCATTTGCAATCTTTCGGAAGACGTAACTTTGTCGTCTGGACTCCGATTTGGGTGAACCAAAACTCTATTTCATGTGTCTCGACGATCTCTACGCAATGGTTCACTTTATTTTATCATTTGACATACTTCTATTTGGTGATTCTATTCTTTTTTCAGTTTAACCCCTGCAAAACATAGATTCACCAAAACTCATGGAATTATGTTAGTAGAACCCCTATATCTAAGAGATAATTATGTTTAAGTCCTTTTTCATGTTTTGTTGATGGTTAAAATAGACACTTATCTACCAACAATAATGGACTGAAATGAAATTCCACACGACCCACGTCACTTACGAGTTCCATCGGGTGCGTCTAAAACTATTTATGAGCCTATGGTACATTCAGTTCAAACCATGCACCTATTTTGTGTCAAGATTAGCACTATCTCCAAACAGACTGAATAGAGCTCCACCAGACCCTCATCACCTAGGAGTACCATCGGGTGCGTCTAAAACAATTTATGAGCCTATGGTACATTTGACCCAAACCGAGCACCTATCTTGCACCGACACTAGCACTGTCTCAAAACTGATTGAAACAAGATTCCTCGTGACTCATGTCACCTAGGAGTTCCATCAGGCACCTCCAATACTATTTCTGAGCCTACGGTATGTTTGACGCAAACCATGCACCAAACTTGCATCAAGAGTAGCAGTATCTCCAAACGGACCGAACCAAGCTTCCACTTGAGCCTCGTCACCTAGGTGTCCCATCGAGTGCGTCCAAAACAATTTCTATGCCTATGGTATGTTCGGGGCAAACCGTGCACCTATCTTGCACTCACACTAACATTATCTCCAAACGGACTAAAACAAAATTCCACACAACCCACGTCACTTACAAGTTCCATCGGGTGCATCCAAAACTATTTATGAGCCTATGATACGTTCAGTGCAAAACATGCACCTAACTTGAGTCAAAATTAGCACTATCTCTAAACGGACCGAACAAAGCTCCACCAGACCCTCGTCACTTTGGAGTACCATCGGGTGCATTTAAAATCATTTATGAGCCTATGGTACGTTTGAGGCAAACTGAGCACCTATCTTGCACCGAAGCTAACACTGTCTCAAAACAGATCGAAACGAGATTCCACATGACCCAAGTCACCTAGGAGTTCCATTTGGTTCCTCCAATATTTCTGAGCCTACGGTATGTTCAACGCAAACCGTGCACCAATCTTGCATCAAGAGTAGCACTATCTCCAAACGGACCAAACCAAGTTCCACTTGAGCCTCGTCACCTAGGAGTCCCATCGAGTGCGTCCAAAACGATTTCTATGCCTATGGTATGTTCGGTCCAACCCATGCACCTATCTCTGCATTGACACTAACACTATCTCCAAATGGACAAAAACGAGATTCAACACGACCCCCGTCACTTACAAGTTCCATCAGGTGTGTCCACCGTCACTTACAAGTTCCATCGGGTGCGTCCAAAACTATTTATGAACCTATGGTACATTCAGTGCAAACCGTGCACCTATGTTGCGTCAAGGTTAGCACTATCTCCTAACACAATCTCAAAACAGATCGAAACAAGATTCCACACACAACCTACTTCACCTATGAGTTCCATTGGGTGCCTCCAATACTATTTCTGAGCCTACGGTATGTTCGACGCAAACCGTGCACCAATCTTGGATCAAGAGTAGCACTATCTCCGAACGGACCGAACCGAGCTTCCACTTGAGCCTCGTCACCTAGGAGTCCCATCGAGTGCGTCCAAAATGTCTATGCCTATGGTATGTTCGATGCAAACTATGCACCTATCAAGCACTGACACTAACACTATCACCAAATGGACTAAAACGAGATTCCACACGTCACTTACGAGTTCCATCGGGTGTGTTCAAAACTATTTATGAGCCTATGGAACGTTTAGTTCAAACCATGCACCTATCTTGTGTCAAGATCAGCACTATCTCTGAACACACCGAACAGAGCTCCACCAGACTCTCGTCACCTAGGAGTACCATCGGGTGCGTCTAAAATGATTAACGAGCCTATGGTACGTTTGACGCAAACCGAGCACCTATCTTGAACCAACGCTAGCACTGTCTCAAAACTGATCGAAATGAGATTCCACATGACTCATGTCACCTAGGAGTTCCATCAGAGGGCCTCCAGTACTATTTCTGAGCCTACGGTACGTTCGACGTGAACCGTGCACTAATCTTGCATCAAGAGTTGCACTATCTCCAAACGGACCGAAATGAGCTTCCACTTGAGCCTCATCACCTAGGAGTCCCATCAAGTACATCCAAAACGATTTCTCTACCTATGGTATGTTCGGTGCAAACTGTGCACCTATCTTGCACTGACACTAAGACTATCTCCAAAAGGACTAAAACAAGATTCCACATGACCCACATCAATTACGAGTTCCATCGGGTGCGTCTAAAAATATCTATGAGCCTATAGTACATTCGGTGCAAACCATGCACCTATCTTGCATCAAGATTAGCACTATCCCCTAACACTGTCTTAAACACAGATCAAAACGAGATTCCACATGACCCACGTCACCTAGAAGTTCCATCGAGTGCCCCAATACTATTTCTGAGCCTACGATAAGTTCGACGCCAACCGTGCACCAATCTTGCATCAAGAGTAGCACTATCTCCAAACAGACCTAACCGAGCTTCCACTTGAGCCTTGTCACCTAGGAGTCCCATCGAGTGCGTCCAAAATGATTTCTATGCCTATGGTATGTTCGGTGCAAATTGTACGCCTATCTTGCACTGACACTAACACTGTCCCTAAATGGACTAAAATGAGATTCCACATGACCCACGTCACTTACGAGTTCCATCGGGTGGATCCAAAACTATTTATAAGCCTATGATATGTTCAATGCAAACCATGCACCTATCTTGTGTCAAGATTAGCACTATCTCCAAATAGACTGAATAGAGCTCCACCTGACCCTCGTCACCTAGGAGTAACATCAGGTGTGTCTAAACCAATTTATGAGCCTATGGTACGTTTGAGACAAAACCGAGCACCTATCTTGCACTAAGGCTAACACTGTCTCAAAACAGATCGAAACGAGATTCCACATGACCCACATCACCTAGGAGTTCCATCGGGTTCATCCAATAGTATTACCAAACCTACGGTATGTTCGACGCAAACCGTGCACCAATCTTGCATCAAGAGTAGCACTATCTCCAAACGGAACGAACCAAGCTTCCACTTGAGCCTCATCACATAGGAGTCCCATCGAGTGCGTCCAAAATGTCTATGCCTGTGGTATGTTCGGTGCAAACTGTGCACCTATCAAGCACTGACACTAACACTGTCACCAAACAGACTAAAACGAGATTCCACACGTCACTTACGAGTTCCATCGGGTGTGTTCAAAACTATTTATGAGCCTATGGAACGTTTAGTTCAAACCATGCACCTATCTTGTATCAAGATCAGCACTATCTCTGAACACACCGAACAGAGCTCCACCAGACCCTCTCACCTAGGAGTACCATCGGGTGCGTCTAAAATGATTAACGAGCCTATGGTACGTTTGACGCAAACCGAGCACCTATCTTGAACCAACGCTAGCACTGTCTCAAAACTGATCGAAATGAGATTCCACATGACTCATGTCACCTAGGAGTTCCATCAGAGGGCCCCCAGTACTATTTCTGAGCCTACGGTACGTTCGACGTGAACCGTGCACTAATCTTGCATCAAGAGTTGCACTATCTCCAAACGGACCGAACCGAGCTTCCACTTGAGCCTCATCACCTAGGAGTCCCATCAAGTACATCCAAAACGATTTCTCTACCTATGGTATGTTCGGTGCAAACTGTGCACCTATCTTGCACTGACACTAAGACTATCTCCAAAAGGACTAAAACAAGATTCCACATGACCCACATCAATTACGAGTTCCATCGGGTGCATCTAAAAATATCTATGAGCCTATAGTACATTCGGTGCAAACCGTGCACCTATCTTGCATCAAGATTAGCACTATCCCCTAACAGTGTCTTAAACACAGATCGAAACAAGATTCCACATGACCCACGTCACCTAGAAGTTCCATCGAGTGCCCCCAATACTATTTCCGAGCCTACGATAAGTTCAACGCCAACCGTGCACCAATCTTGCATCAAGAGTAGCACTATCTCCAAACAGACCTAACCGAGCTTCCACTTGAGCCTTGTCACCTAGGAGTCCCATCGAGTGCGTCCAAAATGATTTCTATGCCTATGGTATGTTCGGTGCAAACTGTATGCCTATCTTGCACTGACACTAACACTGTCCCTAAATGGACTAAAATGAGATTCCACATGACCCACGTCACTTACGAGTTCCATCGGATGGATCCAAAACTATTTATAAGCCTATGATATGTTCAGTGCAAACCATGCACCTATCTTGTGTCAAGATTAGCACTATCTCCAAACAGACTGAATAGAGCTCCACCTGACCCTCCTCACCTAGGAGTAACATCAGGTGTGTCTAAACCAATTTATGAGCCTATGGTACGTTTGAGACAAAACCGAGCACCTATCTTGCACTAAGGCTAACACTGTCTCAAAACAGATCGTAACGAGATTCCACATGACCCACATCACCTAGGAGTTCCATCGGGTTCATCTAATAGTATTACCAAACCTACGGTATGTTCGACGCAAACCGGGCACCAATCTTGCATCAAGAGTAGCACTATCTCCAAACGGAACGAACCAAGCTTCCACTTGAGCCTCATCACATAGGAGTCCCATCAAGTGCGTCGAAAACGTTTCTGTGCCTATGGTATGCTCAGTGCAAACCACGCACCTATCTTGCACTAACACTATCTTCAAACAGACTAAAATGAAATTCCACACGACCCACATCACTTACGAGTTCCATCGAGTGCGTCCAAAACTATTTATGAGCCTATGGTGCGTTTAGTTCAAAACATGCACCTATCTTGTGTCAAGATTAGCGCTATTTCCAAATGCACCGAACAGAGCTTCACTAGACCCTCGTCACCTAGGAGTACCATCGGGTGCATCTAAAATGATTTATGAGCCTATGGTATGTTTGACGCAAATCGAGCACCTATCTTGCACCGACGCTAGCACTGTCTCAAAACTGATCGAAATGAGATTCCACATGACTCACGTCACCTAGGAGTTCCATCGGGGGCCTCCAATACTATTTCTAAGCCTATAGTATGTTCGACGCAAACCGTGCACCAATCTTGCATCAAGAGTAGCACTATCTCCAAACGGAACGAACTGAGCTTCCACTTGAGCCTCGTCACCTAGGTGTCCCATCGAGTGCGTCCAAAATGATTTCTATGCCTATGGTATGTTCGATGCAAACCGTGCACCTATTATGCACTGATACTAACATTCCCTGTGACCTACTCTGCCCTGCTCCAAACCCACAAGGCTATAGGCAGTGTATCCTGAGGCTCCCAATTCTGCATTGTACACAAAAACGAATTAGTCATTTCTTAAATAAAGTTTCGTACGCAATGCTGATGTAATTAGTTTCGTAGTAAATTACTTACGGGAAAACTGGCCATTCTGGGCCGCCCGATAGGCTACCGGTACCAGATCCAGATCTGCAATAGGTACGAGCAACCACCAAGCGACGGGTAGCCCGATCCGCGACGGCAAGCATCGCACAGCTGCATGTACGTCCATGCTAGGACCGCGCTGCCCCAACTGAATAGGGCGATGTTCTCCCACGGCTAACGTAGTATGTCCAGAAAGATCTAGCTGACGACGTTGTCTGACGCGTCGGGGAACAAGAATGTACCAAGGAAGTGGCACAGCCACACCCGAGCATATGTCTTCATAGTACCCGGCCTAGCAAGTGTGAAGGTTATCGAAGCGCCCTATGAGCCACTGTGACATGACACCAGAAGTTTTCCTAAAATTTGCAAAGATAATTAGAGACCATCGATTTTAAACAAAGACTGCATGAAAGCATTTGGAAGCAATTAAGTAGCTTACTTATGCTTCTTAGTTTCCTCGTTGTCATCTGGGTAGTGGCCACAGAACTCGTACACCTTCTGCCTCCAACTGTCGCTGTCCGCTATGCCAGTCACACAACTGCCACCAATGCGAAGGCAAAGTATTGCCTTCACATCCTCTAGGGTCACGAACATCTCACCGCAAGGAAGGTGGAAAGTGTGAGTCTTCGGCCTCCACCTGTGTTAGGAAAAAAAGGTTACATACTTCTAATATCATTCTATAACACCTGTGTTAGAGGAAAAATAAGTTACCTGTCCACAACTGCACTAAGAAGTGCGGGGTTCAGGGGCGAATGACCTTCCCGGACCACGCGGACAAGCTCGAGGAAACCAACACGTCGTATGTACGGCGCGTAACGCTCGTCCCACCTGAGCTCTCGGGTGTGTGTGCATGGCTTCAGAAGGGGCAGCTGCTTGTCCATAGACCCGTACTCCATGTGAGCAGCCCTATGGTCCTTGTCGTAGTCATAGTCGAGGAGGGGGTACTATGGGTGCCACATCGGAGGATGAGCTTCCTGCATCCTGTTTCAGATTGAAAAAAAGAGTTAGTTCAAATAATATTAAAAACTGAACAAAACATATGTTAGAAAAAAACATAACGGTACAAATAAGTACAGGTATACTAGGTTATCTTAACAAACTTATATGGATAGACCTGTTGTCCAGGTCTTCTATGCCTGCTAGCCTTGTGACCCAGTTGCTTGCAAACCAAGCACAAATTCCTGCCACGTGTCTCGTTGAAGTCTCCCCCTCCGTACATGTCATCGTCGTACCCTTTCATAGCATCCATATCCCCCTTGAGATGCTTCTTCTTCCTTCTTCCCTTGCCCAACTTCTGCAGGGCTGGATTGGGCGCGTAGTCGGTCTATGATATGAGGGCCACTATGACAGGTTGAGGTAAGGCTCGAAGCTCTTCTCCAATACCCGAACGGTGTTCGAACGGAGGTACAAAGGAGACATATATGGCAAAGCCAAGTAGTCATATCCGCGCATTCTGTAGGCCGTGATCAAGTGAGAGCAAGGGGCATGCATGATCTGAGGGACGTTACAACTGCACTCAACTTTGTCTAAATCGACATGGTAGTTCCTCCCACCGTAACACTCCTCGCCCATGCTTGTGCCACCCAACCCCCGTACACTGTAGATATGCCTGATAAGAACCCGCTGGGGTTTGATGGTCGATCTTTCGATGAGAGATCGTGGCGAACTCGATTGGTGGAAAAAGTTGACGTTCACGGTCCGACTACAACGATCCAGGGACGTTGCGCCTTGGCAACCGATACACCACCTCCAATGGTTGCCGTGATCTTGTGGTGCGACAACCAGCCACTAGGGCACCCGTCCTGCAAGCAATCGAAGAACTCGCAAGAACAAGAGAACAAGTACTGAATTACTAGATGTAAATGAAGGTTTCAAACTCAATCTCCAATGACGTGGGGTTCCGAAGACAAGTAGACGGGCGGCTGATCCAACACGCGCGTTTACAGGCAAGTAGCGAAGGCTAACTTGATCTAAACAAAACCCCCATCTGTTCTGGCAGCTCTAGAGACATATAAGTAGATGAGAGGACGACTAAGGCAGTGTTTGGGTCGTCCTCCAGCCCTAGGACGCATCCCTAATGGACCCAACTTCATACATGGGCCAACAACCCAAAAATTAGGTGACGCAGCACCGCAGACAGAGAAGGACGTGACAATAAAACAATGACTGCAAGAGCCTCCGACGTGATATGGATATGAGGTTGGATCCATTGGAAAGTAGACTTGATAAGCTTTCCAACAAGTGCTAGAACGTCCCAATCAGAGTCCGTATGAAGTCATGGCGGCCATCACAAGTTGGTGCTGTGCTGCAGTCCGAATCCAGCCAACGCGAGTCCGTTTCCCTTTCGGTCTTCTCCCTGATTTCTAATCAAAACAAGAGTGCACATGTCTCCAAGATCTAAACATGATGGACAGGAGCTCAAGAAGGAACTCACTTGATGATTAAGTTGACAAACGCGAGCACGAGTAAGAGGACCAGCAAGAGGTACTGGTATCGGTGTGGATGCATCGTTGGTGTTGAAGTCCTCATCATCCTCCCTTTCTTGCATTTGAGTCGTCCTCGACTCAAGCTCATTTTCCTCACCCAAATATGGCTTTAAATCTGCAATGTTAAATGTGGGACTAACCCCAAAATCTGCAGGAAGATTAAGCTTATATGCATTCTCATTAATTCGTTGCAACACTTTAAATGGTCCATCAGCTCTAGGCATCAGTTTAGATTTTCTCAATTCAAGAAACCGCTCCTTTCTTAAATGCAACCAAACCAAATCTCCAGGTTCAAATTTTAATTCTTTGCGACCTTTATCACCAGCAAGCTTATATTTAGCATTCATACGCTCTATGTTTTGTTTGGTTGTCTCATGCAGTTTCAACATCAATTCAGCACGTCGCTTAGCATCAAAATTTAACTTTTCTGAAGTTGGTAAAGGCATTAAATCAATAGGAGCACATGGCAACAAACCATAAACAATCTCAAATGGACACATCTTTGTAGTAGAATGCATTGAACGATTATAAGCAAACTCAATATGAGGTAAACAATCTTCCCACATCTTAATATTCTTCTTTAAAACAGCCCTTAACATAGTTGATAAAGTTCTATTTAGAACTTCAGTTTGACCATCAGTTTGGGGATGACAAGTGGTAGAAAATAAAAGTTTAGTCCCCAATTTAGCCCATAAAGTTCTCCAAAAATGGCTAAGAAATTTAGCATCTCGATCAGAAACAATTGTATTTGGCACACCATGCAAACGAACAACTTCACGAAAGAACAAATCAGCAATATGTGTCGCACCATTAGTTTTATGACAAGGTATAAAGTGTGCCATCTTAGAAAATCTATCCACAACCACAAAAACACTATCACAACCCTTCCTAGTCCTTGGTAATCCCAACACAAAATCCATAAAAATATCTTCCCAAGGAGCATTGGGAACAGGTAGAGGCATATACAAACCGTGTAGATTTAACCGTGACTTAGCCTTTTGACATGTACTGCAGCGAGCGACAAATCTCTCCACGTCTCTCCTCATCTTTGGCCAAAAGAAATGACCAGCAAGGATGTCCTCCGTCTTCTTTGCTCCAAAATGTCCCATCAAGCCACCTCCGTGCGCCTCCTGTAGCAACAACAAACGAACGGAGCTAGCTGGAATGCATAGCTTGTTAGCTCTAAACACAAAGCCATCATTTACAAAAAAATTATTCCATGCTTTTCCATCTTTACATTGCAGTAACACGTCCTTAAAATCATCATCATGCACATATTGTTCTTTGATTGTTTCTAAACCAAAGATCTTATAATCAAGTTGTGTCAACAAAGTATATCGCCTAGACAAAGCATCAGCAATGATATTCTCTTTTCCTTTCTTGTGTTTGATTACATAAGGAAAAGATTCAATAAATTCAACCCACTTAGCATGTTTACGATTCAGTTTTCCTTGACTACGAATATGCTTCAATGATTCATGATTAGAATGTATAACAAATTCTTTGGGCCACAAATAATGCTGCCATGTTTCTAATGTCCGCACAAGAGCATACAATTCTTTGTCATAAGTAGAATAATTCAGCACAGGTCCACTTAGTTTCTCACTAAAATATGCAATGGGTCTTCCTTCTTGTAATAAAACACCACCCAATCCAATTCCACTAGCATCACATTCAAGTTCGAAAGTCTTATTAAAATCAGGAAGTTGGAGAAGAGGTGCATGTGTCAACTTATCTTTCAACATGATGAAGGCATTCTCTTGTGCTTTGCCCCAATTAAAGGGCACTCCCTTCTTTGTAAGATCATTCAATGGTGCAGCAATGGTGCTGAAATCCTTCACAAAACGGCGATAGAACCCCGCAAGTCCTAGGAAACTCTACACCTGTGTGATAGTCTTTGGTACAGGCCATCCCTGTATAGCTTCCACCTTGGCTTGATCAACCTCAATTCCCTATGGAGTCACAACATAGCCAAGAAAAGACACTCGATCGGTGCAAAAGGTGCACTTCTCAAGGTTACCAAATAAACGTGCATCTCGTAGAGCATCAAAAACAGCACGTAAGTGGGCTAGGTGTTCATCCATAGATTTGCTATAAATCAATATATCATCAAAGTAGACTACAACAAATTTCCCAATGAAAGCACGCAAAACCTCGTTCATTAATCTCATGAAAGTACTAGGTGCATTAGTTAACCCAAAAGGCATTACCAACCACTCATATAAGCCAAACTTAGTTTTGAAAGCAGTTTTCCATTCATCTCCTAATTTCATACGAATCTGGTGGTACCCACTACGCAAATCAACTTTGGAAAACACAATAGCACCACTCAATTCATCAAGCATATCATCTAAACAGGGAATAGGGTGTCGATATCGAATGGTGATGTTATTAATAGCCCTACAATCAACACACATACGCCATGTTCCATCTTTCTTAGGCACCAAAATAACCGGAACAGCACAAGGACTAAAAGACTCACGCACATAACCTTTGTCGAGTAGTTCCTGCACTTGCCGCTAGATTTCTTTTGTTTCCTCTGGATTTGTCCTGTATGGCGCACGGTTTGGCAAAGATGCACCAGGAATAAGATCAATTTGGTGCTCAATCCCGCGTATAGGTGGCAACCCCGCTGGTATTTCACTTGGAAACACATCCGAATACTCCTGCAAAATGTTAGCAATAGCAGGAGGCAAAGAATGCTGCATATCGTGAAGGGAGATCAATGCATCTTTGCATACTAAAGCATAAGCAATGGAAGCTGATTCATTAAACTCATTTATATCAGATTTAGTAGCAAACAAACAAGTCTCTTTCAATTTTATCTCATTCTTGTCATCAGCCACAGATTTGTCACTTTTATTGTTCTCATTCTGAACCTTTGCAGCCGTAGCAACATCATTTTGCATAATAGCTTCAGGAGACATGGGATGCAACACAATTTTTCGATCATGGTATAGAAAGGAATACTGATTTGTTCTACCATGATGCATAGAATCTCTATCAAATTGCCAAGGTCTACCTAGCAGAATATTACAAGCTTGCATAGGCACAACATCACATTCCACAATATCTTTATAGGATCCAATGGAAAAAATGATTCTCACAAGTCTAGTTACCTTTGCCTTACCACTATTGTTTAGCCATTGAATGTAATAGGGATGTGGGTGTGGTTTGGTGGTAAGCGCCAGTTTTTGCACCATATCGCTGCTAGCTAAGTTGTTGCAGCTACCTCCATCAATGATCATGCGGCATGAACGCTCTTTGATGACACACTTTGTTTGAAACAATGTGTGTCGCTGATTTTGCTCTGCCTTCTCTATTTGTGCACTAAGCACTCGCTGTACAATGAGGCTCTCATAGCGGTCTGCTTCACCTGCATCAATATGTTCTTCCAAGTGTCCTTCACTACCTACATGGTCAGCTGCAAGCAATGCAAGTGTATCTTCATCAAAATCACTAGCAGATGAATACTCACCATCATCTTTGACAACCATAACACGCTTGCTTGGACAATCACGAATCACATGTCCATATCTCTTGCACCGGTGACATTGAATGTCCCTTGTTCTACCTGTAGATGCCATGAAAGTAGCACTCGTAGCAGGCGTTGTGGCTATCTTTGTCGCTGAGTTTGCAGGAGTAACGCGAGGCTTATCACTGGATGATGGCATAGGAGTACGTGTAGTCATGCGGGGCTGCCACAAATTAGTCCTCCCTGCAGAAAAATTAGTCTTGGCACTGGCACGTCGCCCCTACACTTCTCTTTCAGCTTTACAAGCAAGATGAAACAAACGGGTTATGTTAGTATAATCTTTATAAGCAAGGATGTCATGTATTTCACGATTTAGCCCGCCCAAAAATCTAGCCATAGCAGATTCCTCTTCTTCCTCTAAGTTACAACGCAGCATACCCATTTGTAATTCCTGATAATATTCTTCTACACTTTTGGCACCTTGTCTCAATTGCTGCATCTTATTTAACATATCACGTGCATAATAAGAAGGAACAAATCTAGCCCTCATGACTCGTTTCAAAGCACCCCAAGTTCGAGGTACGTTATCAGGATTTTTCTTGCCATGTTCTATCCACCAAACGGAGGCAAAATCGGTAAACTCACTAGTAGCAGCCCTAACACGAGTATCCTCAGGAAAATTATGACATGCAAACTTTTGGTCAATGGCAATTTCCCAAGTAATGTACGCATCAGGATCATACTTACCATCAAAAGGAGGTATTTTAAATTTAATCTTGCTGAAAGCATCATTATTATTGGGTACCTCACGTCGGCGGTGACGACCCATACTTCTACGATTATGGTGTAGACGACACCGATGACGAGCATCCTGATCATCACGTTCAATATCAGCAGTATAATCTTCATCATAATTATCTTCAACTCGCTCTTCATCCTTCTTGTCTTCATTATGCCGCTCTTTGTCTTTTGTGTGGAAGTCATCAAAACGGTTCAAAAGGGCAGTAAGGCTTTTGTCCATACGAGCCACAGATGCCTCTAACCCTGTAAGCTTGGTGGAGGTGGTAAGTTGTGCTGTCTCCAGTTGCCCAATCTTGTCATTGGTCACTTGTAAATCGTTATCAAGTCCTTCCGTATGCAGCTGCGCTTGCCTTGTAAAATGTTGAATGATGCCCTTGGTACGAGGAGATTGTGGAATCTTGTTACCGTCCTCTAATCCTGACAAGGTTCAACAAAACAAAGTGGAAACAAGAAAACAGGTGAAGAAATAAAAGCCCTACAACTACTAGGATGTAGCTACAGCAAGGCGCTCACTCTCAACCTGTTTATCAAGCTCTTACCAGTTCTTACCTTGCTCAACAAGAGGGGTCGACAACCAGCAAGTCTGCAACCTTGGAAGAGAGTGTACCGGTACCGCAGCAACAACACCTGTCAAGTTGTAGTCGTATATGTGGAGCTGTAGGTGGGCCAAATGTAATACCAAGGAAAATGATAGCACCACGTTAGTTACAAAAGCAAGCTCAATAATCGTTCAACGGTGGTACTATGCTGGTCCTAGCCTAGACCGTGCTAGAGACGCGAGCCTGGACACAAGGAGATCAGAACACCACCTAGCAAAAGAATCAACACAAAAATCAGCCCCCTTTTCTTTTATCTTACTTCTTTTTCTTTTTTTTTCTTTTTTTTTCTTTTTTTCTTGTTTTTTTCTTTTTTTTCAGGGGATCCTCAAAACTGATTATATGAACAGAGAGATGACAAATGAGCAATTCACCACACACACTTTTTTCCGAAAGTGTAGGGGTATAAAGGTAATTAAAAGATATATTAATAGTGCACGGTTGTGACTCGATATAAAAGGTATATTAGGTCGTTCAGACTCGATCACCGAAACCAACTCAGACTCAGAATTGAACGCAGAAGTAACTCAGGTTCGGAAGGAAACTGGATACGAGGGTAGTACTCGGACTCTAAAAAGAACACGAATCTGAAACTGATATAATAGTGCACGGTTGTGACTAAAACATGACAAGAACTCGAAACTCTAATGGAATAAAACTAAGACCAGCAACTCGACACAACCGATGCAACCGACGACTCAACAAGCCCTAACTACGCAGTACTATTCAAAGGCTCAAAATGTCTATAGGATTACGGAACCCTAATCTACTATTTTTTTGGCTTTTCTGGACTATAGGAATTAAAACAGGGAAAGGATTGGAAGTCTCTCACCGATTAACCTTGCTCTGATACCAACTGATAATAACCCGCTGGGGTTTGATGGTCGATGTTTCGATGAGAGATCGTGGTGAACTCGATTGGTGGAAAAAAAATGACGTTCACGGTCCGACTACAACGATACCGGGACGTTGCGCCTTGGCAACCAATACACCACCTCCAATGGTTGTCGTGATCTTGCGGTGCGACAACCAGCCATTAGGGCACCCGTCCTGCAAGCAATCGAAGAACTCGCAAGAACAAGAGAACAAGTACTGAATTACTAGATGTAAATGAAGGTTTCAAACTCAATCTCCAATGACGTGGGGTTCTGAAGATAAGTAGACGGGCGGTTGATCCAGCACGCGCGTTTACAGGCAAGTAGCGAAGGCTAACTTGATCTAAACAAAACCACCATCTGTTCTGGCAGCTCTAGAGACATATAAGTAGATGAGAGGACGACTAAGGCAGTGTTTGGGTCGTCCTCCAGCCCTAGGACGCGTCCCTAATGGACCCAACTTCATACATGGGCCAACAGCCCAAAAATTAGGTGACGCAGCACCGCAGACAGAGAAGGACGTGACAATAAAACAATGACTGCAAGCGCCTCTGATGTGATATGGATATGGGGTTGGATCCATTGGAAAGTAGACTTGATAAGCTTTCCATGAAGTGCTAGAACGTCCCAATCAGAGTCCGTATGAAGTCATGGCGGCCATCACAAGTTGGTGCTATGCTGCAGTCCGAATCCAGCCAACGCGAGTCCGTTTCCCTTTCGGTCTTCTCCCTGATTCCTAATCAAAACAAGAGTGCACGTGTCTCCAAGATCTAAACATGATGGACAGTAGCTCAAGAAGGAACTCGCTTGATGATTAAGTTGACAAACGCGAGCATGAGTAAGAGGACCAGCAAGAGGTACTGGTATCGGTGTGCATGCATCGTTGGTGTTGAAGTCCTCATTAATGCCTGTGAGGTCCGTATGGCTCGCCAATCAACTGCTTGGCCAATTTCTCTCCCTCCTTAATAAAATGAGCGGCTGCCTTTCCCCACACCCCAGCCTCCCTTATATTCCTCTGCGCGAGCTCCCACCTCTTCACAAAATATTCGTTGCACTTCATGAAAGAGAACTCAACAATCCCAGACACTGGCAACGAGCAAACTCCGGTGAACACACGGTTGAAAGACTTAGATGAGTTGGTGGTCATGATGCCGTACCTGAATCCACCCTCATCGTATGCTAGTGCCCACTTTTCCTTCTATTCTATCTAGTCCTGTAACCATGTCTTGGTGGCTTAGTTCATTACTTTGTCTAGTTCTCTCATTTTCTCCTTAAACTGGTACTCTATACGCACACAACATAGAGGCTTAACCATGTCACTAACCTCCTTCTTCCTCTAATGCCGCTAGAAATTGCTGCAAAATGACGCATGCACTATCTATGCACCAAAGGCGGGAACCCTTTGATATCTTCACCGGCGGCGTGGAGAATCCCTACATGCCGATCCGAGATCAAACATATAGTGTGCGATGCCCCAAGCACTTAGGTACGTAGAAGCCGCATGAACCATGACCACGATGAATTGTTCTCTCCCTTTGCCAAAGCAAAAGCCATTGGTACTATCTAGTCCTCTGGATCAACCGCTGCAGCCATCATCAAAGTGCCCCTGTACTTTCCCATCAAGAAAGTGCCATCAACAAGGACCACTGGCCTACAGAACTGGAAAGCATGCTCCGTCTGAGCAAACGACCAGAAAACACGGTGTAGCACATGCCTCACCGAGTTCTACAAAGACATCCCATCGGTGTCCACAAACCATTTCATGTCATGGTTGTAGTAATTCATTGCAGACAATATTCGAGGAACCCGGTTGTACACCTCCTCCCAACTACCCCATCGGATCGCTAGTGCAATTTGCTTTGCACGCCAAGCCTTGCCATACTTCACATGATACTTTATAAGCTCATATATGGACTGCTGTAAATAAGACATCGAGACGTCATTGTCCTTATTAACGCGCCCCAATATACGACGGGCAAGGTAACGTGTAGTGAGCTGTGGATGATATTCTTTCCCCTTGTTATCCAAGCATAAATGGGGTTGGACCAATTTACTTATCCTCTATTTTCCATCACTCGCTTTCTTCCTTGCAGTAAGCCTCCACTGGCAAGGATAACCTGCTTTGCAGGTAATGTGGTACCTCAAGTTCTTGTCGGAATGAGTCACCAAGTATGGCCTATGGTGGTACACAGCATAATCCTGAAGAAAGAGCTTCATCTCTGACATTGTATTGACTCTCATGCCCTTCTAAAGGATTACATGCTCATGGTTATACAGTGATTCTACACACATTTGCAGACCTGTGTCACAAACTGCCATATGTACCATGCTGACATCCCTGTAGTTCAGACCACCACTTAAAGGTACACCGCCCTCGCTCAGTTGCATGAGTTCTGCCTCTATGTAAGGGGCGGTGCAACATAATGTTGTGATTCGCTGATCCTACCCCATGAATCAAAATACGACGCACCACTCTCTAGCAAATCATGGACCAGCCTGCCCTGAGTCGGTATGGCATGAAGCACCGAAAGTGAAACATTGGACGTTGTAGCATGAACCGGCATCGCATGGGCAGCTCTATCATCATCATCATCGTCGTCGTCGTCGTCGTCATCGTCGTTGTCGTCATCATCGTCGTCGTTGTCGTCGTCATGACCGAACTAGTTCTCTTTCTCCTGCTCGTGCTCTTCATGTTCGAACTCCCTCACATCGAAGTCATTGCTTATACAACCAACTGGATGTGAATGCAACTATTCCTGCATCAACTGACCATCCATATACAACTGACTGGATGTAAATGGAACTGCTTCTTTGTCACCTCCAACATCGTCATGATGATCATCCTCCAACTTGTACCCATTCTCCACAACCACCTCAGCAAATGGGTGAGTTCGAGCCTACGAGGACCCGTGTAGCGGGACCAATGAGCAGGGTCACGCAAAGGCATCAGGACATATTTTGCCTGAGTCTTCCCACAGTCAAATTTCCCCTTGATTGTGAAATCACCGCCAAACTTTGCGTTCAAACATACACAAAGGTCATTGAAGCTCGGCGGTTCATCAAACCATTCCAACTCCTCTTCCATATAATCAAATTCACCATCTTCCTTCCTAACAATTCCTCCAAAATAAACTCGGACACAACAATCCATCTAAAAACCATTCGAGCAAACTTCATCAAGTCATCCAAACAAACTAACTATACTAAGTTTATTAACTACACTATACTAACTAAAGTAACTATTTATATCACCTATACTAACTTCACTAATCTAAACTAAACAAACTAACTATTCTAACTATTTATAATACCTATACTAACTTTACTAATCATACTAACTAAAATAACTATTTATAATATGTATACTAACTTTACTAATGATACCAACTAAACAATTAAACTAACTATTTATACTAACAATACTAGCTAAACAAACTAATCTAACTAACAATCAAAATACATCAAAAATTCAAAAAAATAGAAAAACGAAATTACCTCAACTCGAATATGGGGAGCTGCTATCGGGGCCGAAGTGCTCGAGGGAGAGGGCTCGGCGCTGCTCGCGGGGCAACGCTCGGGGAGGGGGAGCTGCTGCACGGGGGGGTGCTGGGGAGCGTGGCCCTGCGTCCGTGTGGGTGCACTGGGGGGGCCTGCGCGCATGCCGGGGGGGCGGCCCTGCCGGGGGGAGGGAGGCGTTCGCGCAGGTAGGGCCGCCGCTGCCTCCTGGCATCCTTCCGCGGGGGGAGGGGGGTGCGGGCATCCAGCGGCTCCTAGTGAACTGGTGACACACGCAGCGGTTCCTAGTGCCGTCACACAAAACATATCCGCCCCCCCCCCCCGCTGCCGCTCCTTGATCTGGGGAGCGGCAAATGTTTTGTCGGCTAGGGGCAGAAGCAACCGTTTTGCCGCTCCCTGATCTGGGGAGCGGCAGGCTTGCCGCTCCTCTAGGGGGGAGCGGCAGCCCCAAGCTCATTTTTCACCACTGCCACCTCAGCATCATTGCCGCTCCTCCACGTGGGGAGCGGCAAAGTTGAAATGCCACTCCCTCGCGTGGGGAGGGGCCAAAAGTGTTAGATATAAAAAAAACTTTCAGTGCTAAAATTAAAAATAGTTTTTTAAAAGTGTTAAAAATAAAAAAATTCTCACCTAGGAGTACCATCGGTTGCGTCTAAAATGATTTATGAGCCTATGGTACTTTGACACAAATCGAGCACCTATCTTACACCGACGCTAACACTGATGAGGACATCAACACCGATCATACATCCACGCCGTCCACGCCGACAATTGCTGGTCCTATTACTCGTGCTCGTGCTCGAAAAGTTAATCATCAAGTGAGTTCCTTCTTGAGCTCTTGTCCATCCTGTTTAGATCTTGGAGACACGTGCACTCTTGTTTTGATTAGGAATCAAGGTGAAGACCGAAAGGGAAAAGGACTCGCGTAGGCTGGATTCGGACTGCAGCACACCTCCAACTTGTGACGGTCGCCACGGTTACATACGGAGTCGGATTGGGGTGATTCTGGACTTGTTGGAAAGCTAATAAAGTCTACTTTCATATGGATCTGACATTGTACTCATACCTGCTCAGAAGCGGCGTCAACAGTCCAAAAATCACCGTGAGGTCTATTCTGTCCAGGGTGCTGCGCCACCTTAAGTTAGCCCAATGGCTTGTATCGTTTAGAGTCCAGTAGGGACGCGTCCTAGGGTTGGAGCACGACCCAAACTCTCTTGTGGTCGTCCTTCACACGTTATATACCCCTTAGCCGCCACCAGGAACACTCGGGTTTTGTTTAGATCAAGTTTAGCCATCGCTACTTGCTTGTAGGCGCGCGTGCTGATCCAGTCGCCCGTCTCCTTGTCTTCGGAACCCCACTCATAATAAGATTCAGTGTGAAACCTTCAATTTTATCTTGCAATTTCAGTGCTTGTTTCCTCGTTCTTGCTAGTTCTTCGATTGCTTGCAGGACGGGAGCCCTAGGGGCTGGTTGTCATACTCCACAAGATCGTGACGGCCTTGGGAAGTGGTGTATCGGTCGCTAAGGCGCAGTCTTGGAAGGCTGTAGTCAGGCCGTGAACGTCATCTCCATCCACCAATCGAGTTATCTCACGCTTCTCATCGAGAGATCGGCCACAAACCCTTGCGGGTTAATAGCAGTTGGTAATCAGAGCAAGGTTTATCGGTGAGATACTTCCAATCCTTCACTGTTTTATTTTTCCTATAGTCCAGAAAAGCCAAAAAAATAGTAGATTAGTTTCCTGCAATCCTATAGACCTTTGAGCCGTGGCTAGTGCTACCTAGTTAGGGCTTGTTGAATATTCGGTTGCATCGGGTGTGTCGGATTGCTGGTCTTAGTTTATTCACTTAGAGTTTCGAGTTCTTGTCACTTTCCTGTCACAACACGCGCTATCATATAGTCTCTCTGTTGGCCGAATCCAAGTAGGTTTTCCAAGTTTGAGTCGGATCAAGGAATCGGTTATTCCTCGCTGTTGGCTAAGTCCGAGTAGAATTGGAAGTTCCACAATCGGACGAGGAATCAGTTCACCCTGTGCTACAAATATCAAACTAACCATGCAACAGGTATTCATCTTTTTTTTTACCGGAATACCCCTGCCCTTTTGGAAAAAGTGTGTGTGCTGACTTACTCTTTGGGAGTGTTTTTATTCATATAATCAGTTTTGAGTGCCCCCTGAAAAAAAAATGAAAAAAAAGAAAAAAAAAGAGAAAAAAAAGAAAGAAGCAAAAGAAAAGAAGAGAAAGGGGCTGATCTTAGAGATTTTTTTGTTCACTTTGGGTGGTGTGTTGTGCTCACCTTTGTGTCCAGGCTCGCGTCTCTAGCACGGTCTAGACTAGGACCAGCACAGTACCGCCGGTTGAACGATTATTCAGCTTGCTTTTTGTAACTAACGTGGTGCTAGTTCGTTCCTTGTTTCAGCCCACCTATAGCTCCACATATTCTACAGCTTGACAGGTTTTGTGCTACGGCACCGATACACTTCATCCATTGCTGCAGACTTGTTGGTAGACGACCCCTCCTGTCGAGCAAGGTAAGAACTGGTAAGAACTTGTGTAGCAGGTGGAGAGTGAGCGACTTGCTGTAGCTACATCCTAGTAGTTGTAGGGCTTTTATTTCTTCACTTGTCTTCTTGTTGTCTTTGTCTTTGAACCATGCCAGGGTCTGACAAAGATAACCAAATTCCACATTCGCCTCGCACAAAGGGCGTCATACAACATTTTGAAAGGAAAGTGAAGTTGCACACGGAGGGACTTGATAATGACTTGCAGGTGACAAATGACAAACTTGGGCAGTTGGAGGCTACGCAGATTGCCACAAACAACAAGCTTGCAGGTTTGGAGAAGTCCATTGCTAGTGTGGACAAAAGCCTTGCTGCTCTGCTGAGGCGTTTTGATGACCTCCACAACAATGATAAAGACCAGCATGATGAAGAAAAGGAGGAAGACCGAGAGGATGGTAGTTATGATGAACAATACACAGGTGATACTGAACATGATGATCGAGACACTCGTGAACGACGTCGCCTACGTCACAACCGTAGAGGTATGGGTGGCCACCGCCGACGCGAGGTACATAATAATGATGATGCTTTCAGTAAGATTAAATTTAAAATACCTCCTTTTGATGGTAAATATGACCCTGATGCATACATTACTTGGGAGATTGCTGTTGATCAAAAGTTTGCATGCCATGAATTTCCTGAGAACACACGTGTTAGGGCTGCTACTAGTGAGTTCACAGATTTTGCTTCTATTTGGTGGATCGAATATGGCAAGAAAAATCCTAATAACATACCTAAAACTTGGGATGCGCTGAAACGAGCCATGAGAGCTAGATTTGTTCCATCTTACTATGCCCGTGATATGATAAATAAGTTGCAGCAATTGAGACAAGGTTCTAAAAGTGTAGAAGAATACTATCAGGAATTACAAATGGGTATGTTGCGTTGTAAATTAGAGGAGAATGAGGAACCTGCTCTGGCTAGATTTTTAGGTGGGTTAAATCGGGAAATTCAGGATATCCTCGCTTACAAAGAATACAATAACGTAACCAAACTGTTTCATCTTGCTTGTAAAGCTGAACGGGAAGTGCAGGGATGACGTGCTGGCGCAAGGACTAATGTTTCTGTAGGGAAAGCTAGTTCATGGCAGCAGCGCATGTCTACAACTCCATCTACATGTACTCCTACACCATCATCTAGTGACAAGACTCGAGCTGCCCCCACCAATTCAGTCACGAAGACAGCACAAAAGCCGGCTGCGAGTACTTCATCCGTGGCATCGACCGGTAAAACAAGCAACATACAATGTCATCGGTGCAAGGGATATGGCCATATCATGCGTGACTGCCCAAACAAGCGTGTTATGATTGTCAAAGATGATGGTGAGTGTTCATCTGCTAGTGATTTTGATGAAGATACACTTGCATTGCTTGCAGCTGACTATGCAGGTAGTGAGGAACACATAGAAGAACACATTAATGCAGGTGACGCGGAGCACTATGAGAGCTTGATTGTACAGCGAGTGCTTAGTGTACAAATGGAGAAGGTAGAGCAAAATCAGCGACACACTTTATTCCAAACAAAGTGTGTCATCAAGGAGCGTTCGTGCCGCATGATCATTGATGGAGGTAGCTGCAACAACTTGGCAAGTAGCGACATGGTACAGAAGCTCGCCCTCACCACCAAACCACACCCCCATCCCTACTACATCCAATGGCTGAACAACAGTGGTAAGGCAAAGGTAACGAGAATTGTGCGAATTGATTTTGCCATCGGATCATACAAAGATATTGTTGAATGTGATGTTGTGCCTATGCAAGCTTGTAATCTTCTGCTAGGTAGACCATGGCAATTTGATAGAGATTCGATGCATCATGGTAGATCAAATCAATATTCGTTTCTATACCATGATCGAAAAATTGTGTTGCATCCTATGTCTCCTGAAGCTATTATGCAATCTGATGTTACTAAGGCTGCAAAAGCAAAGAGCGAGAGCAATAAAAATGACAAATCTGTTGTTGATGACAAAGATGAGATAAAATTGAAAGGACGTTGTATGCTTGCTACAAAATCTGATATTAATGAGTTCAATGCATCCACCTCTGTTGCTTATGCTTTGGTATGCAAGGATGCTTTGATTTCATTTGAGGATATGCAATGTTCTTTGCCCCTGTTGCTGCTAACATTTTGCAGGAGTATTCTGATGTGTTCCCCATTGAGATACCAGCGGGGCTGCCACCAATACGTGGGATTGAGCACCAAATTGATCTTATCCCTGGAGCGTCTTTGCCAAACCGTGCCCCATACAGGACCAATCCGGAAGAAGCGAAGGAAATTCAGCGACAAGTGCAAGAACTACTAGACAAAGGTTATGTGCGTCAGTCTCTTAGTCCTTGTGCTGTTCCAGTGATTTTAGTGCCTAAGAAAGATGGAACATGGCGCATGTGTGTTGATTGTAGGGCTATTAATAATATCATCATTCGATATCGACACCCTATTCCACGATTAGATGATATGCTTGATGAATTGAGTGGTGCTGTTGTGTTTTCAAAGGTTGATTTGCGTAGTGGGTACCACCAGATTCGTATGAAATTGGGAGATGAATGGAAAACTGCTTTCAAAACTAAGTTCGGTTTATATGAGTGGTTAGTCATGCCTTTTGGGTTAACTAATGCACCTAGTACTTTCATGAGATTAATGAACGAGGTTTTGCATGCTTTCATTGGGAAATTTGTTGTCGTCTACTTTGATGATATACTAATTTATAGCAAATCCATGGATGAACACCTTGATCACTTACGTGCTGTTTTCAATGCTCTACGTGATGCACGTTTGTTTGGTAACCTTGAGAAGTGCACTTTCTGCACCAATCGAGTATCGTTTCTTGGCTATGTTGTCACTCCACAGGGAATTGAGGTTGATAAAGCCAAGGTGGAAGCTATACAAGGATGGCATGTACCCATGACGGTCACACAAGTGCGGAGTTTCCTAGGACTTGCTGGTTTCTATCGCTGTTTCGTGAAGGACTTCAGCACCATTGCTGCACCATTGAATGAGCTTACAAAGAAGGGAGTGCCCTTTTCTTGGGGCAAAGCACAAGAGCACGCCTTCCATGTGCTAAAAGATAAGTTAACACATGCACCTCTACTCCAACTCCCTGATTTTAATAAGACTTTCGAGCTTGAATGTGATGCGAGTGGGATTGGATTGGGTGGTGTTTTGTTGCAAGAAGGCAAACCTGTTGCATACTTTAGTGAGAAATTGAGCGGGCCTATTCTTAATTATTCTACATATGATAAGGAATTATATGCTCTAGTGCGGACATTAGAAACATGGCAGCATTATTTGTGGCCCAAAGAATTTGTTATACATTCTGATCATGAATCTTTGAAGCATATTCGTAGTCAAGGAAAACTGAATCGTAGACATGCAAAATGGGTTGAATTTATTGAATATTTTCCTTATGTTATCAAACACAAGAAAGGGAAAGATAATATCATTGCAGATGCATTGTCTAGGAGATATACTTTGCTGAATCAACTTGATTACAAGATCTTTGGGTTAGAAATAATTAAAGACCAATATGCTCATGATGCTGATTTTAAAGAAGTGCTACTGCATTGTAAAGATGGGAAAACGTGGAACAAATTCATCGTCAATGATGGGTTTGTGTTTAGAGCTAACAAGCTATGCATTCCAGCTAGCTCCGTTCGCTTGTTGTTGTTGCAGGAAGCGCATGGAGGTGGCTTGATGGGGCATTTTGGAGCGAAGAAGACGGAGGACATTCTTGCTGGTCATTTCTTTTGGCCAAAGATGCGACGAGACGTGGAGAGATTTGTTGCTCGCTGCACAACATGTCAAAAGGCTAAGTCCTGGTTGAATCCACACGGTTTGTATATGCCTCTTCCTGTTCCTAGTGCTCCTTGGGAGGATATTTCTATGGATTTTGTGTTGGGATTGCCACGAACTAGGAAAGGGCGAGATAGTGTTTTTGTGGTTGTGGATCGATTCTCTAAAATGGCACATTTCATACCATGTCATAAAACTGATGATGCTACAAATATTGCTGATTTCTTCTTTCGAGAAGTTGTTCGCTTGCATGGTGTGCCAAATACAATTGTTTCTGATCGTGATGCTAAATTTCTTAGCCATTTTTGGAGAACTTTATGGGCTAAATTGGGGACTAAGCTTTTATTTTCCACCACTTGTCACCCCCAAACTGATGGTCAAACTGAAGTTGTGAATAGAACTTTGTCTACTATGTTAAGGACTATTTTAAAGAAGAATATTAAGATGTGGGAAGATTGTTTGCCTCATATTGAGTTTTCTTATAATCGTTCGCTGCATTCTACTACGAAGATGTGTCCCTTTGAGATTGTTTATGGCTTGTTACCACGTGCTCCTATTGATTTAATGCCATTGCCAAGTTCTGAAAAGTTGAATTTTGATGCTAAGCAACGTGCTGAATTGATGCTAAAACTACATGAAACCACTAAAGAAAACATAGAGTGCATGAATGCTAAGTACAAATTTGCTGGAGATAAAGGTAGAAGGGAATTGATTCTTGAACCTGGAGATTTGGTTTGGTTGCATTTGCGAAAGGATAGGTTTCCTGAATTAAGAAAATCTAAATTGATGCCTAGAGCGGATGGTCCTTTAAAGTGATGCAACGAATAAATGAGAATGCATATAAGCTTGATCTTCCTGCAGATTTTGGGGTTAGTCCCACATTTAACATTGCAGATTTGAAGCCTTATTTGGGTGAGGAAGATGAGCTTGAGTCGAGGACGACTCAAATTCAAGAAAGGGAGGATGATGAGGACATCAACACCGATCATACATCCACGCCGTCCACGCCGACAACTGCTGGTCCTATTACTCGTGCTCGTGCTCAAAAAGTTAATCATCAAGTGAGTTCCTTCTTGAGCTCTTGTCCATCCTGTTTAGATCTTGGAGACACGTGCACTCCTGTTTTGATTAGGAATCAAGGTGAAGACCGAAAGGGAAAAGGACTCGCGTAGGCTGGATTCGGACTGCAGCACACCTCCAACTTGTGACGGTCGCCACGGTTACATACGGAGTCGGATTGGGGTGATTCTGGACTTGTTGGAAAGCTAATAAAGTCTACTTTCATATGGATCTGACATTGTACTCATACCTGCTCAGAAGCGGCGTCAACAGTCCAAAAATCACCGTGAGGTCTATTCTGTCCAGGGTGCTGCGCCACCTTAAGTTAGCCCAATGGGCTTGTATCGTTTAGAGTCCAGTAGGGACGCGTCCTAGGGTTGGAGCACGACCCAAACTCTCTTGTGGTCGTCCTTCACACGTTATATACCCCTTAGCCGCCACCAGGAACACTTGGGTTTTGTTTAGATCAAGTTTAGCCATCGCTACTTGCTTGTAGGCGCGCGTGCTGATCCAGTCGCCCGTCTCCTTGTCTTCGGAACCCCACTCATAATAAGATTCAGTGTGAAACCTTCAATTTTATCTTGCAATTTCAGTGCTTGTTTCCTCGTTCTTGCTAGTTCTTCGATTGCTTGCAGGACGGGAGCCCTAGGGGCTGGTTGTCATACTCCACAAGATCGTGACGGCCTTGGGAAGTGGTGTATCGGTCGCTAAGGCGTAGTCTTGGAAGGCTGTAGTCGGGCCGTGAACGTCATCTCCATCCACCAATCGAGTTATCTCACGCTTCTCATCGAGAGATCGGCCACAAACCCTTGCGGGTTAATAGCAAACACTGTCTCAAAACAGATTGAAAAGAGATTCCATCGGGTGCCTCCAATACTATTTCTGATCCTACGGTACGTTCGAGGCAAACCATGCACCAATCTTGCATCAACAGTTGCACTATCTCCAAATGGACCGAAGCGAGCTTCCACTTGAGCCTCATCACCTAGGAGTCCCAACGAGTGCGTCCAAAATGATTTCTATGCCTATGGTATGATCGGTGCAAACCGTGCAACTATCTTGCATTGACACTAACACTGTCTCCAAACGGACTAAAACGAGATTTCACACGACCCATGTCACTTACGAGTTCCATCAGGTGCGTCCAAGACTATTTATGAGCATATGGTCCGTTCAGTACAAATCATGCATCTATCATGTGTCAAGATTAGCACTATCTGCAAACGCACCGAATAGAGCTCCACCAGACCCTCGTCACCTTGGAGTACCATCGGGTGCGTCTAAAACGATTTATGAGCCTATGGTATGTTTGACGCAAACCGAGCACCTATCTTGCACTGACGCTAGCACTGTCTGAAAACTGATTAAAATGAGATTCCACATGACTCATGTCACCTAGGAGTTCCATCCGGGGCCTCCAATACTATTTTTGAGCCTACGATACGATCGACGCAAACTGTGCACCAATCTTGCATCAAGAGTAGCACTATCTCCAAACGGACCGAACGGAGCATCTGCTTGAGCCTCGTCACCTAGGAGTCCCATCGAGTGCGCAAAAATGAATTCTATGCTAATGGTATGTTCGGTGCAAACTAAAACTATCTTTAAACAGACTAAAACGAGATTTCACACGACCCACGTCACTTAGGAGTTCCATCAGGTGCGTTCAAAACTATTTATGAGCCTATGGTACATTCAGTGCAAACCATGCAGCTATCTTGTGTCAAGATTAGCACTATCTCCAAACGCACCGAACAGAGCTCCACCAGACCCTCGTCACCTAGTTTTACCATCGAGTGCGTCGTACATTTGAAACAAACCGAGCACCTATCTTACACCAACGCCAACACTGTCTCAAAATAGATTGAAAAGAGATTCCACATGACTCACGTCACCTAGGAGTTCCATCGGATGCCTCAAGTACAATTTCTGAGCCTACGGTACATTCGAGGCAAAACGTGCACCAATCTTGCATCAACAGTTGCACTATCTCCAAACGGACCGAAGCAAGCTTCCACTTGAGCCTTGTCACCTAGGAGTCCCATCGAGGGCGTCCAAAACGATTTCTATGCCTATGTTATGTTCGGTGCAACCCATGCTCCTATCTTTGCATTGACACTAACACTGTCTCCAAACGGTCTAAAATGAGATTCCGCACGACCCCCGTCACTTATGAGTTCCATCAGGTGCGTCCAAAACTATTTGTGAGCCTATGGTACATTCAGTGCAAACCGTGCACCTATCTTGTGTCAAGATTAGCACTATCTCCTAACACGGTCTCAAAACAGATCGAAACGAGATTCCACATGACTCACGTCACCTAGGAGTTCCATCGGCTGCCTCCACTACTATTTTCGAGCCTACGGTACGTTCGACGCAAACCGTGCACCAATCTTGCATCAAGAGTAGCACTATCTCCAAACGGACCGAACCGAGCTTCAACTTGAGCCTCATCACCTAGGAGTCCCATCCAGTGCGTCCAAAATGATTTCTATACCTATGTTACGTTTAGTGCAAACCGTGCACCGGTCTTGCATCAAGATTAGCACTATCTCTAACCGGACCGAAAAGAGCTCCACCACACCCTTGTCACCAAGGAGTACCATCAGGTGCATCTAAAACTATTTATAAGCCTATGGTACGTTTGACACAAACCGAGCACCTATCTTACACCGACACTAACACTGTCCGAAAACAGACTGAAACGAGATTCCACATGACTCACCTCACCTAGGAGTTCTGTCAGTTGCCTCCAATACTATTTTTGAGCCGACGGTACATTCGAGGCAAACCGTGCACCAATCTCGCATCATGAGTTGCATTATCTCCAAACAGACCGAAGCGCGTCCAAAATGATTTCTATGCCTATGGTTTGCTCGGTGCAAACTGTGCACCTATCTTGCACTAATACTAAAACTATCTCCAAACGGACTAAAACGAGATTCCACATGACCCACGTCACTTTCGAGTTCCATCGGGTGCATCCAAAACTATTTATGAGCCTATGGTACGTTCAGTGCAAACAATGCACCTATCTTGTGTCACATTTAGCACTATCTCCAAACGCACCGAACAGAGCTCTACCAGACCCTCGTGACCTAGGAGTACCATCAGGTGCGTCTAAAATGATTTATGAGCCTATGGTACGTTTGACACAAACCGAGCACCTATCTTACACCGACGCTAACACTATCTCGAAACAGATTGAAACAAGATTCCACATAACTCACATCACCTAGGAGTTACATCGGGTGCCTCCAATACTATTTGTGTGCCCACGGTACGTTGGACGCAAACTGTGCTAAAATCTTGCATCAAAAGTAGCACTATCTCCAAACGGACCGAACCGAGCTTCCACTTGAGCCGCATCACCTAGGAGTCCCATCGAGTGCGTCCAAAATGATTTCTATGCCTATGGTATGTTTGGTGCAAACCGTGCACCTATCTTGCACTGACACTAAGACTATCTCCAAATGGACTAAAATGAGATTCCACACGACCCATGTCACTTACGAGTTCCATCGGGTGCATCCAAAACTATTTATGATCCTATGATCCATTCAGGGCAAACCATGCATCAATCTTGTGTCAAGATTAGCACTATCTCCAAACGGACCGAACAGAGCTCCACCAGACCCTCATCACCTAGGAGTACCACGGGTGCGTCTAAAATGATTTATGAGCCTCTGGTACGTTTGAGGCAAACCGAGCACCTATCTTGCACCGACGCTAACACTGTCTCAAAATAGATCAAAACGAGATTCCACATGACCCACGTCACCTAGGAGTTCCATTGAGTTCCTCCAATACTATTTCCAAGCCTATGATATGTTTGACTTAAACCGTGCACCAATCTTGCATCAAGAGTAGAACTATCTCCAAACGGACCGAACCAAGCTTCCACTTGAGCCTCATCACATAGGAGTCCCAATGATTGCGTCGAAAATGATTTCTGTGCCTATGGTATGTTCGGTGCAAACTGTGCACCTATCTTGCACTAACACTGACACAGTCTCTGAATAGACTAAAACGAGATTCCACATGACCCACTCACTTGCGAGTTACATCAGATGCATCCAAAACTATTTATGAGCCTATGGTACGTTCAGTGCAAACCGTGCACCTATCTTACGTCAAGATTAGCACTATCTCCAAACGGACCAAACTGAGCTCAACCAGCCCCTCATCACCTAGGAGTCCCATCGAGTGTGTCGAAAAATGATTTCTATGCCTATGGTATGTTCGGTGCAAACTCACCTGCAAGTTCCATCAGGTGCGTCCAAAAGTATTTATGAGCCTACAGTACATTTAGTGCAAACCATGCACATATCTTGCATCAAGATTAGCACTATCGCCAAACGGACCGAACAGAGCACCACTAGACCCTCGTCACCTAGGAGTACCATCGGGTGCGTCTAAAACGATTTATGATCCTATGGTACGTTTGACACAAACCAAGCACCTATCTTACACCGACGCTAACACTGTCTCAAAACAGATTGAAACGAGATTCCACATGACTCATGTCACCTATGAGTTCCATCGGGTGTCTCTAATACTATTTCTGAGCCTATGGTACTTTCGAGGCAAACCGTGCACCAATCTTGCATCAAGAGTTGCACTATCTCCAAACGGACCGAAGTGAGCTTCCACTTGACCCTCATCACCTAGGAGTCCCATCGAGTGTGTCCAAAATGATTTCTATGCCTATGGTATGATCGGTGCAAACCGTGCAACTATGTTGCATTGACACTAACACTGTTTCTAAACAGACTAAAACGAGATTTCACGCGACCCACGTCACTTACGAGTTCCATCAGGTGCGTCCAAGACTATTTATGAGCCTATGGTCCGTTCAGTACAAACCATGCATTTATCTTGTGTCAACATTAGCACTATCTGCAAACGCACCGAACAGAGCTCCACCAGACCCTCGTCACCTTGGAGTACCATCGGGTGCGTCTAAAACGATTTATGAGCCTATGGTATGTTTGACACAAACCGAGCACCTATCTTGCACCGACGCTAGCACTGTCTAAAAACTGATTGAAACGAGATTCCACATGACTCACGTCACCTAGGAGTTCCATCGGGGGCCTCCAATACTATTTTTGAGCCTATGGTACGTTCGACGCAAACTGTGCAC
>CM036212.1:29602499-29617756 GCA_020631735.1 Saccharum officinarum | reverse complement strand
CAAAATGATTTCCGAGCTCACGGTACGTTCGGCGCAAACCATGCACCTATCTTGAATCAAGATTAGCACAATCTCCAAAAGATCCGAAACGAGCTTCCATTTGACCCTCGTCACCTAGGAGTACCATCCGGTGTGTCCAAAATGATTTCTAAGCCTATGGTGCATTCGGCGCAAACTTTGCACCTATCATGCACCCAAACAAACACTATCTCCAAAAGGACCGAAAGGCGATCCTACATGATCCACGTCACCTAGGAGTTCTATTAGGTGCGTCCAAAATGATTTCTAAGGCTATGGTACTTTTTGTTCAAACTGCGGATCTATCTTGCACCGAGACTAACACTATCTCCAAATGGACCAAAACGAGGTTCTTCATGACCCACGTCACCTAGGTGTTCCGTCGGGTGCGTCCAAAATGATTTCCGAGCTTACGGTACGTTCGGCGCAAATCGTGCACCTATCTTGAATCAAGATTAGCACAATCTCCAAACGAACCGAAACGAGCTTCCATTTGAGACTCGTCACCTAGGAGTACCATCCGGTGTGTCCAAAACAATTTATGAGGCCATGGTATGTTTGGTGCAAAATGTGCAACTATCATGCACTGAAACTAACACTATCTCCAAAAGGATCGAAATGAGATTCTACATGATACACGTCACCTAAGAGTTCCATCAAGTGCGTCCAAAACAATTTCTGAAGCTATGGTACGTTTGATGCAAACTATGGATCTATCTTGCACCGATACTAACACTATTTCCAAACGCACCGCAATAAGATTCTACATGACCCATGTCACCTAGGAGTTCCATCAGATACGTTCAAAATGATTTCTGATTCTATGGTACGTTTGGCGCAAACCATGCACCTATCTTGAATCAAGATTAGCACTATTTGCAAACGGACCAAAACGAGCTTCCGTTTGAACGTCTTCATGTAGGAGTACCATCCGGTGTGTCCAAAATGATTTCTGAGCCTATGGTTCGCTTGGTGCAAACTGTGCACCTATCATGCACCGAAACTAACACTATCTCTAAAAGGATCGAAAAAAGATTCTACATAACCCACGTCACCTAGGAGTTCCATCAGGTGCGTCCAAAATGATTTCTAAGGTTATGGTATACTTGGTGCAAACTGTGTATCTATCTTGCACGAGACTAACACTAACCAAAACGAGAGTCTACATGACCCACGTCACCTAGGTGTTCCATCTGGTGCGTCCAAAATGATTTTTGAGCTTATGGTATGTTCGGCGCAAACCGTGCACCTATGTTGAATCAAGATTAGCACAATCTCGAAACGAACCGAAACGAGCTTCCATTTGAGCCTCATCACCTAGGAGTACCATCCGGTGTGGCCAAAACAATTTCTAAGCCTATGGTACGTTTGGCGCATTGTCCAACTATCATGCACTGAAACTAACACTATCTCCAAAAGGATCGAAACAAGATTCTACATGACCCACGTCACCTAGGAGTTCCATGAGGTGCGTCCAAAACGGTTTCTAAAGCTATGGTATGTTTGATGCAAACTGTGGATCTATCTTGCACGGATACTAACACTGTCTCCAAACAGACGGAAACGAGATTCTCCAAGACCCACGTCACCTAGGAGTTCCATCGAGTGCGTCCAAAATAATTTTCGAGCTTACAGTATGTTCGGCGCAAACCGTCCACCTATCTTGAATCAAGATTAGCGCTATCTCCAAATGAACCAAAACGAGCTTCCATTTGAACCTCGTCACCTAGGAGTATCATCCAGTGTGTCCAAAACGATTTCTAAGCCTATGGGACATATGTCGCAAACCGTGCACCTATCTTGCACGGAAACTAACACTGTCTCCAAACGGACCGAAACGAGCTTCCATTTGAGCCTCATCACCCAGGAGTACCATTCGGTGCATCCAAAACAATTTCTGAGCCTATGGTAGATTTGGCACAAACCGTGCAGCTATCTTGCACTGAAACTAACACTATCTCCATAAGGACCAAAAGGAGATTCTAAATGACCCACGTCACCAAGGAGTTCCATCGGGTGCATCGAAAATGATTTTCGAGCTTACGGTACATTCGGCGCAAACCGTGCACCTATCTTGAATCAAGATTAGCACTATTTCCAAATGGACCAAAACGAGCTTCCATTTGAACGTCGTCACATAGGAGTACCATTCGGTGTGTCCAAAACGATTTCTGAGCCTATGGTACGTTTGGCGCAAACTGTGCACCTATCATGCACCGAAACTAAAACTATCTCCAAAAGGACCGAAAGGAGATTCTACATGACCCACGTCACTAGGGAGTTCCATCACGTACGTCCAAAATGATTTCTGATGCCATGGTACGTTTGGTGCAAACCATGTATCTATCTCGCATCGAGAGTAACACTATCTCTAAATGGACCGAAACGAGATTCTACATGACCCATGTCACCTAGGAGTTCCATTGGGTGTGTCCACAATGATTTCCGAGCTCACGGTACGTTCGACACAAACCGTGCACCTATCTTGAATCAAGATTAGCACAATCTCCAAATAGACCGAAACAAGCTTTCATTTGAGCCTTGTCACCTAAGAGTACCATCCGGTGCGTTCACAACGATTTCTGAGGCTATGGTACGTTTGGTGCAAACTATGGATCTATCTTGCATCGACTCTAACACTATCTCCAGATGGACCAAAACGAGATTCCACATGACCACGTCACCTAGGAGTTCCATCAGATGCGTCCACAATGATTTTTGAGTCTACGGTACCTTTGGCGCAAACCGTGCACCTATCTTGAATCAAGATGAGCTTTACTTCCAATTGGACCAAAATGAGCTTCCATTTGAACGTCTTCACCTATGAGTACCATCCGGTGTGTCTAAAACGATTTCTGAGCCTATGGTACATTCGGCGCAAACTGTGCACCTATCATGCACCGAAACTGACACTATCTCGAAAAGGATCGAAACGAGATTCTCCATGACCCACATCACCTAGGAGTTCCATCGGGTGCGTCCAAGTCAGTTTCTGAGGCTATGGTATGTTTGGTGCAAACTGTGTATCTATCTTGCACCGAGATTAACACTCTCTCCAAATGGACCGAAAGGAGATTCTACATGACCCACGTCACCTAGGAGTTCCATCAAGTGTGTCCAAAATAGTTTCTGAAGCTATGGTACGTTTGGTGCAAACTGTGTATCTATCTTGCACCGAGACTAACACTATCTCCAAATGGACCAAAACGAAATTCTATATGACCCATGTTACCTAGGAGTTCCATCAGCTGCGTCCAAAATGATTTCCGAGGTTACAGTACGTTAGGCGCAAATCGTGCGCCTATCTAGATTCAAGATTAGCACAATCTCCAAATAGACCGAAATGAGCTTTCATTTATGCCTGGTCACCTAAGAGTACCATCCGGTGCGTTCAAAACAATTTCTGAGGCTATGGTACATTTGTTGCAAACTGCGGATCTATCTTGCACCAAAACTAACACCATCTCCAAAAGGATCGAAACGAGATTCTACAAGACCCACGTCACCTAGGAGTTCCATCAGGTGCGTCCAAAATGGTTTCTGGAGCTATGGTATGTTTGGTGCAAACTGTGGATCTATCTTGCACCGATACTAACACTGTCTACAAACGGACCGAAATGAGATTCTACATGACCCACGTCACCTAGGAGTTTTATCGGGTGTGGCCAAAATGATTTCTGAGCTGACAGTACGTTCGGCGCAAACCGTGCACCTATCTAGAATCAAGATTAGCGCTATCTCCAAATGAACCGAAACGAGCTTCCATTTGAGCCTCGTCACCTAGGTGTATCATCTGGTGTGTCCAAAACGATTTCAGAGCCTATGGTACGTTTGGCCTAAACTGTGCACCTGTCTTGCACTGAAACTAACATTGTCTCCAAATGGACCGAAAGGAGCTTCCATTTGTACCTCATCACCTAGGGGTACCATCCAGTGCATCCAAAATAATTTCTGAGGCTATGGTATGTTTGGCGCAAACCATGCGCCTATCATGCACCAAAACTAACACTATCTCCAAAAGGACCAACACGAGATTCTACATGACCCACGTCACCAAGGAGTTCCATCGGGTGCATCAAAAATGATTTTCGAGCTTACGGTATGTTCGGCGCAAACCGTGCACCTATCTTGAATCAAGATTAGCACAATCTCCAAACAGGCCGAAACGAGCTTTCATTTGAGTCTTGTCACCAAAGAGTACCATCCAGTGCGTTCAAAACAATTTCTGAGGCTACGGTACGTTTGGTGCAAACTGTGGATCTATCTTGCACCGAGTCTAACACTATATCCAAACAGACCGAAACGAGATTCTCATGGCCCACATCTCCTAGGAGTTCCATCAGACGCGTTCAAAATGATTTCTGAGTCTATGGTACATTTGGCGCAAACCATGCACCTATCTTGATTCAAGATTAGCACAATCTCCAAATGAACCAAAACGAGCTTCCATTTGAGCCTTGTCACCTAGGAGTAAAATGCATTGTGTCCAAAATGATTTATGAGCATCTGGTACGTTTGGCGCAAATTGTGCAACTATCATGCACTAAAACTAACACCATCTCCAAAAGGATCGAAACGAGATTATACAAGACCCACGTCACCTAGGAGTTCCATCAGGTGCGTCCAAAACGGTTTCTGAGGCTATGGTACCTTCGGTGCAAACTGTGTATCTATCTTGCACCGAGGCTAAAACTATCTCCAAATGGCCCAAAACGAGATTCTACATGACCCATGTCACCTAGCAGTATCATCTGGTGTGTCCAAAATGATTTCTGAGCCTATGGTACATTTGGTGCAAATTCTGCAACTATCATGCACCGAAACTAACCCTATCTCCAAAAAGATCGAAATGAGATTCTACATGACCCACGTCACCTAAGAGTTCCATTAGGTGCGTCCAAAATGGTTTCTGAAGCTATGGTACGTTTGGTGCAAACTGTGGATCTATATTGCACCGAGTCTAACACTATCTCCAAATGGACCAAAACAAGATTCTACATGGCACACATCTCCTAGGAGTTCCATCAGATGCGTCCAAAATGATTTCTGAGTCTATGGTACGTTTGGCTCAAACCGTGCACCTATCTTGATTCAAGATTAGCACAATCTCCAAACGAGCTTCCATTTGAGCCTCGTCACCTAGGAATACCATCCGTTGTGTCCAAAACGTGCAACTATCATGCACCGAAACTAACACCATCTCCAAAAGGATCGAAACGACATTCTACATGACCCACGTCACCCAAGAGTTCCATCAGGTGCGTCTAAACGGGTTATGGTACGTTTGGTGCAAACTGTGTATCTATCTTGCACCAATACTTACACTATCTCCAAATGGACCGAAACGAGATTCTACATGACCCATGTCACCTAGGAGTTCCATTGCGTGTGTCAAAAATAATTTCCGAGCTTACGGTACATTAGGCGCAAACCATGCACCTATCTTGAATCAAGATTAGCACAATCTCCAAATAGACCGAAACTTGCTTCCATTTTAGCCTCATCACCCAGTTGTACCATCCGGTGCATCCAAAACAATTTCTGAGCCTATGGTATGTTTGGCGCAAACCGTGCACCTATCATGCACCAAAACTAACACTATCTCAAAAAGGACAGAAACGAGATTCTATATGGCCCACGTCAACTAGGAGTTCCATCAGGTGCGTCCAAAATAATTTATGGGGCTATGGAACGTTTGGTGCAAACTATGAATCTATCTTGCACCGAGACTAACACTATCTCCAAATGGACTAAAATAAGATTCTACATGACCCACATTGTAACACCTCAGGTGTTTAGCTTCCATAATTGCATTGCATTTCATAAGCATGAACATCATTAATATCATCCATGTCTTTGTTTTGCTTGCAACATGAGTATGCAACATGCCTCAATGTGTTTGTTTCACAAAGTACTTGCTTATGAAATGTGAGTGGTGCAAATTGTAGATACAATCTTGGGTCACATATTTTGAAATATGACAATGTGGTTAGCACCTTTTGTTGGGATCAATAGATGCAACAAGGTCTTGCAACATGTGCAACATGACATTGCAACATTTAGGGTTTTGCTTGTTTCTAATTATATGACACTAGTGTTTTTGTGCAACTAAGGGGTAGAGTGGCTAGTTATATCTTATAACACCTTAATTACACTTAGGTTAACTAATGGAGCAATGTTCATGTTGACCAAAATTACCAAAATGCCCTCCAATGTGCTGTTGACCAATATTAGACCCTAGAATGCTTTAGTTTGACCAATTAAAAAGTCTAGCTTAGAGACCTTGCATGGAGGAGCAACCTTAAGCAAAGTTGTAGAGAAGTTCCTAGGGAACAAAAGTTCCAATATGGCCATCTCACGAAAACGACTAGAACATGCTAAAAAATGGCCCACAAGTTAGCTTGAGGGGCTGCCCCAGCACTTAGAAAATTTCTAAGTCTGTAATGCGCTGTACAGTTTCAAAGTAGCCCACTTCAACGCCATGTAACTTGCAAACCATGTCAAACTAGACCGAGCTCCAATTGGCAAAGTTGTAGCCCTCATGTAGCTCTACAACTTTGATGTTCTCACCTTCTGCTAATTCGAGCTGGTTTAACAGATAATCAACGACGAAATCCCTCTGTCAGTCACCTAATACAGTCATCAATTCAGTTAAAAACCGGCTCTGCTATCGGTCGTGGCCGACCGGCCACAGGCCGTCGTCGACGCGTGGCCGTGCGGTGGCGACCGTACGGCGGTCGTGGCCCCACCGGTCAGCCCACGACGCGCTCAAAGGCGCCACGAGGCCGACGCTCCACCCACCTCACTCCCTCCCTTCCCTTCTCCATCCCTCTGCGTGTGCCGGGCAGAAACGAGGCCACCGCCATTGCCGCGACCTCCGCCGTCGCCGCGCGCACTCGTCACAGCACCACAGCCCACCAAATCACGCCCATAACTCCGCCACCACCTCACGTACCTTGTCGACCGCTCCTTTGAGGCAGCCGAGCTTAGGGTAAGCGACATTTGCCGGTTTTTCCCCTGCCTGGAGTCACTGGAGCGCCGCCGCTCTTGCGATTCTCCGTGGCCAGCCCTGCACAGCACGCCTCCATCCCATATTACCTTCGTTTCATCGTTCTCATGACCTATAGAAGCTTAGGTGAAGATGTTATCTCGTGTTTTGAACTGTAGAGGTCGGAATGGACGAGAACCGTAGCGAGCTCTCGCCACGGTCGCCATTACTGTATGGGCAAGCTTCTTTCCATTCTCTCTCTATAGATGGTCCTTGGGCGAGATAGGGTGCGCATGGGGTGCGCCGTCGGTCGTAGTTCATCCTCCGAAGATGTAGTGTCCGATCCCATCGTGGCTTAGCCGAAACGGGGAGCTCGCCGGAGTGAGCGGTGCGCCGCCGTGATACTGAGCACGTGGCCCGGCCTCTCCATCGAACCACTGCCCTTTAGGTGTCCCTTATTTTATCCGCCTGTGCTCGCTGGTCCTCTCCCCTCTCTGTCTTGCCGTTTTGGTCACCGGAGCTGGCCGGAGCATGGCGGTCAGCCACCGACGAGCCACCATTTCCGTCGATGAGCCGCCTCTGACGGACCCAACCTCTCCATCCTATCTCAATCATCTCAGGGAAGGACGGAGATCACGCTGGTGCCCTCGATTTCGCCAGTCGGCTTGCCGGCGACGAGCTCTAACCACCGCCGTCCGCCTTCCCTGTCCTGTGTCGCTGACGAGCGGGCCCCGTCTGGCAGACGTGCGCACGGGCAGGATGGCCTGAGCAGGCCGCGCGCGCGGTTGGGATGCGTCTGCGGAGGGCCGGCCCAGTAGCAAATTAGGATTTAGTTTCATTTTTCTTTTATTCTGTCACAGATTTAGATGATGTTTAGAAATTTCATATCTAGGGTTTTACTAGCTCAAAAATTATGATTTAAATCTTGTTGGGCTCTGCATGAAGTGTAGTATTTAAGAAAAATATAAATTAGGTATGTGATGTTCATTTTCTAGAAGGATTAATTAGGGTTTTGGAATGCGTCTTAAATTAGATACAAATTTGTGAAATGAATAACTGGAGTTGTGTTGTCCCAAAAATTGTGAAACTTTGTGGGAAGGTTATTTTATGCATGTACTAGCTCTGGTAAAAATTTGGGTACTAGTGCTTGAGTATTTTTCAAGTTATGGTGATATCATGTTATGTTAGGGAATACTTGAATGAATTTTAGTAATTTTTCTACATGTGCAATGTTCATATAAATTTGTGGAGAGTGTCTTGGTACCCTCTGGTGCTTAAGAAAAATAAGAAGTCTGTTGTTTGATACTTTTCAATGTGATTTGTTAATTATGCAAAAATCAGCCTTTTTGGCTTGTGAATTTTGTGTAGGGAGTTTCTGTGAATAATTTTAGTTCAAATTTTTACAGTAGCCTCTTTTTAGGTCAGAGAGTCTCCTGTAATGTTTGTAGAATTTTATGATCAGTTTACATATAGGTTTAAGTTTCCACTTAATTAATTAAGTAAATTAAGAAAGGGGTAAAAATAAATGTTCTAGGTTGACACACCTTACTTTCTAGTGTTTCTATGACATGTGTGAACTATTGGTATCATTAGTTTAGTCATAGAGGAAGTTTGACACATAAAGAAATATTTAATCTTCATATTTCTAGGTTTTTCTGGACAGTAGTAGCATTTGTGGATTTGACCCTTAATAAAAGTGTTTGCTGGAAAACTTGTGAATAACAAAGTGGTAGTAAATTTGATAAACTAGCTTGTGTCAAAATTTGGGGGCATTTGGCTTAGTAGTCTTGGAGTTATTGCTGTTTAAAGTGACTGTCCAGAAATGGCTGCTCTCTGTTTGGAGAGGACAGATTTCTGGAACTCAAATTCGACCAGGAAAACTTAGGAATTAAGTGTTGAAGTCTGAAAATGATTTGTAGAGCATTTTATAAACTTTCCAGATTGTCTTGGATCATGTCTTTTGGATTTAAGAATCTCCAGTTATGAAAGAAACACTTAGCTGCTGTCCAGAATGTCTTGCTTTGATATTTTATGCTTGGTTGTGGTAACTTAAGTAAAGTTGTTCTTGTGATTGTTAGGTGTTAGGGCCTTAACAGAGGAGGAACAACTATACCTTAGGTTGAATAGATTAGGTGAGTACTTCTCTACCGGAGAGGAAATTTGTACTTAATAATTGAAGTGATTTGAATAGAGCTTTAGGAGTGGTTGTAATGTATTTCATCCCAAGCATGCTGCATCCTTCATTATGCATCCATGAAATTTATTATGCACTCATGCAATAGGTGTTCTGGAGGGGGTGACTCTTCTCGAGTTCGAGGGAGCGATCCCGAAGGAAATCCAGGAGCAGCCGGGGGAGCCAAAGGAACCAGTCGGCGAAGGAGTTCCCGTAGAAGATCTACCTGAGTGTCCTGATCACCGGCCGTCCACCTTTCTAAAAGGCAAGCCCGGTGCATGCTGACCCTATTATTTTATAAATCAATCTTGAGTACTTTTACTTGTTTACTGCATTAAGTTGTAAGAGTTGTATGAAAACACTTGCTGCATTATACCTATCCTTGTCCAGATATCGTACTTAATCCTAAATTAGGTTTAGGCACGTGTCAATGCGTAGCCCTGCTTAGTCTGGTAGAAGTCGGGTGATTTCCGGTCATCCGCGAGATGTCAGAATGGGTCATGAGTGGCTATATGGCTATCATGGATGGAACCATGCTTTAAAATGAAATTGAGACCGGGCAGGAGTTCGATAGTACAGCCGCAAGACACTTCACGTCTTGGGTGTGGAGCTATGCCCGTCTGAGTCCTTTAAGGACCGATTCGCTGTACGTCCTTGAGTCATGTTGAACGCAGTCTAACACTTAGTTGGCCGGATAAGTCGTTCCGACCGCGAAGCCGAGTAATATGGTTCATGCCAGGAATCGAATGGTAGGTTGCATCTTGGAGGAGAGAAAGGATGTGCTTGGGGACATTGGCGTGAGACCAAGGGGGGTTAGAGTCCCTATCACCTGGCAGAGTGTCGCCCTTGGAGTTGCGACATCATTCGGACCCATGATTCCTGAATCGTACGAAAGGTGGCTTGTGCGACCCTAGCAGGGGCCTGCACGGTGAGTGTTAGAAATACCCCTCTAGCTGGATAGGAATTCAATTCGAATCACCGTCACTCCCGGTTAGTGAGCACTTGACTTGAGCAGCGGCAACGTAGATCTCATTAAATTGAACAGATGGTTAAGTGAATGATACAATGTTGCCACAATTTATACCTACTATGGATATAATGATATTAATTGTTTGATTATAATCAAGTGTATGTTTAGTACAAGTGCTAAGATAGATGACAGGTAAATGCTAAAAATAACTGCTAGTACAAGTTAAAAAAGTTTCAATTACTCATGCCTTTCTGCAAAATGTGATGTCAGCTAGCCCTCTTGTGAAAGCCTTGCATAATCCTTGGTGTCATCTTATTTCTGGTTTATGACGGGTAAGTCTAGCTGAGTACATTCCAGTACTAAGGGTTTATTCCTTCCTGTTGCAGATGATATTATTTACCAAGGCTTCTGCAAGACCTGTCTCCACCCTGCGGGTGACGAAGACTAGATCACTCGGGCGTGATCATCCGTTATGTACTTTCCTTAATGCTTTTGCGGGATGTTGATCAGTAAGACTGGCAGTAGTATTTGAACAACTGGTGTGTGTTATGCTTCCACTACTTTATGAACTTGATTTGTAATAATTTGCGACTCCGTGTGTGTAAGTGGATTTCGGAACTACTTGTGAAATGTAAACGTGTGATGTGTTATGTTGAATGATGCGATCTTGGTTGTAAGTAAGTTGGTTTGAAATCCTTCGTGGTTTCGATTGACTACCGGGATTATATGGGCTCAAGTTCAAAAATTTGAGCGCTTCGGTGCTTGTTTTTGTACTTGTGCTCTTATAATTTGGTCGGTTCTGTTACACACATCACCTAGGAGTTCCATCGGGTGCGTCCAAAATAATTTTTGCGCTTATCGTACGTTCGGTGCAAACCGTGCACCTATCTTCAATCAAGATTAGCACTATCTCGAAATGAACCAAAATGAGCTTTCATTTGAGCCTTGTCACCAAAGAGTACCATCCGGTGCGTGCAAAACGATTTCTGAGGCTATGGTACGTTTGGTGCAAACCATGCACCTATCATGCACCGAAACAAACACTATCTCAAAATGGACCAAAACGAGATTCTACATGACCCACATCACCTAGGGGTTACCTCAGATGCGTCCAAGATGATTTCGGAGTCTATGGTACGTTTGGCGCAAACTGTGCACCTACCTTGAATCAAGATTAGCGCTATTTTTCCAAACAGACTAAAACGAGCTTCCATTTGAATGTCATCTCCTATGAGTACCATCCGGTGTGTCCAAAATGAATTCTGAGCCTATGGTACGCTTGGTGCAAACTGTGCACCTATCGTGCACCGAAACTAATACTATCTCTAAAAGGACTGAAAGGAGATTCTCATGACCCATGTCACCTAGGAGTTCCATCAGGTGCGTCCAAAATGATTTCTGAGGCTATGGTATGTTTGGTGCAAACTGTGTATCTATCTTGCACAGAGACTACACTATCTCCAAATGGACTGAAAGGAGATTCTACATGACCCATGTCACCTAGGAGTTCCATCGGGAACGTCCAAAATGATTTTTGAGCTTACTGTATGTTCGGCGCAAACCTTGCACCTATCTTGAATCAAGATTAGTACAATCTCCAAACAAACCGAAATGAGCTTCCATTTGAGCCTCGTCACCTAACAGGACCATCCGGTGTGTCCAAAATGATTTCGTACAATTGGCACAAATTGTGCAACTATCTTGCATCGAAACTAACACTATCTCCAAAAAGATCGAAACAAGATTCTACATGACCCACGTCAGCTAGGAGTTCCGTCAGGTGCGTCCAAAATGGTTTCTAAGGCTATGGTACCTTTGTTGCAAACTATGTATCTATCTTGCACCGAGGCTAAAACTATCTCCAAATGGACCAAAACGAGACTCTACATTACCCATGTCACCTAGGAGTTCCATCGGGTGCGTCCAAAATGATTTCCAAGCTTATGCTACGTTCGGCGTAAACCGTGCACCTATCTTGAATCAAGATTAGCACAATATCCAAATAGGCCAAAACGAGATTTCATTTGAGTCTTGTCACCTAAGAGTACCATCCGGTGCGTTCAAAATCGATTTGTGAGGCTATGGTACGTTTGGTGCAAACTGTGGATCTATCTTGCACTGACTCTAACACTATCTCCAAATGGACCGAAACGAGATTCTACATGGCCCACATCTCCTATGAGTTCCAATAGATGCGTCCAAAATGATTTTTGAGTCTACGGTACGTTTGGCGCAAACCGTGCACCTATCTTGCATCAAGATTAGCACTATTTCCAAACGGACCAAAAACAGCTTCCATTTGGACGTCATCACCTAGGAGTACCATCTGGTGTGTCCAAAACGATTTCTGAGCCTATGGTACGTTAGGCGCAAACTATATGCCTATCATGCACCGAAACTAACACTATCTCCAAAAGGACCGAAAGGCAATCCTACATGAACCTCATCACCTAGGAGTTCCATTAGGTGCGTCCAAAATAATTTCTAAGGCTATGGTATGTTTGCACTGAGACTAACACTATATCCAAATGGACCGAAACAAGATTCTACATGGCCCACGTCACCTAGGAGTTTCCATCGGGTGTGTCCAAAATGATTTCCGAGCTTACGGTACGTTCGGCGCAAATCGTGCACCTATCTAGAATCAAGATTAGCACAATCTCCAAAGGAACCGACACGAGCTTCCATTTGAGCCTTCCACCTAGGAGTACCATCTGTGGTGTCCAAAATGATTTATGAGCCTGTGGTACATTTGGAGCAAATTATGCAACTATCATGCACCGAAACTAACACCATCTCCAAAAGGATCGAAACGAGATTCTACATGACCCACGTCACCTAGGAGTTCCATCAGGTGCGTCCAAAACGGTTTCTGAAGCTATGTTATGTTTGGTGCAAATTGTGGATCTATCTTGCACCGATACTAACACTATCTGCAAACGGACTGAAACGAGATTCTACATGACCCACGTCACCTAGGAGTTTTATCGGGTGCGTCCAAAATGATTTCAGAGCTGACAGTATGTTCGGCGCAAACCGTGCACCTATCTAGAATCAAGATTAGCGCTATCTCCAAATGAACCGAAACGAGCTTCCATTTGAGCCTCGTCGCCTAGGAGTATCATTCGATGTGTCCAAAACGATTTCAGAGCCTATGGTACGTTTGGCCTAAACTGTGCTCCTATCTTGCACTGAAACTAACATTGTCTCCAAATGGACCGAAAGGAGCTTCCATTTGAGCCTCGTCACCTAGGGGTACCATCCAGTGCATCCAAAATAATTTCTAAGCCTATGGTATGTTTGGCGCAAACCGTGCGCCTATCATGCACCAAAACTAACACTATCTCCAAAGGGACCAACACGATTCTACATGACCCACGTCACCAAGGAGTTCCATCGGGTGCATCAAAAATGATTTCCGAGCTTACAGTATGTTCGGCGCAAACCGTGCTTGAATCAAGATTAGCACAATCTCCAAACAGGCCGAAACGAGCTTTCATTTGAGTCTTGTCACCAAAGAGTACCATCCAGTGCGTTCAAAACGATTTCTGAGGCTATGGTACATTTGGTGCAAACTGTGGATCTGTCTTGCACCGAGTCTAACACTATCTCCAAACGGACCGAAACAAGATTCTCATGGCCCACATCTCCTAAGACTTCCATCAGACGTGTTCAAACCGTGCACCTATCTTGATTCAAGATTAGCACAATCTCCAAATGAACCAAAACGAGCTTCCATTTGAGCCTCGTCACCTAGGAGTACCATCCGGTGTGTCCAAAATGATTTATGAGCCTCTGGTACGTTTGGCGCAAATTGTGCAACTATCATGCACCAAAACTAACACCATCTCCAAAAGGATCGAAACAAGATTATACACGACCCACGTTACCTAGGAGTTCCATCAGGTGCGTCCAAAATGGTTTCTAAGGCTATGGTACCTTTGGTGCAAACTGTGTATCTATCTTGCACCGAGGCTAAAACTATCTCCAAATGGCCCAAAATGAGATTCTACATGACCCATGTCACCTAGCAGTATCATCCGGTGTGTCAAAAATGATTTCTGAGCCTATGGTACGTTTGGTGCAAATTCTGCAACTATCATGCACCGAAACTAACCCTATCTCCAAAAGGATCGAAATGAGATTCTACATGACCCATGTCACCTAAGAGTTCCATTAGGTGCGTCCAAAATGGTTTCTGAAGCTATGGTATGTTTGGTGCAAACTGTGGATCTATATTGCACCGAGTCTAACACTATCTCCAAACGGACCGAAACGAGATTCTACATGGCACACATCTCCTAGGAGTTCCATCAGATGCATCCAAAATGATTTCTGAGTCTATGGTACGTTTGGCGCAAACCGTGCACCTATCTTGATTCAAGATTAGCACAATCTCCAAACGAGCTTCCATTTGAGCCTCATCACCTAGGAGTACTATCTGTTGTGTCCAAAATGATTTATGAGCCTACGGTATGTTTGGCGCAAATTATGCAACTATCATGCACTGAAACTAACACCATCTCCAAAAGGATCGAAATGACATTCTACATGACCCACGTAACCCAAGAGTTCCATCAGGTGCGTCCAAACCGGTTATGGTACGTTTGGTGCAAATTGTGGATCTATCTTGGACCAATACTTATACTATCTCCAAACGGACCGAAACGAGTTTCTACATGACCCATGTCACCTAGGAGTTCCATTGTGTGCATCAAAAATAATTTCCGAGCTTACGGTACGTTAGGCGCAAACCATACACCTATCTTTAATTAAGATTAGCACAACCTCCAAACAAACCGAAACGAGCTTCCATTTCAGCCTCGTCACCTAGGAGTACCATCCGCTGTGTCCAAAACAATTTCTGAGGCTATGGTGTGTTTCACGCAAACTATGCACCTATCATGCACCGAAACTAACACTATCTCCAAAAGAATCGAAACGAGATTCTACATGACCCATGTCACCTGGGAGTTCCATCAGGTGCGTCCAAAATGATTTATGAGGCTATGGTACTTTTAGTTCAAACTGCGGATCTATCTTGCATCGAGACTAACACTATCTCCAAATGGACCAAAACGAGGTTCTTCATGACCCACGTCACCTAG
>CM036212.1:29549843-29602399 GCA_020631735.1 Saccharum officinarum | reverse complement strand
TGCAACTATCATGCATCGAAACTAACACCATCTCCAAAAGGATCGAAACGAGATGATACATGACCCACGTCACCTAGGAGTTCCATCAAGTGCGTCCAAAACGGTTTCTGAGGCTATGGTACCTTTGGTGCAAACTATGTATCTATCTTGCACCGAGGCTAAAACTATCTCCAAATGGCCCAAAACGAGATTCTACATGACCCATGTCAGCTAGCAGTATCAGCCGGTGTGTCCAAAATGATTTATGAGCCTATGGTACGTTATGTGCAAATTCTGCAACTATCATGCACTGAAACTAACCCTATCTCCAAAAGGATCGAAATGAGATTCTACATGACCCACGTCACCTAAGAGTTCCATTAGGTGCATCCAAAATGGTTTCTGAAGCTATGGTATGTTTGGTGCAAACTGTGGATCTATATTGCACTGAGTCAAACACTATCTCCAAATGGACCGAAACGAGATTCTACATGGCACACATCTCCGAGGAGTTCCATCAGATGCGTCCAAAATGATTTCTGAGTCTATGGTACGTTTGGCGCAAACCGTGCACATATCTTGATTCAAGATTAGCACAATCTCCAAACGAGCTTCCATTTGAGCCTTGTCACCTAGGAGTACCATCCGTTGTGTCCAAAATGATTTATGAGCCTACGGTACGTTTGGCGCAAATTGTGCAACTATCACGCACCGAAACTAACACCATCTCCAAAAGGATCAAAACAAGATTCTACATGACCCACGTCACCGAGGAGTTCCATCAAGTGTGTCCAAACCGGTTATGGTACGTTTGGTGCAAACTGTGGATCTATCTTGCACCAATACTTACACTATCTCCAAACGGACCGAAACGAGATTCTACATGACCCACGTCACCTAGGAGTTCCATTGCGTGTGTCAAAAATAATTTCCGAGCTTACGGTACGTTAGGCGCAAACCGTGCACCTATCTTGAATCAAGATTAGCACAATCTCCAAACGAACCGAAACGAGCTTCCATTTGAGCCTCGTCACCTAGGAGTACCATCCAGTGTGTCCAAAATGATTTCTAAGCCTATGGTGTGTTTCGCGCAAACTATGCACCTATCATGCACCGAAACTAACACTATCTCCAAAAGGATCGAAACAAGATTCTACATGACCTATGTCACCTGGGAGTTCCATCGGGTGTGTCCAAAATGATTTCTAAGGCTATGGTACGTTTGGTTCAAACTTTGGATCTATCTTGCACCGAGACTAACTCTCTCTCTCTCTCTCTCCAAATGGACCGAAATGAGATTCTACATGACCCACGTCACCTAGGTGTTCCATCGGGTGCGTCCAAAATGATTTCTGAGAACACGGTACGTTCGGCGCAAACCGTGCACCTATCTTGAATCAAGATTAGCACAATCTCCAAAAGATCTGAAATGAGCTTCCATTTTACCCTCGTCACCTAGGACCGAAAGGCAATTTTACATGATCCACGTCACCTAGGAATTCCATCAGGTGCGTCCAAAATGATTTCTGAGGCTATGGTACGTTTGGTTCAAATTGTGGATCTATCTTGCGCCGAGACTAACACTATCCCCAAAAGGATCGAAACGAGGTTCTACATGACCCCACGTCACCTAGGTGTTCCTTCTGGTGCATCCAAAATGATTTCCAAGCTTTCGGTATGTTGGGTGCAAACCGTGCACCTATCTTGAATCAAGATTAGCACAATCTCCAAACGAACCGAAATGAGCTTCCATTTGACCCTCATCACCTAGGACTACCATCCGTTTTGTCCATAATGATTTCTGAGCCTATAGTACGTTTGGCGCGAACTGTGCACCGATCCTGAACCGAAACTAACACTATCCCTAAAAGGATCGAAATGAGGTTCTACATGACCCACGTCACCTAGGAGTTCCATCACGTGCGTCCAAAACGGTTTCTGAAGCTATGGTACGTTTGGTGCAAACTATGGATTTATCTTGCATCGATACTAACACTATCTCAACCGAACCGAAACAAGATTCTTCATGACCAACATCACCTAGGAGTTCCATCGGGCTCGTCCAAAATGATTTCCGAGCTCACGGTACGTTCGGTGCAAACCGTGCACCTATCTTGAATCAAGATTAGCACAATCTCCAAAAGATCTGAAACGAGCTTCCATTTGACCCTCGTCACCTAGGAGTACCATCCCGTGTATCCAAAACGATTTCTAAGCCTATGGTACATTTGGCACAAACTTTGCACCTGTCATGCACCCAAACAAACACTATCTCTAAAAGGACCGAAAGGCAATTTTACATGATCCACGTCACCTAGGAATTCCATCAGGTGCGTCCAAAATGATTTCTGAGGCTATGGTACGTTTGGTTCAAATTGTGGATCTATCTTGCGCCGAGACTAACACTATCCCCAAAAGGATCGAAACGAGGTTCTACATGACCCCACGTCACCTAGGTGTTCCTTCTGGTGCATCCAAAATGATTTTCAAGCTTACGGTATGTTCGGCGCAAACCGTGCACCTATCTTGAATCAAGATTAGCACAATCTCCAAACGAACCGAAATGAGCTTCCATTTGACCCTCGTCACCTAGGACTACCATCTGTTTTGTCCATAATGATTTCTGAGCCTATAGTACGTTTGGCGCGAACTGTGCACCGATCCTGAACCAAAACTAACACTATCTCTAAAAGGATCGAAATGAGGTTCTACATGACCCACGTCACCTAGGAGTTCCATCAGTTGCGTCCAAAACGGTTTCTGAAGCTATGGTACGTTTGGTGCAAACTATGGATTTATCTTGCACCGATACTAACACTATCTCAACCGGACCGAAACAAGATTCTTCATGACCAACATCACCTAGGAGTTCCATCGGGTGCGTCCAAAATGATTTCCGAGCTGACAGTACGTTCGGCGAAAACCGTGCACCTATCTTGAATCAAGATTAGCACAATCTCCAAAAGATCTGAAACGAGCTTCCATTTGACCCTCGTCACCTAGGAGTACCATCCCGTGTGTCCAAAATGATTTCTAAGCCTATGGTACGTTCGGCGCAAACTTTGCACCTGTCATGCACCCAAACAAACACTATCTCTAAAAGGACCGAAAGACAATTTTACATGATCCACGTCACCTAGGAATTTCATCAGGTGCGTCCAAAATGATTTCTGAGGCTATGGTACGTTTGGTTCGAATTGTGGATCTATCTTGCGCCGAGATTAACACTATCCCCAAAAGGATCGAAACGAGGTTCTACATGACCCCACGTCACCTAGGTGTGTCCTTCTGGTGCATCCAAAATGATTTCCAAGCTTACGGTATGTTCGGCGCAAACCGTGCACCTATCTTGAATCAAGATTAGCATAATCTCCAAACGAACCGAAATGAGCTTCCATTTGACCCTCGTCACCTAGGACTACCATCCGTTTTGTCCATAATGATTTCTGAGCCTATAGTACATTTGGCGCGAACTGTGCATCGATCCTGAACCGAAACTAACACTATCTCTAAAAGGATCGAAATGAGGTTCTACATGACCCACGTCACCTAGGAGTTCCATCAGGTGCGTCCAAAACGGTTTCTGAAGCTATGGTACGTTTGGTGCAAACTATGGATTTATCTTGCACCGATACTAACACTATCTCAACCGGACCGAAACAAGATTCTTCATGACCAACATCACCTAGGAGTTCCATCGGGTGCGTCCAAAATGATTTCCGAGCTCACGGTACGTTCGACGCAAACCGTGCACCTATCTTGAATCAAGATTAGCACTATCTACAAACGAACCGAGATGAGCTTCCATTTGATTCTGATCACCTAGGAGTATCATCCGGTATGTCCAAAATGATTTTTGAGCCTATGGTACATTTGGTACAAACTGTGCACCTATCTTGCATTGAAACTAACACTATCTCGAAAAGGATCGAAACAAGCTTCCACTTGAGCCTCGTCACCCAGGAGTACCATCTGGTGCATCCAAAACAATTTCTGAGCCTATGGTATGTTTGGCGCAAACTGTGCACCTATCATGCACCAAAACTAACACTATCTCCAAAAGGACCAAAAGGAGATTCTACATGACTCAAGTCACCTAGGAGTTCCATTAGGTGTGTCCAAAATGATTTCTGCAGCTATGGTACATTTGGTGCAAACTGTGGATCTGTCTTGCGCTGAGACTAACACTATCACCAAATGGATCAAAACAAGATTCTACATGACCCATGTTACCTAGGAGTTCCATCGGTTGCGTCCAAAATAATTTCTGAGCTCATGGTACGTTCGGCACAAACCGTGCACCTGTCTTGAATCAAGATTAGCACTATCTCCATATAAACCGAAACGAGCTTCCATTTGAGTCCCATCACCTAGGAGTATCATCTGGTGTGTCCAAAATGATTTCTGAGCCTATGGTACATTTGGCGCAAACTGTGCACCTTTCTTGCACTTAAACTAACACTGTATCCAAACGGATCGAAACAAGCTTCCATTTGAGCCTCGTCACCCAAGAGTACCATCCGATGCATCTAAAACAATTTCTGAGCTTATGGTATGTTTGGTGGAAATTGTGCACCTATCATGCACCAAAACTAACACTATCCCCAAAAGGACCGAAAGGAGATTCTACATGACCCATGTCACCTAGGAGTTCCATCAGGTGCGTCCAAAATAGTTTCCGAAGCTATGGTACATTTGGTGCAAGCTGTGGATCTATCTTACATTGATACTAACACTATCTGCAAACGGACCGAAACGAGATTCTACATGACCCACGTCACCTAGGAGTTCCATCTGGTGCGTCCAAAATAATTTCCGAGCTTATGGTACGTTCGGCGTAATCCGTGCACCTATCTCTTGAATCAATATTAGCACAATCTCCAAACGAACCAAAACGAGCTTCCATTTGAGCCTCGTCACCTAGGACTACCATCCATTTTGTCCAAAATGATTTCTGTGCCTATAGTACGTTTGGTGCAAACTGTGCACCTATCCTAAACCGAAAGTAACACTATATCTAAAAGGATCAAAATGTGGTTCTATATGACCCACGTCAACTAGGAGTTCCATTAGGTGCGTCCAAAACGACTTCTGAAGCTATGGTACGTTTGGTGCAAACCGTAGATCTATCTTGCACCGAGACTAACACTATCTTCAAATGGACCGAAACTAGATTCTACATGACCCATGTCACCTACGAGTTCCATCGGTAGCATCGAAATTGATTTTCGAGCTTACGGTATGTTCGGCGCAAACCGTGCACCTATCTTGAATCAAGATTAGCACAATCTCCAAAAGATCTAAAACGAGCTTCCATTTGACCCTCGTCACCTAGGAGTATCATCCCGAGTGTCCAAAACGATTTCTAAGCCTATGGTATGTTCGGCGCAAACTTTGCACCTGTCATGCACCCAAACAAACACTATCTCTAAAAGGACCGAAAGGCAATTTTACATGATCCACGTCACCTAGGAATTCCATCAGGTGCGTCCAAAATGATTTCTGAGGCTATGGTACGTTTGGTTCAAATTGTGGATCTATCTTGCGCCGAGACTAACACTATCCCCAAAAGGATCGAAACGAGGTTCTACATGACCCCACGCCACCTAGGTGTTCCTTCTGGTGCATCCAAAATGATTTCCAAGCTTACGGTATGTTCGGCGCAAACCGTGCACCTATCTTGAATCAAGATTAGCACAATCTCCAAACGAACCGAAATGAGCTTCCATTTGACCCTCGTCACCTAGGACTACCATCCGTTTTGTCCATAATGATTTCTGAGCCTATAGTACGTTTGGCGCGAACTGTGCACCGATCCTGAACCGAAACTAACACTATCTCTAAAAGGATCGAAATGAGGTTCTACATGACCCACGTCACCTAGGAGTTCCATCAGGTGCGTCCAAAACGGTTTCTGAAGCTATGGTACGTTTGGTGCAAACTATGGATTTATCTTGCACCGATACTAACACTATCTCAACCGGACCGAAACAAGATTCTTCATGACCAACATCACCTAGGAGTTCCATCGAGTGCGTCCAAAATGATTTCCGAGCTCACGGTACGTTCGGCGCAAACCGTGCACCTATCTTGAATCAAGATTAGCACAATCTCCAAAAGATCTGAAACGAGCTTCCATTTGACCCTCGTCACCTAGGAGTACCATCCCGTGTGTCCAAAACGATTTCTAAGCCTATGGTACGTTCGGTGCAAACTTTGCACCTGTCATGCACCCAAACAAACACTATCTCTAAAAGGACCGAAAGGCAATTTTACATGATCCACGTCACCTAGGAATTCCATCAGGTGCGTCCAAAATGATTTCTGAGGCTATGGTACGTTTGGTTCAAATTGTGGATCTATCTTGCGCCGAGACTAACACTATCCCCAAAAGGATCGAAACGAGTTTCTACATGACCCCACGTCACCTAGGTGTTCCTTCTGGTGCATCCAAAATGATTTCCAAGCTTACGGTATGTTCGGCGCAAACCGTGCACCTATCTTGAATCAAGATTAGCACAATCTCCAAATGAACCGAAATGAGCTTCCATTTGACCCTCGTCACCTAGGACTACCATCCGTTTTGTCCATAATGATTTCTGAGCCTATAGTACGTTTGGCGCGAGCTTGTAAGGTCCGAATGGCTAGAGGGGGGGTGAATAGCCTATTTAAAAATCTACAAGCTTCACTAAACAACCACGTTAATATAAAAGATGGCTAAGCTAATTCTAGCACTAGCTCAACTACACTATGCAAGCCACCTATACAACTAAGTGAAGCAAGGCTATGATCTTTAATACACACCAACAAAGCTAGGTCACTAAGCTACTTACTCCTATGTGATAAAAGCTACTCTAAACAAGCTACACTAGAAGTAGTACGAGAAAGTAAAGAGCAAGTGACTTGATTCTTATACCAACGATGTAGAGAAGTAAAGCACTCGAAGAATCAATCACAATGATCAACCACAAGAGAAATCCTTGGTAAAGAAATGACACAAGATTTTTTACCGAGGTTCACTTGCTTCCCGGCAAGCTACTCCTCGTTGTGGCGATGCACCCACTTGTCGGTTCACGAGCTAATCGACTATCAAGAGTCGAGCCCTCGGCGGGCGCCGCACAACCGCACACAAGATGGGGATCCTCCAAGCCACGAGCTCCACTAGAGTATCCAATTTGCGAACTCCCACGGGGAAGGATCAAGAACCCCTTACAACACTAGGTGAGGGCTCCAACAATCTCCAATTGCGAGCTCAATCACCCCCACTGCTCCAAGCCGTCTACCGTGTCGGGAAACACGGAAGAGTAACAAGAAATCCGCAGCAACTTGAAGATCAAGTGCCTCTAGAATGCAACTCTCAAGCAATGCACTTGAATCTCACTCAATCTCACTCAAGATGTGCAACTATGCAAAAGAGATGAGTGGAGGGGTTGTTCTCTAGCTCAAAGGATGTCTCTAGTTCTCAAAATGTGCAAGAGTTACCCTCAAACCCCGGCCAACGTCTATTTATAACGAAGGGGTACGCAGCTAGCCGTTACAGACGACGCAGCGAAAAACGCACTGACCGGACGCTCCGGTCAGGGTGACCGGACGTGTCCGGTCACTACACGACAGCAAGAAACAGTGCGTGTCAGAACTAGCCGTTGCCATGACCGGACACGCTCAACCGTTTGACCGGACGCGACAGTGCCAGTGTCCGGTCGCGTTCCAGTAAGCTCCCATCGAGATTGAACGCGTCCGATCATACGTGACCGGACGCGCCGCGCGTCCGATCGTCACTCCACTACTCACTGCCCCTCTGGACGCATGACCGGACGCTCCGGTTCCGTGAGGGACCGGACGCGCCGGTCGCGCGCTCTGATTCGCTCAGGAGAACTGACCGGACGCACTGTTGAACTGACCGGACACCACAGTGCCAGCGTCCGGTTAGAGTCCAGTAAGCTCCCTGGATGACCGGACGCGTCCGGTCATCAGTGACCGGACGCGCTGCGCGTCCGATCATCAGTGACCGGACGCGCTGCGCGTCCGATCATCAAACTGAAAATCGCACAGACGCTGAACACTGACCGGACGCGTCCGGTCATACAGAGACCGCGTCCGGTCCAGCGTCCGGTTATCTCTGTGACCTCCGTTCGCCTCCGTTTCTTTTCCGACTTCCGGCGCAGTAGAAAATAGGCGTTTCACTTCTCCAAAAAGCGCCGAATCCCGCCTCGCAAGCTCGGCGGGAGGGAGAGAGGAACCCAAACCCCTCTCTACCGCTCAAACTCCACCGCCTTCACAAATGTGCTAACACCACCAAGTGTACACCACCATGTGCATGTGTGTTAGCATTTCATAATCATTTTCCAAGGCATTATGTTAGCTCTTTACTAGATCCTAATGCATATGCTCAAGACATTGATCTAGTGGCACTTGATTCCCGAGCTAACCGTGATTGCCCCTCTTGATAGTCGGCTATGTATCCTAAATCCGGTCAAACACTTCTCTACTCAACTTAGACCGGCAAAAGAAAAACCCTATGGTTATACCTTTGCCTTGCGCTCTTAGATCCTTCTCTTACACTTGATCATCATGTCCTTCATATTATGTGCATCTCCACCATGATCATTCTTTCATGTTCATGCACTATCTCTTTGTGATCTTGTAGCCACCACTCCTTGCCAGATACACCTTCATCACATGTATTGCTTATGCCTAACTCAAAACACTTAACACATGGCATTAGCAACTTGGTGTCATTAATTACCAAAACCAAACTTGGGCTTTCAGAACTGTGCACCGATCCTGAACCGAAACTAACACTATCTCTAAAAGGATCGAAATGAGGTTCTACATGACCCACGTCACCTAGGAGTTCCATCAGGTGCGTCCAAAACGGTTTCTGAAGCTGTGGTACGTTTGGTGCAAACTATGGATTTATCTGGCACCGATACTAACACTATCTCAACCGAACCGAAACAAGATTCTTCATGACCAACATCACCTAGGAGTTCCATCGGGTGCGTCCAAAATGATTTCCGAGCTTACGGTACGTTCGACGCAAACCGTGCACCTATCTTGAATCAAGATTAGCACTATCTACAAACGAACCGAGATGAGCATCCATTTGATTCTCATCACCTAGGAGTATCATCTGGTGTGTCCAAAATGATTTCTGAGCCTATGGTACATTTGGCACAAACTGTGCACCTATCTTGCACTGAAACTAACACTGTCTCGAAAAGGATCGAAACAAGCTTCCACTTAAGCCTCGTCACCCAGGAGTACCATCCGGTGCATCCAAAACAATTTCTGAGCCTATGGTATGTTTGGCGCAAACTGTGCACCTGTCATGCACCGAAACTAACACTATCTCCAAAAGGACCAAAAGAAGATTCTACATGACTCAAGTCACCTAGGAGTTCCATTAGGTGTGTCCAAAATGATTTCTGCAGCTATGGTACATTTGGTGCAAACTGTGGATCTGTCTTGTGCTGAGACTAACACTATCACCAAATGGATCAAAACAAGATTCTACATGACCCACGTTACCTAGGAGTTCCATCGGTTGCGTCCAAAATAATTTCTAAGCTCATGGAACGTTCAGCACAAACCGTGCACCTGTCTTGAATCAAGATTAGCACTATCTCCATATAAACCGAAACAAGCTTACATTTGAGTCCCATCACCTAGGAGTATCATCTGGCGTGTCCAAAATGATTTCTGAGCCTATGGTACATTTGGCGCAAATTGTGCATCTTTCTTGCACTTAAACTAACACTGTATCCAAATGGATCGAAACAAGCTTCCATTTGAGCCTCGTCACCCAAGAGTACCATCCGATGCATCTAAAACAATTTCTGAGCTTATGGTATGTTTGGTGCAAATTGTGCACCTATCATGCACCGAAACTAACACTATCCCCAAAAGGACCGAAAGGAGATTCTATATGACCCATGTCACCTAGGAGTTCCATCAGGTGCATCCAAAACAGTTTCCGAAGCTATGGTACATTTGGTGCAAGCTGTGGATCTATCTTACATTGATACTAACACTATCTGCAAACAGACCGAAACGAGATTCTTCATGACCCACGTCACCTAGGAGTTCCATCTGGTGCGTCCAAAATGATTTCCGAGCTTATGGTACGTTCGGCGTAATCCGTGCACCTATCTCTTGAATCAATATTAGCACAATCTCCAAACGAACCGAAACGAGCTTCCATTTGAGCCTCGTCACGTAGGACTACCATCCATTTTGTCCAAAATGATTTCCATGCCTATAGTACGTTTGGTGCAAACTGTGCACCTATCCTAAACCGAAAGTAACACTATATCTAAAAGGATCGAAATGTGGTTCTATATGACCCACGTCAACTAGGAGTTCCATTAGGTGCGTCCAAAACGGCTTCTGAAGCTATGGTACGTTTGGTGCAAACTGTAGATCTATATTGTACCGAGACTAACACTATCTTCAAATGGACCGAAACTAGATTCTACATGACCCATGTCACCTACGAGTTCCATCGGTAGCATTGAAATTGATTTCCGAGCTTACGGTACGTTCGGCGCAAACCGTGCACCTATCTTGAATCAAGATAAGCACAATCTCCAAACGAACCGAAATGAGCTTCCATTTGAGCCTCCTCACTTAGGAGTACCATCAGGTGTGTCCAAAACGATTTCTGAGCCTATGGTACGTTTGGCGCAAATTGTGCAACTATCATGCACCGAAACTAACACCATTTCCAAAAGGATCGAAACGAGATTCTACATGAACCACGTCACCGAGGAGTTCCATTAGGTTCGTCAAAAATAGTTTCTGAAGCTATGGTACATTTGTTGCAAACCGTGCACCTATATTGAATGAAGATTAGAACTATCTCCAAACGAAACGAAACGAGCTTCCATTTGAGCCTCGTCACCTACGAGTACCATCCGTCGTGTCCAAAACGATTTCTAAGCCTATGGTACATTTAGCGCAAATTGTGCAACTATCAAGCACTGAAACTAACACTATCTCGAAAAGGATCGAAACGAGATTCTACATGACCCACTCACTTAGGAGTTCCTTCTGGTGCGTCCAAACTGATTTCCATGCTTACTGTATGTTCGGCGCAAACCGTGCACCTGTCTTGAATCAAGATTAGCACAATCTCCAAACAAACCGAAATGAGGTTCCATTTGAGCCTCGTCACCTAGGACTACCATCCGTTTTGTCCATAATGATTTCTGAGCCTATAGTACGTTTGGCGCGAACTATGCACCGATCCTGAACCGAAACTAACACTATCTCTAAAAGGATCGAAATCAGGTTCTACATGACCCACGTCACCTACGAGTTCCATCAGGTGCGTCCAAAATGGTTTCTGAAGCTATGGTACGTTTGGTGCAAACTGTGGATTTATCTTGCACCGATACTAACACTATCTCAACCGGACCGAAACGAGATTCTTTATGACCCACATCACCTAGGAGTTCCATCGGGTGCGTCCAAAATGATTTCTAAGCTTACGGTACGTTCGACGCAAACCGTGCACCTGTCTTGAACCAAGATTAGCACTATCTCCATACGAACCGAAACGAGCTTCAATTTGAGTCTCATCACCTAGGAGTATCATCCTGTGTGTCTAAAATGATTTCTGAGCCTATGGTACATTTGGCACAAACTGTGCACCTATCTTGCACTAAAACTAACAATGTCTCAAAATGGATCGAAACAAGCTTCCACTTGAGCCTCGTCACGCAAGAGTACCATCCGGTGCATCCAAAACAATTTCTGAGCCTATGGTATGTTTGGCGCAAACAGTGCACCTATCATGCACCGAAACTAACACTATCTCCAAAAGGACCGAAAGGAGATTCTACATGACTCACGTCACCTAGGACTTCCATTAGGTGCGTCCAAAATGATTTCTGCGGCTATGGTACATTTGGTGCAAACTGTGGATCTATCTTGCGCTGAGACTAACACTATCACCAAATGGACCAAAACAAGATTCTACATGACCCACGTTACCTAGGAGTTCCATCTGTTGCGTCCAAAATAATTTCTGAGCTTATGGTACGTTCGGCACAAATCGTGCACCTGTCTTGAATCAAGATTTGCACTATCTCCATACGGACCGAAACAAGCTTCCATTTGAGTCCCATCACCTAGGAGTATCATCTGGTGTGTCCAAAATGATTTCTGAGCATATGGTACATTTGGCGCAAACTGTGCACCTTTGTTGCACTGAAACTAACACTGTCTCCAAACGGATCGAAGCAAGCTTCCATTTGAGCCTCGTCACCCAGGAGTACCATCCGGTGCATCTAAAACAATTTCTGAGCTTATGGTATGTTTGGTGCAAATTGTGCACCTATCATGCACCAAAACTAACACTATCCCCAAAAGGACCAAAAGGAGATTCTACATGACCCATCTCACCTAGGAGTTCCATCAGGTGCGTCCAAAATAATTTCTCAAGCTATGGTACATTTGGTGCAAGCTGTGGATCTATCTTACATTGATACTAACACTATCTGCAAACGGACCGAAACGAGATTCTACATGACCCACGTCACCTAGGAGTTCCATCTGGTGCGTCCAAAATGATTTCCGAGCTTATGGTACGTTCGGCGTAATCCGTGCTCCTATCTCTTGAATCAATATTAGCACAATCTCCAAAAGAACCGAAACGAGCTTCCATTTGAGCCTCGTCACCTAGGACTACCATCCATTTTGTCCAAAATGATTTCCGAGCCTATAGTACGTTTGGCGCAAACTGTGCACCTATCCTGAACCGAAAGTAACACTATCTCTAAAAGGATCGAAATGTGGTTCTATATGACCCACGTCAACTAGGAGTTCCATTAAGTGCGTCCAAAACGGCTTCTGAAGCTATGGTACGTTTGGTGCAAACCGTGGATCTATCTTGCACCGAGACTAACACTATCTTCAAATGGACCGAAACTAGATTCTACATGACCCATGTCACCTAAGAGTTCCATCGGTAGCATCCAATTTGATTTCTGAGCTTACAGTATGTTCGGCGCAAACCGTGCACCTATCTTGAATCAAGATAAGCACAATCTCCAAACAAACCGAAACGAGCTTCCATTTGAGCCTCCTCACCTAGGAGTACCATCAGGTGTGTCCAAAACGATTTCTGAGCCTATGGTACGTTTGGCGCAAATTGTGCAACTATCATGCACCGAAACTAACACCATTTCCAAAAGGATCGAAACGAGATTCTACATGACCCACGTCACCAAGGAGTTCCATTAGGTGTGTCAAAAATAGTTTCTGAAGCTATGGTACATTTGTTGCAAACCGTGCACCTATATTGAATGAAGATTGGAACTATCTCCAAACGAAACGAAACGAGCTTCCATTTGAGCCTCGTCACCTACAAGTACCATCCGGCGTGTCCAAAACGATTTCTGAGCCTATGGTACATTTAGCGCAAATTGTGCAACTATCATGCACTGAAACTAACACTATCTCCAAAAGGATCAAAATGAGATTCTACATGACCCACTCACCTAGGAGTTCCTTCTGGTGCGTCCAAAATGATTTCCATGCTTACAGTACGTTCGGCGCAAACCGTGCACCTATCTTGAATCAAGAATAGCACAATCTCCAAACGGACCGAAATGAGCTTCCATTTGAGCCTCGTCACCTAGGACTACCATCCGTTTTGTCCATAATGATTTCTGAGCCTATAGTATGTTTGGCGCGAACTATGCACCGATCCTGAACCGAAACTAACACTATCTCTAAAAGGATCGAAATTAGGTTCTACATGACCCACGTCACCTAGGAGTTCCATCAAGTGCGTCTAAAACGGTTTCTGAAGCTATGGTACGTTTGGTGCAAACTGTGGATTTATCTTGCACCGATACTAACACTATCTCAACCGGACCGAAATAAGATTCTTCATGACCCACATCACCTAGGAGTTCCATCGGGTGCGTCCAAAATGATTTCTAAGCTTACGGTATGTTCGACGCAAACTGTGCACCTGTCTTCAATCAAGATTAGCACTATCTGCATACGAACCGAAACGAGCTTCAATTTGAGTCTCATCACCTAGGAGTATCATCCTGTGTGTCCAAAACGATTTCTGAGCCTATGGTACATTTGGCACAAACTGTGCACCTATCCTGCACTGAAACTAACACTGTCTCGAAATGGATCAAAACAAGCTTTCACTTGAGCCTCGTCACGCAGGAGTACCATCCGGTGCATCCAAAACCATTTCTAAGCCTATGGTATGTTTGGCGCAAACAGTGCACCTATCATGCACTGAAACTAACACTATCTCCAAAAGGACTGAAAGGAGATTCTACATGACTCACGTCACCTAGCAGTTCCATTAGGTGCGTCCAAAATGATTTCTGCGGCTATGGTACATTTGGTGCAAACTATGGATCTATCTTGCGCTGAGACTAACACTATCACCAAATGGACCAAAACAACATTCTACATGACCCACGTTACCTAGGAGTTCCATCGGGTGTGTCCAAAATGATTTCCGAGCTTATGGTACGTTCAGCAAAAACCGTGCACCTGTCTTGAATCAAGATTAGCACTATCTCCATACGAACCAAAACGAGCTTCCATTTGAGTCCCATCACCTAGGAGTATCATCTAGTATGTCCAAAATGATTTCTGAGCTTATGGTACATTTGGCGCAAACTGTGCACCTTTCTTGCACTGAAACTAACATTGTCTCCAAATGGATCAAAACAAGCTTCCATTTGAGCCTCATCACCTAGGAGTACCATCCGGTGCATCCAAAATAATTTATGAGCCTATGGTATGTTTGGCGCAAACCCTGCAGCTATCATGCATGAAACTAACACTATTTATAAAAGGACCGAATGGAGATTCTACATGACCCACATCACCTAGGAGTTCCATCTAGTGCGTCCAAAATGATTTCTAAGGCTATCTTACACCGAGATTAACACTATCTCAAAATGGACCGAAACAAGGTTCTACATGACCCACGTCACCTAGGAGTTCCATCGGGTGCGTCCAAAATGATTTCTGAGCTTATGGTATGTTCGGCGCAAACCGTGCACCTATCTTGAATCAAGATTAGCACTATCTCCAAACAAACCGAAACGAGCTTCCATTTGAGTCTCATCACCTAGGAGTATCATCCTGTGTGTCCAAAACCATTTCTAAGCCTATGGTACATTTGGCACAAACTATGCACCTATCTTGCACTAAAACTAATATTGTCTCGAAATGGATCGAAACAAGCTTCCACTTGAGCCTCGTCAACCAAGAGTACCATCCGGTGCATCCAAAACAATTTCTGAGCCTATGGTATGTTTGGCGCAAACTGTGCACCTATCATGTATCGAAACTAACACTATCTCCAAAAGGACCGAAAGGAGATTCTACATGACTCACGTCACCTAGGAGTCCCATTAGGTGCGTCCAAAATGATTTCTACGGCTATGGTACATTTGGTGCAAACTGTAGATCTGTCTTGCGCTGAGACTAACACTATCACCAAATGGACCAAAACAAGATTCTACATGACCCACGTTACCTAGGAGTTCCATCGGTTGCGTCCAAAATAATTTCTGAGCTTATCGTACATTCGGTACAAACCGTGCACCTGTCTTGAATCAAGATTAGCACTATCTCCATAGGAACCGAAATGAGCTTCCATTTGAGTTCCATCACCTAGGAGTATCATCTGGTGTGTCCAAAATGATTTCTGAGCCTATGGTACATTTGGCGCAAACTGTGCACCATTCTTGCACTGAAACTAACACTGTCTCCAAACGGATCGAAACAAGCTTCCATTTTAGCCTCGTCACCCAGGAGTACCATTTGGTGCATCTAAAACAATTTCTGAGCTTATGGTATGTTTGGTGCAAATTGTGCACCTATCATGCACCGAAACTAACACTATCCTCAAAAGGAGCGAAAGGAGATTCTACATGACCCATGTCACCTAGGAGTTCCATCAGGTGCGTCCAAAACAGTTTCTGAAGCTATGGTACATTTGGTGCAAGCTGTGGATCTATCTTACATTGATACTAACACTATCTGCAAATGGACCGAAATGAGATTGTACATGACCCACGTCACCTAGGAGTTCCATCTGGTGCGTCCAAAATGATTTCCGAGCTTATGGTACGTTCAGCGTAATCCGTGCACCTATCTCTTGAATCAATATTAGCACAATCTCCAAACGAACTGAAACGAGCTTCCATTTGAGCCTCGTCACCTAGGACTGCCATCAGTTTTGTCCAAAATGATTTCCGAGCCCATAGTACGTTTGGCGCAAACTGTGCACCTATCCTGAACCGAAACTAACACTATCTCTAAAAGGATCGAAATGTGGTTCTACATGACCCACGTCACCTAGGAGTTCCATCTGGTGTGTCCAAAATGATTTCCAAGCTTACGATATGTTCAGCGCAAACCGTGCACCTATCTTGAATCAAGATTAGCACAATCTACAAACGAACCAAAATGAGCTTCCATTTGAGCCTCGTCACCTGGGACTACCATCCGTTTTGTCCATAATGATTTCTGAGCCTATAGTACGTTTGGCGTGAACTGTGCACCGATCCTAAACCAAAACTAACACTATCTCTAAAAGGATCAAAATGAGGTTCTACATGACCCACGTCACCTAGAAGTTCCATCTGGTGTGTCCAAAATGATTTCCAAGCTTACGGTATGTTTAGCACAATCTCCAAACGAACCAAAATGAGCTTCCATTTGAGCCTCGTCACCTAGGACTACCATCCGTTTTGTCCATAATGATTTCTGAGCCTATAGTACGTTTGGCGCAAACTGTGCACCGATCCTGAACCGAAACTAACACTATCTCTAAAAGGATCGAAATGAGGTTCTACATGACCCACGTCACCTCGAAGTTCCATCAGGTGCGTCCAAAACGGTTTCTGAAGCTATGGTACGTTTAGTGCAAACTGTGGATTTATCTTGCACCGATACTGACACTATCTGAACCGGACCGAAACGAGATTCTTCATGACCCACGTCACCTATGAGTTCCATCGGGTGCATCCAAAATGATTTCCGAGCTTATAGTATGTTCAACGCAAACCATACACCTATCTTGAATCAAGATTAGCACTATCTCCATACGAACCGAAACGAGCTTCCATTTGAGTCTCATCACCTAGGAGTATCATCCGGTGTGTCAAAAACGATTTCTGAGCCTATTGTACATTTGGCGCAAACTGTGCACCTATCTTGCACTAAAACTAACACTGTCTCGAAATGGATCGAAACAAGCTTCCACTTGAGCCTCATCACCCAGGAGTACCATCCGGTGCATCCAAAATAATTTCTGAGCCTATAGTTCGTTTGGCGCAAACTGTGCCCCTATCCTGAACCGAAACTAACACTATCTCTAAAAGGACCGAAATGTGGTTCTACATGACCCATGTCACCAAGGAGTTCCATCAGGTGCGTCCAAAACAGTTTCTGAAGCTATGGTACGTTTGGTGCAAGCTGTGGATCTATCTTACATTGATACTAACACTATCTGCAAACGGACCAAAACAAGATTCTACATGACCCACGTCACCTAAGAGTTCCATCGGTAGCATCCAAATTGATTTATGAGCTTACGGTACATTCGGCGCAAACCGTGCACCTATCTTGAATCAAGATAAGCACAATCTCCAAAGGATCCAAAACGAGCTTCCATTTGAGCCTCGTCACCTAGGAGTACCATCCGGCGTGTCCAAAACGATTTCTGAGCCTATGGTACATTTAGCGCAAATTGTGCAACTATCTGCACTAAAACTAACACTATCTCCAAAAGGATCGAAATGAGATTCTACATGACCACTCACCTAGGAGTTCCTTCTGGTGTGTCCAAAATGATTTCCAAGCTTACGGTACGTTCGGCGCAAACCGTGCACCTATCTTGAATCAAGATTAGCACAATCTCCAAATGAACCGAAATGATTTCCGAGCTTATGGTATGTTCGGCCAATCCGTGCACCTATCTCTTGAATCCGTGCACCTATCTCTTGAATCAATATTAGCATAATCTCCAAAGGATCCAAAACGAGCTTCCATTTGAGCCTCGTCACCTAGGAGTACCATCGGCGTGTCCAAAACGATTTCTAAGCCTATGGTACATTTAGCGCAAATTGTGCAACTATCTGCACTGAAACTAACACTATCTCCAAAAGGATCGAAATGAGATTCTACATGACCACTCACCTAGGAGTTCCTTCTGGTGTGTCCAAAATGATTTCCAAGCTTACGGTACGTTCGGCGCAAACCGTGCACCTATCTTGAATCAAGATTAGCACAATCTCCAAATGAACCGAAATGAGCTTCCATTTGAGCCTCGTCACCTGGGACTTCCATCCGTTTTGTGCATAATGATTTCTGAGCCTACAGTACGTTTGGCACAAACTGTGCACCGATCCTGAACTGAAACTAACACTATCTCTAAAAGGATCGAAATGAGGATCTACATGACCCACGTCACCTAGGAGTTCTATCAGGTGCATCCAAAACAGTATTTAACCTATGTTACATGGTGCAAGCTGTGGATCTATCTTACATTGATACTAACACTATCTGCAAACGGACCGAAACAAGATTCTACATGACCCACGTCACCTAGGAGTTCCATCTGGTGCGTCCAAAATGATTTCCGAGCCTATGGTATGTTCGGCGCAATCCGTGCACCTATCTCTTGAATCAATATTAGCATAATCTCCAAACGAACCGAAACGAGCGTCCATTTGAGCCACGTCACCTAGGACTACCATCTATTTTGTCCAAAATGATTTCTGAGCCTATAGTTCGTTTGGCGCAAACTGTGCACCTATCCTGAACCGAAACTAACACTATCTCTAAAAGGATCGAAATGTGGTTCTACATGACCCACGTCACCAAGGAGTTCCATCAGGTGCGTCCAAAACAGTTTCTGAAGCTATGGTACGTTTGGTGCAAACTGTGGATCTATCTTGCACCGAGACTAACACTATCTCCAAATGGACCGAAACTAGATTCTACATGACCCACGTCACCTAAGAGTTCCATCGGTAGCATCCAAATTGATTTATGAGCTTACGGTACATTCGGCGCAAACCGTGCACCTATCTTGAATCAAGATAAGCACAATCTCCAAACGAATCGAAACGAGCTTCCATTTGAGCCTCCTCACCTAGGAGTCCCATCCGGCGTGTCCAAAACGATTTCTGAGCCTATGGTACATTTAGCGCAAATTGTGCAAGTATCATGCACTGAAACTAACACTATCTCCAAAAGGATCGAAACGAGATTCTACATGACCCACTCACCTAGGAGTTCCATTAGGTAGCATCCAAATTGATTTATGAGCTTATGGTACGTTCGGCGCAAACCGTGCACCTATCTTGAATCAAGATAAGCACAATCTCCAAACGAACCGAAACGAGCTTCCATTTGAGCGTCCTCACCTAGGAGTACCATCAGGTGTGTCCAAAATGATTTCTGAGGCTATGGTACGTTTGGCGCAAATTGTGCAACTATCATGCACCGAAACTAACACCATTTCCAAAAGGATCGAACCAAGATTCTACATGACCCACGTCACCTAGGAGTTCCATTAGCTGCGTCAAAAACAGTTTCTGAGCTATGGTACATTTGTTGCAAACCATGCACCTATATTGAATGAAAATTAGCACTATCTCCAAAGGATCCAAAACGAGCTTCCATTTGAGCCTCGTCACCTAGGAGTACCATCCGGCGTGTCCAAAATGATTTCTGAGCCTATGGTACATTTAGCGCAAATTGTGCAACTATCTACACTGAAACTAACACTATCTCCAAAAGGATCGAAATGAGATTCTATATGACCACTCACCTAGGAGTTCCTTCTGGTGTGTCCAAAATGATTTCCAAGCTTACGGTACGTTCGGCGCAAACCGTGCACCTATCTTGAATCAAGATTAGCACAATCTCCAAATGAACCGAAATGATTTCCGAGCTTATGGTATGTTCGACGCAATCCGTGCACCTATCTCTTGAATCAATATTAGTGTTAGTTTCTACAAACCATGCACTATGGTACATTTGTAGAATCTAGTTTCAGTCCATTTGGAGATAGTGTTAGTCTCGGTGCAAGATAAATCCACAGTTTGCACCAAACGTACCATAGCTTCAGAACTGTTTTGGACGCACCGAGACTAACACTATCTACAAATGGACCGAAACTAGATTCTACAAACCACGTCACCTAAGAGTTCCATTAGCTACGTCAAAAACAGTTTCTGAAGCTATGGTACATTTGTTGCAAACCATGCACCTATATTGAATGAAGATTAGCACTATCTCCAAAGGATCCAAAACGAGCTTCCATTTGAGCCTCGTCACCTAGGAGTACCATCCGGCGTGTCCAAAACGATTTCTGAGCCTATGGTACATTTAGCGCAAATTGTGCAACTATCTACACTAAAACTAACACTATCTCCAAAAGGATCGAAATGAGATTCTACATGACCACTCACCTAGGAGTTCCTTCTGGTGTGTCCAAAATGATTTCCAAGCTTACGGTACGTTCGGCGCAAACCGTGCACCTATCTTGAATCAAGATTAGCACAATCTCCAAATGAACCGAAATGATTTCCGAGCTTATGGTATGTTCGGCGCAATCCGTGCACCTATCTCTTGAATCCGTGCACCTATCTCTTGAATGAATATTAGCATAATCTCCAAAGGATCCAAAACGAGCTTCCATTTGAGCCTCGTCACCTAGGAGTACCATCCGGCGTGTCCAAAACGATTTCTGAGCCTATGGTACATTTAGCGCAAATTGTGCAACTATCTACACTAAAACTAACACTATCTCCAAAAGGATCGAAATGAGATTCTACATGACCACTCACCTAGGAGTTCCTTCTGGTGTGTCCAAAATGATTTCCAAGCTTACGGTACGTTCGGCGCAAACCGTGCACCTATCTTGAATCAAGATTAGCACAATCTCCAAATGAACCGAAATGATTTCCGAGCTTATGGTATGTTCGGCGCAATCCGTGCACCTATCTCTTGAATCCGTGCACCTATCTCTTGAATCAATATTAGCATAATCTCCAAAGGATCCAAAACGAGCTTCCATTTGAGCCTCGTCACCTAGGAGTACCATCCGGCGTGTCCAAAACGATTTCTAAGCCTATGGTACATTTAGCGCAAATTGTGCAACTATCTGCACTGAAACTAACACTATCTCCAAAAGGATCGAAATGAGATTCTACATGACCACTCACCTAGGAGTTCCTTCTGGTGTGTCCAAAATGATTTCCAAGCTTACGGTACGTTCGGCGCAAACCGTGCACCTATCTTGAATCAAGATTAGCACAATCTCCAAATGAACCGAAATGAGCTTCCATTTGAGCCTCGTCACCTGGGACTTCCATCCGTTTTGTGCATAATGATTTCTGAGCCTACAGTACGTTTGGCACAAACTGTGCACCGATCCTGAACTGAAACTAACACTATCTCTAAAAGGATCGAAATGAGGATCTACATGACCCACGTCACCTAGGAGTTCTATCAGGTGCATCCAAAACAGTATTTAACCTATGGTACATTTGGTGCAAGCTGTGGATCTATCTTACATTGATACTAACACTATCTGCAAACGGACCGAAACAAGATTCTACATGACCCACGTCACCTAGGAGTTCCATCTGGTGCGTCCAAAATGATTTCCGAGCCTATGGTATGTTCGGCGCAATCCGTGCACCTATCTCTTGAATCAATATTAGCATAATCTCCAAACGAACCGAAACGAGCGTCCATTTGAGCCACGTCACCTAGGACTACCATCTATTTTGTCCAAAATGATTTCTGAGCCTATAGTTCGTTTGGCGCAAACTGTGCACCTATCCTGAACCGAAACTAACACTATCTCTAAAAGGATCGAAATGTGGTTCTACATGACCCACGTCACCAAGGAGTTCCATCAGGTGCGTCCAAAACAGTTTCTGAAGCTATGGTACGTTTGGTGCAAACTGTGGATCTATCTTGCACCGAGACTAACACTATCTCCAAATGGACCGAAACTAGATTCTACATGACCCACGTCACCTAAGAGTTCCATCGGTAGCATCCAAATTGATTTATGAGCTTACGGTACATTCGGCGCAAACCATGCACCTATCTTGAATCAAGATAAGCACAATCTCCAAACGAATCGAAACGAGCTTCCATTTGAGCCTCCTCACCTAGGAGTCCCATCCGGCGTGTCCAAAACGATTTCTGAGCCTATGGTACATTTAGCGCAAATTGTGCAAGTATCATGCACTGAAACTAACACTATCTCCAAAAGGATCGAAACGAGATTCTACATGACCCACTCACCTAGGAGTTCCATTAGGTAGCATCCAAATTGATTTATGAGCTTATGGTACGTTCGGCGCAAACCGTGCACCTATCTTGAATCAAGATAAGCACAATCTCCAAACGAACCGAAACGAGCTTCCATTTGAGCGTCCTCACCTAGGAGTACCATCAGGTGTGTCCAAAATGATTTCTGAGGCTATGGTACGTTTGGCGCAAATTGTGCAACTATCATGCACCGAAACTAACACCATTTCCAAAAGGATCGAACCAAGATTCTACATGACCCACGTCACCTAGGAGTTCCATTAGCTGCGTCAAAAACAGTTTCTGAAGCTATGGTACATTTGTTGCAAACCATGCACCTATATTGAATGAAAATTAGCACTATCTCCAAAGGATCCAAAACGAGCTTCCATTTGAGCCTCGTCACCTAGGAGTACCATCCGGCGTGTCCAAAATGATTTCTGAGCCTATGGTACATTTAGCGCAAATTGTGCAACTATCTACACTGAAACTAACACTATCTCCAAAAGGATCGAAATGAGATTCTATATGACCACTCACCTAGGAGTTCCTTCTGGTGTGTCCAAAATGATTTCCAAGCTTACGGTACGTTCGGCGCAAACCGTGCACCTATCTTGAATCAAGATTAGCACAATCTCCAAATGAACCGAAATGATTTCCGAGCTTATGGTATGTTCGACGCAATCCGTGCACCTATCTCTTGAATCAATATTAGTGTTAGTTTCTACAAACCATGCACTATGGTACATTTGTAGAATCTAGTTTCAGTCCATTTGGAGATAGTGTTAGTCTCGGTGCAAGATAAATCCACAGTTTGCACCAAACGTACCATAGCTTCAGAACTGTTTTGGACGCACCGAGACTAACACTATCTACAAATGGACCGAAACTAGATTCTACAAACCACGTCACCTAAGAGTTCCATTAGCTACGTCAAAAACAGTTTCTGAAGCTATGGTACATTTGTTGCAAACCATGCACCTATATTGAATGAAGATTAGCACTATCTCCAAAGGATCCAAAACGAGCTTCCATTTGAGCCTCGTCACCTAGGAGTACCATCCGGCGTGTCCAAAACGATTTCTGAGCCTATGGTACATTTAGCGCAAATTGTGCAACTATCTACACTAAAACTAACACTATCTCCAAAAGGATCGAAATGAGATTCTACATGACCACTCACCTAGGAGTTCCTTCTGGTGTGTCCAAAATGATTTCCAAGCTTACGGTACGTTCGGCGCAAACCGTGCACCTATCTTGAATCAAGATTAGCACAATCTCCAAATGAACCGAAATGATTTCCGAGCTTATGGTATGTTCGGCGCAATCCGTGCACCTATCTCTTGAATCCGTGCACCTATCTCTTGAATCAATATTAGCATAATCTCCAAAGGATCCAAAACGAGCTTCCATTTGAGCCTCGTCACCTAGGAGTACCATCCGGCGTGTCCAAAACGATTTCTGAGCCTATGGTACATTTAGCGCAAATTGTGCAACTATCTACACTAAAACTAACACTATCTCCAAAAGGATCGAAATGAGATTCTACATGACCACTCACCTAGGAGTTCCTTCTGGTGTGTCCAAAATGATTTCCAAGCTTACGGTACGTTCGGCGCAAACCGTGCACCTATCTTGAATCAAGATTAGCACAATCTCCAAATGAACCGAAATGATTTCCGAGCTTATGGTATGTTCGGCGCAATCCGTGCACCTATCTCTTGAATCCGTGCACCTATCTCTTGAATCAATATTAGCATAATCTCCAAAGGATCCAAAACGAGCTTCCATTTGAGCCTCGTCACCTAGGAGTACCATCCGGCGTGTCCAAAACGATTTCTAAGCCTATGGTACATTTAGCGCAAATTGTGCAACTATCTGCACTGAAACTAACACTATCTCCAAAAGGATCGAAATGAGATTCTACATGACCACTCACCTAGGAGTTCCTTCTGGTGTGTCCAAAATGATTTCCAAGCTTACGGTACGTTCGGCGCAAACCGTGCACCTATCTTGAATCAAGATTAGCACAATCTCCAAATGAACCGAAATGAGCTTCCATTTGAGCCTCGTCACCTGGGACTTCCATCCGTTTTGTGCATAATGATTTCTGAGCCTACAGTACGTTTGGCACAAACTGTGCACCGATCCTGAACTGAAACTAACACTATCTCTAAAAGGATCGAAATGAGGATCTACATGACCCACGTCACCTAGGAGTTCTATCAGGTGCATCCAAAACAGTATTTAACCTATGGTACATTTGGTGCAAGCTGTGGATCTATCTTACATTGATACTAACACTATCTGCAAACGGACCGAAACAAGATTCTACATGACCCACGTCACCTAGGAGTTCCATCTGGTGCGTCCAAAATGATTTCCGAGCCTATGGTATGTTCGGCGCAATCCGTGCACCTATCTCTTGAATCAATATTAGCATAATCTCCAAACGAACCGAAACGAGCGTCCATTTGAGCCACGTCACCTAGGACTACCATCTATTTTGTCCAAAATGATTTCTGAGCCTATAGTTCGTTTGGCGCAAACTGTGCACCTATCCTGAACCGAAACTAACACTATCTCTAAAAGGATCGAAATGTGGTTCTACATGACCCACGTCACCAAGGAGTTCCATCAGGTGCGTCCAAAACAGTTTCTGAAGCTATGGTACGTTTGGTGCAAACTGTGGATCTATCTTGCACCGAGACTAACACTATCTCCAAATGGACCGAAACTAGATTCTACATGACCCACGTCACCTAAGAGTTCCATCGGTAGCATCCAAATTGATTTATGAGCTTACGGTACATTCGGCGCAAACCGTGCACCTATCTTGAATCAAGATAAGCACAATCTCCAAACGAATCGAAACGAGCTTCCATTTGAGCCTCCTCACCTAGGAGTCCCATCCGGCGTGTCCAAAACGATTTCTGAGCCTATGGTACATTTAGCGCAAATTGTGCAAGTATCATGCACTGAAACTAACACTATCTCCAAAAGGATCGAAACGAGATTCTACATGACCCACTCACCTAGGAGTTCCATTAGGTAGCATCCAAATTGATTTATGAGCTTATGGTACGTTCGGCGCAAACCGTGCACCTATCTTGAATCAAGATAAGCACAATCTCCAAACGAACCGAAACGAGCTTCCATTTGAGCGTCCTCACCTAGGAGTACCATCAGGTGTGTCCAAAATGATTTCTGAGGCTATGGTACGTTTGGCGCAAATTGTGCAACTATCATGCACCGAAACTAACACCATTTCCAAAAGGATCGAACCAAGATTCTACATGACCCACGTCACCTAGGAGTTCCATTAGCTGCGTCAAAAACAGTTTCTGAAGCTATGGTACATTTGTTGCAAACCATGCACCTATATTGAATGAAAATTAGCACTATCTCCAAAGGATCCAAAACGAGCTTCCATTTGAGCCTCGTCACCTAGGAGTACCATCCGGCGTGTCCAAAATGATTTCTGAGCCTATGGTACATTTAGCGCAAATTGTGCAACTATCTACACTGAAACTAACACTATCTCCAAAAGGATCGAAATGAGATTCTATATGACCACTCACCTAGGAGTTCCTTCTGGTGTGTCCAAAATGATTTCCAAGCTTACGGTACGTTCGGCGCAAACCGTGCACCTATCTTGAATCAAGATTAGCACAATCTCCAAATGAACCGAAATGATTTCCGAGCTTATGGTATGTTCGACGCAATCCGTGCACCTATCTCTTGAATCAATATTAGTGTTAGTTTCTACAAACCATGCACTATGGTACATTTGTAGAATCTAGTTTCAGTCCATTTGGAGATAGTGTTAGTCTCGGTGCAAGATAAATCCACAGTTTGCACCAAACGTACCATAGCTTCAGAACTGTTTTGGACGCACCGAGACTAACACTATCTACAAATGGACCGAAACTAGATTCTACAAACCACGTCACCTAAGAGTTCCATTAGCTACGTCAAAAACAGTTTCTGAAGCTATGGTACATTTGTTGCAAACCATGCACCTATATTGAATGAAGATTAGCACTATCTCCAAAGGATCCAAAACGAGCTTCCATTTGAGCCTCGTCACCTAGGAGTACCATCCGGCGTGTCCAAAACGATTTCTGAGCCTATGGTACATTTAGCGCAAATTGTGCAACTATCTACACTAAAACTAACACTATCTCCAAAAGGATCGAAATGAGATTCTACATGACCACTCACCTAGGAGTTCCTTCTGGTGTGTCCAAAATGATTTCCAAGCTTACGGTACGTTCGGCGCAAACCGTGCACCTATCTTGAATCAAGATTAGCACAATCTCCAAATGAACCGAAATGATTTCCGAGCTTATGGTATGTTCGGCGCAATCCGTGCACCTATCTCTTGAATCCGTGCACCTATCTCTTGAATCAATATTAGCATAATCTCCAAAGGATCCAAAACGAGCTTCCATTTGAGCCTCGTCACCTAGGAGTACCATCCGGCGTGTCCAAAACGATTTCTGAGCCTATGGTACATTTAGCGCAAATTGTGCAACTATCTACACTAAAACTAACACTATCTCCAAAAGGATCGAAATGAGATTCTACATGACCACTCACCTAGGAGTTCCTTCTGGTGTGTCCAAAATGATTTCCAAGCTTACGGTACGTTCGGCGCAAACCGTGCACCTATCTTGAATCAAGATTAGCACAATCTCCAAATGAACCGAAATGATTTCCGAGCTTATGGTATGTTCGGCGCAATCCGTGCACCTATCTCTTGAATCCGTGCACCTATCTCTTGAATCAATATTAGCATAATCTCCAAAGGATCCAAAACGAGCTTCCATTTGAGCCTCGTCACCTAGGAGTACCATCCGGCGTGTCCAAAACGATTTCTAAGCCTATGGTACATTTAGCGCAAATTGTGCAACTATCTGCACTGAAACTAACACTATCTCCAAAAGGATCGAAATGAGATTCTACATGACCACTCACCTAGGAGTTCCTTCTGGTGTGTCCAAAATGATTTCCAAGCTTACGGTACGTTCGGCGCAAACCGTGCACCTATCTTGAATCAAGATTAGCACAATCTCCAAATGAACCGAAATGAGCTTCCATTTGAGCCTCGTCACCTGGGACTTCCATCCGTTTTGTGCATAATGATTTCTGAGCCTACAGTACGTTTGGCACAAACTGTGCACCGATCCTGAACTGAAACTAACACTATCTCTAAAAGGATCGAAATGAGGATCTACATGACCCACGTCACCTAGGAGTTCTATCAGGTGCATCCAAAACAGTATTTAACCTATGGTACATTTGGTGCAAGCTGTGGATCTATCTTACATTGATACTAACACTATCTGCAAACGGACCGAAACAAGATTCTACATGACCCACGTCACCTAGGAGTTCCATCTGGTGCGTCCAAAATGATTTCCGAGCCTATGGTATGTTCGGCGCAATCCGTGCACCTATCTCTTGAATCAATATTAGCATAATCTCCAAACGAACCGAAACGAGCGTCCATTTGAGCCACGTCACCTAGGACTACCATCTATTTTGTCCAAAATGATTTCTGAGCCTATAGTTCGTTTGGCGCAAACTGTGCACCTATCCTGAACCGAAACTAACACTATCTCTAAAAGGATCGAAATGTGGTTCTACATGACCCACGTCACCAAGGAGTTCCATCAGGTGCGTCCAAAATAGTTTCTGAAGCTATGGTACGTTTGGTGCAAACTGTGGATCTATCTTGCACCGAGACTAACACTATCTCCAAATGGACCGAAACTAGATTCTACATGACCCACGTCACCTAAGAGTTCCATCGGTAGCATCCAAATTGATTTATGAGCTTACGGTACATTCGGCGCAAACCGTGCACCTATCTTGAATCAAGATAAGCACAATCTCCAAACGAATCGAAACGAGCTTCCATTTGAGCCTCCTCACCTAGGAGTCCCATCCGGCGTGTCCAAAACGATTTCTGAGCCTATGGTACATTTAGCGCAAATTGTGCAAGTATCATGCACTGAAACTAACACTATCTCCAAAAGGATCGAAACGAGATTCTACATGACCCACTCACCTAGGAGTTCCATTAGGTAGCATCCAAATTGATTTATGAGCTTATGGTACGTTCGGCGCAAACCGTGCACCTATCTTGAATCAAGATAAGCACAATCTCCAAACGAACCGAAACGAGCTTCCATTTGAGCGTCCTCACCTAGGAGTACCATCAGGTGTGTCCAAAATGATTTCTGAGGCTATGGTACGTTTGGCGCAAATTGTGCAACTATCATGCACCGAAACTAACACCATTTCCAAAAGGATCGAACCAAGATTCTACATGACCCACGTCACCTAGGAGTTCCATTAGCTGCGTCAAAAACAGTTTCTGAAGCTATGGTACATTTGTTGCAAACCATGCACCTATATTGAATGAAAATTAGCACTATCTCCAAAGGATCCAAAACGAGCTTCCATTTGAGCCTCGTCACCTAGGAGTACCATCCGGCGTGTCCAAAATGATTTCTGAGCCTATGGTACATTTAGCGCAAATTGTGCAACTATCTACACTGAAACTAACACTATCTCCAAAAGGATCGAAATGAGATTCTATATGACCACTCACCTAGGAGTTCCTTCTGGTGTGTCCAAAATGATTTCCAAGCTTACGGTACGTTCGGCGCAAACCGTGCACCTATCTTGAATCAAGATTAGCACAATCTCCAAATGAACCGAAATGATTTCCGAGCTTATGGTATGTTCGACGCAATCCGTGCACCTATCTCTTGAATCAATATTAGTGTTAGTTTCTACAAACCATGCACTATGGTACATTTGTAGAATCTAGTTTCAGTCCATTTGGAGATAGTGTTAGTCTCGGTGCAAGATAAATCCACAGTTTGCACCAAACGTACCATAGCTTCAGAACTGTTTTGGACGCACCGAGACTAACACTATCTACAAATGGACCGAAACTAGATTCTACAAACCACGTCACCTAAGAGTTCCATTAGCTACGTCAAAAACAGTTTCTGAAGCTATGGTACATTTGTTGCAAACCATGCACCTATATTGAATGAAGATTAGCACTATCTCCAAAGGATCCAAAACGAGCTTCCATTTGAGCCTCGTCACCTAGGAGTACCATCCGGCGTGTCCAAAACGATTTCTGAGCCTATGGTACATTTAGCGCAAATTGTGCAACTATCTACACTAAAACTAACACTATCTCCAAAAGGATCGAAATGAGATTCTACATGACCACTCACCTAGGAGTTCCTTCTGGTGTGTCCAAAATGATTTCCAAGCTTACGGTACGTTCGGCGCAAACCGTGCACCTATCTTGAATCAAGATTAGCACAATCTCCAAATGAACCGAAATGATTTCCGAGCTTATGGTATGTTCGGCGCAATCCGTGCACCTATCTCTTGAATCCGTGCACCTATCTCTTGAATCAATATTAGCATAATCTCCAAAGGATCCAAAACGAGCTTCCATTTGAGCCTCGTCACCTAGGAGTACCATCCGGCGTGTCCAAAACGATTTCTGAGCCTATGGTACATTTAGCGCAAATTGTGCAACTATCTACACTAAAACTAACACTATATCCAAAAGGATTGAAATGAGATTCTACATGACCACTCACCTAGGAGTTCCTTCTGGTGTGTCCAAAATGATTTCCAAGCTTACGGTACGTTCGGCGCAAACCGTGCACCTATCTTGAATCAAGATTAGCACAATCTCCAAATGAACCGAAATGATTTCCGAGCTTATGGTATGTTCGGCGCAATCCGTGCACCTATCTCTTGAATCCGTGCACCTATCTCTTGAATCAATATTAGCATAATCTCCAAAGGATCCAAAACGAGCTTCCATTTGAGCCTCGTCACCTAGGAGTACCATCCGGCGTGTCCAAAACGATTTCTAAGCCTATGGTACATTTAGCGCAAATTGTGCAACTATCTGCACTGAAACTAACACTATCTCCAAAAGGATCGAAATGAGATTCTACATGACCACTCACCTAGGAGTTCCTTCTGGTGTGTCCAAAATGATTTCCAAGCTTACGGTACGTTCGGCGCAAACCGTGCACCTATCTTGAATCAAGATTAGCACAATCTCCAAATGAACCGAAATGAGCTTCCATTTGAGCCTCGTCACCTGGGACTTCCATCCGTTTTGTGCATAATGATTTCTGAGCCTACAGTACGTTTGGCGCAAACTGTGCACCTATCCTGAACGGAAACTAACACTATCTCTAAAAGGATCGAAATGAGGTTCTACATGACCCACGTCACCTAGGAGTTCTATCAGGTGCATCCAAAACAGTATTTAACCTATGGTACATTTGGTGCAAGCTGTGGATCTATCTTACATTGATACTAACACTATCTGGAAACGGACCGAAACAAGATTCTACATGACCCACGTCACCTAGGAGTTCCATCTGGTGCGTCCAAAATGATTTCCGAGCCTATGGTATGTTCGGCGCAATCCGTGCACCTATCTCTTGAATCAATATTAGCATAATCTCCAAACGAACCGAAACGAGCGTCCATTTGAGCCACGTCACCTAGGACTACCATCTATTTTGTCCAAAATGATTTCTGAGCCTATAGTTCGTTTGGCGCAAACTGTGCACCTATCCTGAACCGAAACTAACACTATCTCTAAAAGGATCGAAATGTGGTTCTACATGACCCACGTCACCAAGGAGTTCCATCAGGTGCGTCCAAAACAGTTTCTGAAGCTATGGTACGTTTGGTGCAAACTGTGGATCTATCTTGCACCGAGACTAACACTATCTCCAAATGGACCGAAACTAGATTCTACATGACCCACGTCACCTAAGAGTTCCATCGGTAGCATCCAAATTGATTTATGAGCTTACGGTACATTCGGCGCAAACCGTGCACCTATCTTGAATCAAGATAAGCACAATCTCCAAACGAATCGAAACGAGCTTCCATTTGAGCCTCCTCACCTAGGAGTCCCATCCGGCGTGTCCAAAACGATTTCTGAGCCTATGGTACATTTAGCGCAAATTGTGCAACTATCATGCACTGAAACTAACACTATCTCCAAAAGGATCGAAACGAGATTCTACATGACCCACTCACCTAGGAGTTCCATTAGGTAGCATCCAAATTGATTTATGAGCTTATGGTACGTTCGGCGCAAACCATGCACCTATCTTGAATCAAGATAAGCACAATCTCCAAACGAACCGAAACGAGCTTCCATTTGAGCGTCCTCACCTAGGAGTACCATCAGGTGTGTCCAAAATGATTTTCTGAGGCTATGGTACGTTTGGCGCAAATTGTGCAACTATCATGCACCGAAACTAACACCATTTCCAAAAGGATCGAACCAAGATTCTACATGACCCACGTCACCTACAAGTACCATCCGGCGTGTCCAAAACGATTTCTAAGCCTATGGTACATTTAGCGCAAATTGTGCAACTATCTGCACTGAAACTAACACTATCTCCAAAAGGATCGAAATGAGATTCTACATGACCACTCACCTAGGAGTTCCTTCTGGTGTGTCCAAAATGATTTCCAAGCTTACGGTACGTTCGGCGCAAACCGTGCACCTATCTTGAATAAAGATTAGCACAATCTCCAAATGAACCGAAATGAGCTTCTATTTGAGCCTCGTCACCTGGGACTTCCATCCGTTTTGTGCATAATGATTTCTGAGCCTATAGTATGTTTGGCGCAAACTGTGCACCGATCCTAAACTGAAACTAACACTATCTCTAAAAGGATCGAAATGAGGATCTACATGACCCACGCCACCTAGGAGTTCCATCAGGTGCGTCCAAAATGGTTTCTGAAGCTATGGTACGTTTGATGCAAACTATGGATTTATCTTGCACCGATACTAACACTATCTCAACTAGACCGAAATGAGATTCTTCATGACCCACGTCACCTAGGAGGTCCATCGGGTGCATCCAAAATGATTTCCGAGCTTACAACATGTTCGACGCAAAACCATGCACCTATCTTGAATCAAGATTAGCACTATCTCCAAATGAACTGAAATGAGCTTCCATTTGAGTCTCATCACCTAGGAGTATCATCCGGTGTGTCCAAAATGATTTATGAGCCTATGGTACTTTTGGCGCAAACTGTGCATCTATCTTGCACTAAAACTAACACTGTCTCGAAATGGATCGAAACAAGCTTCCATTTGAGCCTTGTCACCCAGGAGTTCCATCCGGTGCATCCAAAACAATTTCTGAGCCTATGGTATGTTTGGTGCAAACTGTGCACCTATCATGCACCAAAACTAACACTATCTCCAAAAGGACAATAAGGAGATTCTACATGACTCACGTCACCTAGGAGTTCCATTAGGTGCGTCCAAAATGATTTCTGGGGCTATGGTACATTTGGTGCAAACTATGGATCTATCTTGCACTGAGACCAACACTATCACCAAATGGACAAAAACAAGATTCTACATGACCCACGTTACCTAGGAGTTCCATTGGGTGCGTCCAAAATGATTTCCGAGCTTATGGTACGCTCAGCACAAACTGTGTCGCTACCTTGAATCAAGACTAGCCTATCTCCAAACGAACCGAAACGAGTTTCCATTTGAGCCTCGTCACCTAGGAGTTCCATCCAGTGCGTCCAAAATGATTTCTGAGGCTATGGTACGTTTGGTGCAAACTGTGGATCTATCTTGTACCGATACTAACATTATCTCCAAACGGACCGAAACAAGATTCTACATGACCCACGTCACCTAGGAGTTCGATCAGGTGCGTCCAAAATGATTTCTGAGGCTATGCTATGTTTGGTTCAAATTGTGGATCTATCTTGCACCGAGACTAACACTATCTCCAAATGGACCGAGATGAGATTCTACATGACCCAGGTCACCTAGGTCTTCCATCGGGTGCGTCCAAATTGATTTCCGAGCTTACGGTACGTTCGGCGTAAATCATGCACCTATCTTGAATCAAGATTAGCACAATCTCCAAATGAACCGAAACGAGCTTCCATTTGAGCCTCGTCTCCTAGGAGTACCATCCGGTGTGTCCAAAATGATTTCTGACCCTATGGTATGTTTGGCGCAAATTGTGCAACTATCATGCAATGAAACTAACACTATCTCCAAAAGGATCGAAATGAGATTCTACATGACCCACATCACCTAGGACTTCCATCAGGAGCGTCCAAAATGGTTTCTGAAGCTACGGAACGTTTGGTGCAAACTATAGATCTATCTTGCACCGATACTAACACTATCTCCAAACGGATCGAAATGAGATTCGACATGACCCACATCACCTAGGAGTTCCATCGGGTGTGTCCAAAGTAATTTTCGAGCTTACGGTACGTTTGGCACAAACCTGCACCTATCTCAAATCAAGATTAGCACTATCTCCAAACGAACCAAAACGAGCTTCCATTTGAGCCTCATCACCTAGGAGTATCATCCGGTGTGTCCAAAATGATTTCTGAGCCTATGGTAGGTTTGATGCATACTGTGTACCTATCTTGCACTGAAACTAACACTGCCTTCAAGTGGACTAAATTGAGTTTCCATTTCAACCTCGTCACCTAGGAGTACCATATGGTGCATCCAAAATAATTGATGAGCCTATGCTATGTTTGGCGCAAACCCTGCAGCTATCATGCATGAAACTAACACTATTTATAAAAGGACCGAATGGAGATTCTACATGACCCACATCCCGGTCTGAAACAATAGTCCTTGGCACTCCATGTAAACGAACGATCTCCCTAAAAAACAAATCAGCAACGTGTGAAGCATCGTCGTTCTTATGACATGGAATAAAATGTGCCATTTTAGAGAATCGGTCAACAACAACAAAAATAGAATCCCTCCCCCTCTGAGACCGAGGTAAACCCAAAATAAAATCCATGGATATATCTTCCCAAGGTACATTCGAAACTGGTAAGGAGTATAAAGACCATGGGGGTTAAGGCGGGACTTAGCTTTCAAGTAGATTATGCAGCGTGCAACATGTCGCTGGGCATCACGTCACATATGTGGCCAAAAGAAATGATCGGAGAGCATGCCCAATGTCTTTTTGACGCCAAAATGACCAGCTAAGCCACCAGCATGTGCTTCCTGCAAAAGAACTTGACGAATCGAGCAGGCTAGAATGCATAGTTTGTTAGTCCGAAATAAAAAAAAATCATCATGCACATAATACTTGTCCCAGCCTTTTCTAGCAATGCAATGAGAGATAGGTTCTTTAAAATCAAAATCAACTGCATAGAGTGTTTTAATGGATTCCAAACCAAGCACTTTTGTATCTAATTGTGTAACCAAACCATATCTCCGTGATAAAGCATCAGCAACAATGTTATCTTTTTCCACGCTTATGTTTTACAACATAGGGAAATGTTTCAATGAACTCAATCCATTTAGCATGTCTACGGTTCAGTTTGCCTTGACTTTTTAGATATTTCAAAGCTTCATGATCAGAATGGATGACAAATTCTTTAGGTAACAAATAATGTTGCCAAACTTCCAAAACTCGAACTAAGGCATAAAGCTCTTTATCATAGACAGAATAATTCAGATGTGGACCATTCAACTTTTCAGAAAAGTAGGCAACAGGTTTACCTTCTTGAAGTAGTACACCTCCTATGCCAATACCACTTGCATCACATTCGATCTCAAATGTCTTACCAAAATTAGGGAGTTGTAGCAGCGGTGCTTCACAAAGCTGTGTTTTCAGCTCATTGAAGGCTTGGTCTTGTTCATCACCCCACTTGAATGGAACATCCTTTTTTGTAAAATTGTTGAGAGGTGCAGCGATGGTGCTGAAATCTTTAACAAAACGCCTGTAAAATCCTGCAAGACCATGAAAACTTCTAACTTGACTCACATTTGTAGGTGTAGGCCAATCCTTTATTGCTTTAATCTTTTCTTAATCAACTTGAATTCCATCTGCAGAAACAACAAATCCAAGAAAAACAACACGGTCTGTGCAAAATGTGCACTTAGCAATGTTTCCATACAATTTGTCAGCTCTCAAAAAGCATGAACTTGACGGATATGATCAAGGTGTTCATCAAATGATTTGCTATAGATCAGGATATCATCAAAATAAACAACAACAAATTTGCCAACGAAAGCTCTTAACACATGATTCATCAAACGCATAAAAGTTGAAGGAGCATTTGTCAAACCAAAGGGCATCACTAGCCATTCATAGAGACCAAATTTAGTTTTAAATGTTGTTTTCCATTCATCACCTATTTTCATTCGAATTTGATGATAACCACTATGTAAATCAATCTTGGTGAACATAGTTGAACCACTCAGTTCGTCTAACATGTCATCAAGCTTGGAATGGGATGATGATATTGAACACTTATAGCATTGATAGCACGACAATCAACACACATACGCCAAGAACCATCTTTCTTTGGAACTAACAAAATAGGAACAACACATGGTGATAAGGATTCACGAACATACCCTTTATCCAAAAGCTCTTTCACATGTTTCTGAATTTTCTTTGTTTCTTCAGGATTTGTGCGGTATGCCGGAAGGTTGGGAAGAGAAGCACCAGGGACCAAGTCAATTTGATGCTCAATGCCACGAAGTGGGGGAAGTCCAGCTGGTACCTCATCAGGAAAAACATCCTCAAAGTCCTGTAACAAATCAAGAACAACACTAGGCAGCGAGCTAGGTAGGTCGTTAGTGGAAAATAAAACCTCCTTGTACAGCAGTACAAAGAATGGGGCTGTGGTGTTTCTCACATCTCTCAAATCACTCCTGCTCACAAATAAGCACTCAGTTTGGTGTGGCTGTTTTAAAGTGGAATGAGGCTTTATGTGGCTGGATGGTTTAGAACTCTCTTCCTTACTAGTGTTGTGGGTCTCACTCAGTTTTCTTTTTTCAGATGCCTCTCTTTTCATGCGAGCCACATCTGAAGCATGTATCTCCTCTGGAGATAATGGAACAAGAACCACCTTCTTGTCATTGGCAATGAAAGTGTATTTGTTAGACCGTCCAAAATGCACCGAATCCACATCAAATTGTCAGGGCCGACCAAGCAGCAAATGGCATGCTTGCATGGGGACACTATCACAATCAACCTCTCCATGATAATCACCAATAGAAAATGTTAAACGAATCATAGCAGAAACCTTAACTGTCCTGGAATTATTCAACCATTGCATATGGTATGGATGTGGATGGCGACGTGGCTGCAAACCAAGCTTCTCAACAAGCAAAGCACTAACAATATTATTACAGCTCCCACCATCTATGATGAAATGGCACACTTGGCCTTTCACTTTGCATCGGGACTGAAACAAATTATGGCGTTGTTCAGCAGCAACAAACTGAGTGGAAAGAACTCTCCTAACCACCAAAGAAGGGGATGGTGTATTCATTGTAGAAGGCTCCAAATCAGGAAAATCAGCAAGCAACTCATCAAAATCAGCACTAGTAATCTCGTCAGAAGATAGAGAAATAACATCTTGTAACATGTCATTGTGAGCAAAAGTTGGAATAGGTTGAATGGCTAAATAATTCAGACCTAGCTCAAATGTACCATCCTCAGCTGAATACTCACAAGTATCAAGATGTTGGTCTGCAAATACATTGGTAAACTCTGCATCCTCTTCACTTTGAGAATCATAAGATCCATCAGCAAGTGCAATAATGGTACGTCGATTGGGACATTCAGCTTGTTTATACCCATGACCACTACACTTAAAACATTCAACCTTATTTGTCTTCCTTGGGGCTACAGTAGCAGAGGAGCTGGACTGATTAGAACTTACAGCTTTGCCTCTTGAATCAAAATGTTTGGCAGAAGTTGAAATTGAACGAGAAGTTGCACGAGATGAAGGTGTGTGCACCCCTGACCCGTGCTGCTGTGAATGGCGCCATGGAGTAGAATTATTAGGAGATGAAAATGAAGCATGGTTCTTATAGGATTCAGCAAGTTGCCTTTCTGCCCTTTTTGCAAAATGTAGCAATTCATTCATGGTGTTGTAATTAGTCATGTCCACCTTGTTTGCAATTGGTTTGTTAAGACCAACCAGAAATCGAGCCATAGTTGATTCCTCATCTTCAGTGATACCGGTACAAAGTAGACACATTTCCATTTCCTGAAAATATTCATCCACACTACGATGACCTTGGACAAGACATTTCATCCTCAAATGTAGCTCACGAGAATAATGTGCAGGAACAAATTGCCGCCTCATTTCTCGTTTCATGTCATCCCAAGTAATACGATCATGTCCAACGCGGAGGAAATCAGCACACAACTGATTCCACCAAGTGATTGCATAACCTGTGAACTCAATGGCAGCAAGCTTTGCTTTCTTGACAGGAGGATAAGTATATAAATCAAAGATCTGATCAACCTTTGTCTCCCACTCAAAATAATCATCAGCACTTTCTTTTCCATTAAATTTTGGAATAGACACTTTCACTTTGCTTAACCCATCATCATCACGGCGACGACGGCGGTCACGATAACCACGATGGCCACCATGCCGGTGATCATCCATATCGGACAACATATCAGCATCACCATCATAATCTCCTCCACCTCGAATAGGAATGCGCCAAGCACGACCAAAATTAGGAAAACCAAGACCACGCCCGCCACGTCCACGGCCAGCGGAACGACGCACTGGCTCATCCTCCTCCTCAATGTCATCATCCTCATTTGGTGGCGGTTCTCTACGTGGCATGTCGAGTTGGAGAGTTTGGAGCTGCTGCACCAAATCATTCATTTGTGTACGCAACTCCTGAAATTCCTCCACCGAAACAGCGGCACCATCTCCATGTCCTGCCATATTAGTAGAGGAAAAAAAGGACAATATATATGTGGAATATATGTGGAATCACTCCCTCACCACTTACAAAACAAGTTCTTTCTCTCCCTAAAAAGAGCAAGAACCGTGGCTGTAATCTGTAGTGGAAGAGTGATTGTAACAGCGACGACGGTGCAACAACTCACGGTGCTTTTAAGTGGAGCTTGGTGGGGTAATATGTAAGTGGAATGCACTGAAATGTAATGATGCAAAACCAAATAACAATCCAAGAACACAAGTCTAAGTTGCTGAATATAAAGGAAAAGATGCACAAAGAAAGGAACAAGATGTAGGAAGTGGATAGATGAACACCAATTTGCACCAACTGTAACTTGTTGCTGCCCAAACCCTTTTGGTGTGCTGAACACAATTCTCTTTTTATTTCTTTTCTTTCATTTTTTTGTTTTTTTTGGAACAAGAACTCGTTGTTTTCAGTCCTTCTTTTGACCCATAGACATCTTTTCTTTGAACCTTTGTGACAAACGCAGCATAACTTTCAACTAAAGGGGCTCATAAGGATCACTAAGATGGATGGCGCAGCACAAAAACAAGAAACTCAGTTGGGGAATATGTGGCGGGAAGAAAACAAGGGTGGGACGGGTGGGTTATATATATATATATATATATATATATATATATATATGCAGCAAGCAAGGACGATCAGATCAAGGATGGGATGGTTGGGTACATGTAGCAAGCGATTTGATGATTAGAACAAAGATAACAACTAAAACGATGTGGAAAAGAAAATTCAGCAACTAGACAAATCTTAAAGGATTAAAACTTGATAAAGCAAACAACAAAATCAGTAGCACGTAAGAATTTGGGCTGTAGGTTTTCTTTTTGGCTATCAGTGGACAGTAGGTATTTAAACTCTATCCTACCAAAAACAAGAACAATCCTACTAAGGAAACAGAGGCTTTGGTACCAGATGATGTGTGCCTACGCAACACGTGTAGCAAGTTGTGTGGCCCGATCTTCTCGTAGGATCCACGAACTTGATAACTTGTCACTGCGTGACCTGGTGAAGAGGCAGTGCACCACGAGGCTATCCACGCGACGAACTATCGAGACAATCACCCTTCCACGTACCGACAAAACAGCCCACGCAATCAAGCCCTATAGATGTGAAGGCACGAACTGGGTGAACCACAGTTCGGCGTTCTACAACTCCCTCAGGAATCGAAAGAACAAATGTTGCAAGCCTTTCAAGACTCACGCATAATCAAAACACCATGAGTTTGTGTATTCTGAATTTTGCCAAACAAGATGTGTCTTTTCATTGTCTAGTACAAGATATATATAGAGATAGGGGCGTTCAGCTTTGAGTAAATGGCAGCATGCGCATGCACTAGTGGATTTCGTGGCTGGTTCGCGCGTCTTTTCAGCTTCTGGCAGCAGTTACTAAAATGAGCATAACTCTTTATTGGGTAGCCCAAATAATAAGCCGCTTGATGGGCTGGAAAGTAGACTTGAAGATGCTTCCATCTACTTATAGAACACCGTCTAACTCCTTGTATTCTGTCCGCGGTGATGCTTGGAATTCGTACCATGTGTCAGTCATCTAGCTTATGGTTGCATTCCCATGCAAAAGTGATGAACCACCATTTTATTCATGCACACCATAGGCTTCTTGGTTCAGATGTCCAATGGCTTGAATCCATCTTCATCCCATGCTGGTTCATACACTCCATTCCTAAGGACATTGGAACAAGAACTCAAAAGCATAGGCTCATTCAACATAAACTGATTATTAAACATAAGGTTAGCGTTCACCTGAGAATGAATTTACTTCTCTAATTGTTTAGCTCTACTTCTTGTAATTGGACCAGCCATATCAAGTGGAGTTTCATTTGAAGATGTGTAAATGCTAGGCATGTCCTCACTGTGGATCTATCTTGCACTGAGACTAACACTATCACCAAATGGACCAAAACAAGATTCTACATGACCCACGTTACCTAGGAGTTCCATCAGGTGCGTCCAAAATAATTTCCGAGCTTATGGTACATTCGGCACAAACCGTGCCGCTACCTTGAATCAAGATTAGCACTATCTCCAAATGAACTGAAATGAGTTTCCATTTGAGCCTCGTCACCTAGGAGTACCATCTAGTGCGTCCAAAATGATTTTCTGAGGCTATGGTACGTTTGGTGCAAACTGTGGATCTATCTTGTACCGATACTAACACTGATGAGGACATCCTCCACTATTACCCGCTGGCAAAGACGCAACAAAAAAGGGCCAAGTGGCCTAGTTGTAGTCGGGCGGCGACCGTGTGAGCCTCTGAATAATCCCACCTTGCTTAGCTTGGGAGGAGGAAGCCACCTTAAAAGAGAGAGCCACCCTTCCCCTATCGGACTCTCTCTTTTAAGGTGGCTTCCTCCTCCCAAGCTAAGCAAGGTGTCCGATAGGGGAAGGGTGGCTCTCTCTTTTAAGGTGGCTTCCTCCTCCCAAGCTAAGCAAGGTGGGATTATTCAGAGGCTCACACGGTCGCCGCCCGACTACAACTAGGCCACTTGGCCCTTTTTTGTTGCGTCTTTGCCAGCGGGTAATAGTGGAGGATGTCCTCATCATTCCCATCCCCTTAAACAAGGGCCCAGCTCTGATACCAAATGATGCATCAATGATAAGCCTCATATAGAATGGTTGCACCTTTCGTATAGAAGTGGTTGGCATGGTCATCTTTGAGTCAATGATGTCCTCATCAAACACTATCTCTAAACGGACCGAAACGAGATTCTACATGACCCACGTCACCTAGGAGTTCCATCGGGTGCGTCCAAAATGATTTCCGAGGCTATGCTACGTTTGATTCAAACTGTGGATTTGTCTTGCACCAAGACTAACACTATCTCCAAATGGATAGAAACGAGATTCTACATGACCCACATCACCTAGTTCTTCCATCGGGTGCGTCCAAATTGATTTATGAGCTTACGGTACGTTCGGCGCAAATCGTGCACTTATCTTGAATCAAGATTAGCACAATCTCCAAACGAACCAAAACAAGCTTCGATTTTAGCCTGGTCACCTAGGAGTACCATCCGGTGTGCCCAAAACGATTTATGAGCATATGGTATGTTTCGTGCAAACTATGCACCAATCATGCACCAAAACTAACACTATCTCCAAAAGGATCCAAATGAGATTCTACGTGACCCATGTCACCTAGGAGTTCCATCGGGTGCGTCCAAAATAATTTCTGAGGCTATGGTACGTTTGGTTCAAACTGTGGATCTATCTTGCACCGAGACTAACACTATCTCCAAAGGGACCGAAACAAGATTCTACATGACCCACGTCACCTAGGTCTCATTGGGTGCGTCCAAAATGATTTTCAAGCTTACGGTACGTTCGGCGCAAATCATGCACCTATCTTGAATCAAGGTTAGCAAAATCTCCAAACGAACCGAAACGAGTTTCCATTTGAGACTCATCTCCTAGGAGTACCATCTGGTGTGTCCAAAATGATTTCTGAGCCTATGGTACATTTGGCGCAAATTGTGTAACTATCATGCAACAAAACTAACACTATCTCCAAAAGTTTCGAAATGAGATTCTACATGACCCACGTCACCTAGGAGTTCCATCAGGGGCGCCCAAAATGGTTTCTGAAGCTATGGAACGTTTGGTGCAAACTGTGAATATCTTACACCGATACTAACACTGTCTCCAAATAGACCATATCTCCAAATGGACCGAGTTCCATTGGTTGCGTTCAAATTGATTTCCGAGCTTACGGTACGTTCGGCGCAAACCGTGCACCTATCTTGAATCAAGATAAGCACAATCTCCAAACGAACCGAAACGAGCTTCCATTTGAGCCTCGTCACCTAGGAGTACCATCCGGTGTGTCCAAAACAATTTCTGAACCTATGGCACGTTTGGCGCAAATTGTGCAACTATCATGCACCGAAACTAACACCATTTCCAAAAGAATTGAAATGAGATTCTACATGACCCACGTCACCTAGGAGTTCCATCAGGTGCGTCCAAAACAGTTTCTGAAGCTATGGTACATTTGTTGCAAACCGTGGACCTATATTGAATGAAGATTAGCACTATCTCCAAACGAACGGAAACGAGCTTCCATTTGAGCCACGTCACCTTGGAGTACCATCCGGTGTGTCCAAAATGATTTTTGAACCAAAGGTACATTTGGCGCAAATTGTGCAACTATCATGCACCGAAACTAACACCATTTCCAAAAGGAATCGAAACGAGATTCTACATGACGCACGCCACCTATGAGTTCCTTCTGGTGCGTCCAAAATGATTTCCAAGCTTACAGTATGTTCGGCGCAAACCGTGCACCTATCTAGAATCAAGATTAGCACAATTTCCAAATGAACCAAAACGAGCTTCCATTTGATCCTCGTCACCTAGGACTACCATCCGTTTTGTCCATAATGATTTCTGAGCCTATAGTACGTTTGGTGCAAACTGTGCACCTATCCTGATCCGAAACTAACGCTATCTCTAAAAGGATTGAAATGAGGTTCTACATGACCCACGTCACCTAGGAGTTCCATCAGGTGCGTCCAAAACGGTTTCTGAAGCTATGGTACGTTTGGTGAAAACTGTGGATTTATCTTGCACCGATACTAACATAATCTCAACCAGATCAAAACGAGATTCTTCATGACCCACGTCACCTAGGAGTTCCATCGGGTGCATCCAAAATGATTTCTGAGATTACGGTACGTTCGGCGCAAACCTTGCACCTGTCTTGAATCAAGATTAGCACTATCTCCATACGAACCGAAACGAGCTTCCATTTGAGTCTCATCACCTAGGAGTGTCATCCGGTGTGTCCAAGACGATTTCTGAGCCTATGGTACATTTGGCGCAAACTATGCACCTATCTTGCACTGAAACTAACACTGTCTCCTAACGGATCGAAACAAGCTTCCATTTGAGCCTCGTCACCCAGGAGTACCATCCGGTGCATCTAAAATAATTTCTGAGCCTATGGTATGTTTGGCGCAAACTGTGCACCTATCATGTAACACTATCTCCAAAAGGTCTGAAAGGAGATTCTACATGACTCACGTCACCTAGGAGTTCCATTAGGTGCGTCCAAAATGATTTATGAGGCTATGGTACATTTGGTGCAAACTGTGCATCTATCTTGCACTGAGACTAACACTATCACCAAATGGACCAAAACAAGATTCTACATGACCCCCGTTACCTAGGAGTTCCATAGGGTGCGTCCAAAATGATTTCTGAGCTTATAATACATTCGGCACAAACCGTGTCCCTACCTTGAATCAAGATTAGCACTATCTCCAAACGAACCGAAACGAGTTTCCATTTGGGCCTCGTCACCTAGGAGTACCATCCAGTGCATCCAAAACGATTTCTGAGGCTATGGTACGTTTGGTGCAAACTGTGGATCTATCTTTTACCGATACTAACATTATCTCCAAATGGACTGAAACGAGATTCTACATGACCCACGTCACCTAGGAGTTCTATCGGGTGCGTCCAAAATGATTTCTGAGGCTATGCTACATTTGGTTCAAACTATGGATCTATCTTGCACCGAGACTGACACTATCTCCAAATGGACCGAAACGAGATTATATATGACCCACGTCACCTAGGCCTTCCATCGGGTGCGTCCAAATTGATTTCCGAGCTTACGGTACGTTCGGCACAAATTGTGCACCTATCTTGAATCAGGATTAGCACAATCTCCAAACGAATCGAAACAAGCTTCTATTTGACCCTCGTCTGCTGGGAGTACCTTCCGGTGTGTCCAAAATGATTTCTGAGCCTATGGTACGTTTGGCGCAAATTATGCATCTATCATGCAATGAAACTAACACTATCTCCCAAAGGATCAAAATAAGATTCTACATGACCCACCTCACCTAGGAGTTCCATCAGGGGCGTCCAAAATGGTTTCTGAAGCTACGGAACGTTTGGTGCAAACTGTGGATCTATCTTGCACCGATACTAACACTATCTCCAAACCAACCGAAACGAGATTCTACATGACACACGTCACCTAGGAGTTCCATCGGGTGCGTCCAAAATAATTTTCGAGCTTACGGTACGTTTGGCACAAACCGTGCACCTATCTTAAATCAAGATTAGCACTATCTCCAAACGAACCAAAACGAGCTTCCATTTGAGCCTCGTCACCTAGGAGTATCATTCGATGTGTACAAAATGATTTCTGAGCCTATGGTACGTTTGGCGCAAACTGTGCACCTATCTTGCACTGAAACTAACACTATCTTCAAACGGACTGAATCGAGCTTCCATTTGAACCTCGTCACCCAGGAGTACCATCCGGTGCATCCAAAATAATTAATGAGCCTATGGTATGTTTGGGGCAAACCCTGCAGCTATCATGCATGAAACTAACACTATCTATAAAAGGACCAAATGGAGATACTACATGACCCACGTCACCTAGGATTTCCATCTAGTGCTCCAAAATGAATTCTGAGGCTATCTGGCACCAAGACTAACACTATCCCAAAATGGACCGAAAGGAGGTTCTACATGACCCACGTCACCTAGGAGTTCCATCGGGTGCCTCCAAAATGATTTCTGAGTTTATGGTACGTTCGGCGCAAACCGTGCACCTATCTTCAATCAAGATTAGCACTATCTTGAAACGAACCGAAACAAGCTTCCACACCTCGTCACCTAGGAGTACCATCCGGTGCGTTCAAAACGATTTTTGAGGCTATGAAATTGATGAGGACATCAACACCGATCATACATCCACGCCGTCCACGCCGACAACTGCTGGTCCTATTACTCGTGCTCGTGCTCGAAAAGTTAATCATCAAGTGAGTTCCTTCTTGAGCTCTTGTCCATCCTGTTTAGATCTTGGAGACACGTGCACTCTTGTTTTGATTAGGAATCAAGGTGAAGACCGAAAGGGAAAAGGACTCGCGTAGGCTGGATTCGGACTGCAGCACACCTCCAACTTGTGACGGTCGCCACGGTTACATACGGAGTCGGATTGGGGTGATTCTGGACTTGTTGGAAAGCTAATAAAGTCTACTTTCATATGGATCTGACATTGTACTCATACCTGCTCAGAAGCGGCATCAACAGTCCAAAAATCACCGAGAGGTCTATTCTGTCCAGGGTGCTGCGCCACCTTAAGTTAGCCCAATGGGCTTGTATCGTTTGGAGTCCAGTAGGGACGCGTCCTAGGGTTGGAGCACGACCCAAACTCTCTTGTGGTCGTCCTTCACACGTTATATACCCCTTAGCCGCCACCAGGAACACTCGGGTTTTGTTTAGATCAAGTTTAGCCATCGCTACTTGCTTGTAGGCGCGCGTGCTGATCCAGTCGCCTGTCTCCTTGTCTTCGGAACCCCACTCATAATAAGATTCAGTGTGAAACCTTCAATTTTATCTTGCAATTTCAGTGCTTGTTTCCTCGTTCTTGCTAGTTCTTCGATTGCTTGCAGGACGGGAGCCCTAGGGGCTGGTTGTCATACTCCACAAGATCGTGACGGCCTTGGGAAGTGGTGTATCGGTCGCTAAGGCGCAGTCTTGGAAGGCTGTAGTCGGGCCGTGAACGTCATCTCCATCCACCAATCGAGTTATCTCACGCTTCTCATCGAGAGATCGGCCACAAACCCTTGCGGGTTAATATCAGAAATGTTTGGTGTAAACTGTGGATCTATCTTGCACCGAGTCTAACACAATCTCCAAACGAACCGAAACAAGATTCTACATGACCCATGTCACCTAGGAGTTCCATCAGATGCATCCAAAAGGATTTCTGAGTCTACGGTACGTTTGGCACAAACCGTGCACCTATCTTGAATGAAGATTGCACCATTTCCAAATGATCCGAAACGAGCTTCCATTTGACCCTCGTCACCGAGGATTACCATCCGGTGCATCCAAAACAATTTCAGAGCCTATGGTATATTTGGCGCAAACCGTGCACCTATCATGCACCGAAACTAACACTATCTCCAAAAGGAGCGAAAGGAGATTCTACATGACCCACGTCACCTAGGAGTTCCATCAGGTGCATCCAAAACTTTTTTTGAAGCTATTGTACATTTGGTGCAAACTATGGATTTATCTTGCACCGATACTAACACTATCTCAACCGGACCAAAATGAGATTCTTCATGACCCACGTCACCTAGGAGTTCCATCGGGTGCGTCCAAAATGATTTCCGAGCTTACGGTACGTTCGACGCAAACTGTGCACCTGTCTTGAATCAAGATTAGCACTATCTCCATACGAACCGAAATGAGCTTCCATTTGAGTCCCATCACCTAGGAGTATCATCTGGTGTGTCCAAAATGATTTCTGAGCCTATGGTACATTTGGCGCAAACTATGCACTTTTCTTGCACTGAAACTAACACTGACTCCAAACGGATTGAAACAAGCTTCCATTTGAGCCTCGTCACCCAGGAGTACCATCCAGTGCATCCAAAACAATTTCTGAGCCTATAGTATGTTTGGCGCAAACTGTGCACCTATCTTCACTCAAGATTAGCACTATCTCGAAACAAACCGAAACGAGCTTTCATTTGAGCCTCATCACCTAGGAGTACCATCCCATTCAAAATGTTTTTTGAGGTTATGGTATATTTGGTGCAAACTATGGATCTATCTTGCACCAAGTCTAACACTATATCCAAACAGACTGAAGCGAGATTCTACATGACCCACATCACCTAGGAGTTCCATCAGGTGCGTCCAAAATGATTTTTTGAGTCTACGGTACGTTTGGCGCAAACCGTGCACCTATCTTGAATCAAGATTAGCACCATTTCCAAATGATCCGAAACGAGCTTCCATTTGACCCTTGCCACCAAGGATTGCCATCCGGTGCATCCAAAACAATTTCTGAGCCTATGGTATGTTTGGCTCAAACCGTGCACCTATCATGCACCGAAACTAACACTATCTCCAAAAGGAGCGAAAGGAGATTCTACATGACCCACGACACCTAGGAGTTCCATCAGGTGCGTCCAAAACAGTTTCTGGAGCTATGGTACATTTGGTGCATGATGTGGATCTATCTTACATTTGGTACATTTGATACTAACACTATCTGCAAATGGACCAAAACGAGATTCTACATGACCCACGTCACCTAGGAGTTCCATCTTGTGCGTCCAAAATGATTTCCGAGCTTACAGTACGTTCGGCGCAAACCGTGCACCTATCTCTTGAATCAAGATTAGCACAATCTCCAAACGAAGCAAAATGAGCTTCCATTTAAGCCTCGTCACCTAGGACTACCATATGTTTTGTCCAAAATGATTTCTGAGCCTATAGTACGTTTGGTGCAAACTGTGCACCTGTCATGCATCGAAACTAACACTATCTCCAAAAGGACCAAAAGGAGATTCTACATGACTCACGTCACCTAGGAGTTCGATTAGGTGCGTCCAAAATGATTTCTGAGGCTATGGTACATTTGGTGCAAACTGTGGATCTATCTTGCACTGAGACTAACACTATCACCTAATGGACCAAAACAAGATTCTACATGACCCACGTTACCTAGGAGTTCCATCGGGTGTGTCCATAATGATTTCCGAGCTTATGGTACGTTCGGCACAAACCGAGCACCTGTCTTGAATCAAGATTAGCACTATCTCCATACGAACCGAAACGAGCTTCCATTTGAGTCCCATCACCTACGAGTATCATCTGGTGTGTCCAAAATGATTTCTAAGCCTATGGTATATTTGGCGCAAACTGTGCACCTATCTTGCACTGAAACTAACACTATCTCGAAATGGATCAAAACAAGCTTCCATTTCAGCCTCGTCACCCAGGACTACCATCTGGTGCATCCAAAACAATTTCTGAGGCTATGGTATGTTTGGTGAAAACTGTGCACCTATCATGCACCGAAACTAACACTATCGCTAAAAGGATCGAAATGTGGTTCTACATGACCCACGTCACCTAGGAGTTCCATCGGGTGCGTCCAAAACAGCTTCTGAAGCTATGGTACATTTGGTGCAAATTGTGGATCTATCTTGCACCGAGACTAACACTATCTCCAAATGGATCGAAACGAGATTCTACATGACCCACGTCACCTAAGAGATCCATCGGTAGCGTCCAAATTGATTTCCGAGCTTATGGTACGTTCGGCGCAAACCGTGCACCTATCTTGAATCAAGATAAGCACAATCTCTAAACGAACCAAAACAAGCTTCCATTTGAGCCTCGTCACCTAGGAGTACCATCCGGTGTGTCCAAAACGATTTTGGAGCCTATGGTACGTTTGGCGCAAATTGTGCAGCTATCATGCACCGAAACTAACACCATTTCCAAAAGGATCGAAACGAGATTCTACATGACCCACGTCACCTAAGAGTTCCATTAGGTGCGTCAAAAATAGTTTCTGAAGCTATGGTACATTTGTTGCAAACCGTGCACCTATATTGAATGAAGATTAGCACTATCTCCAAACGAACCGAAACGAGCTTCCATTTGAGCCTCGCCACCTAGGAGTACCATCCGGCATGTCTAAAATGATTTCTGAGCCTATAATACATTTGGTGTAAATTGTGCAACTATCATGCACTGAAACTAACACTATCTCCAAAAAGATCGAAACGAGATTCTACATGACCTACTCACCTAGGAGTTCCTTCTGGTGCGTCCAAAATGATTTTTGAGCTTACGGTATGTTCGGCGTAAACCATGCACCTATCTTGAATCAAGATTAGCACAATGTCCAAACATACCGAAATGAGCTTCCATTTGAGCCTCGTCACCTAGCAGTACAATCCGGTGCATCCAAAACAATTTCTAAGCCTATGGTACATTTGGCGCAAACAGTGCACCTATCATGCACCGAAACTAACACTATCTCCAAAAGGACCAAAAGCAGATTCTACATGACTCACGTCACCTTGGAGTTCGATTAGGTGCATCCAAAATGATTTCTGAGGCTATGGTACATTTGGTGCAAACTATGGATCTATCTTGCACTGAGACTAACACTATCACCTAATGGACCAAAACAAGATTCTACATGACCCACATTAGCTAGGAGTTCCATCGGGTGTGTCCATAATGATTTCCGAGCTTATGGTACGTTCGGCACAAACCGTGCACCTGTCTTGAATCAAGATTAGCACTATCTCCATACGAACCGAAACGAGCTTCTATTTGAGTCCCATCACCTAGGAGTATCATCTGGTGTGTCCAAAACGATTTCTGAGCCTATGGTACATTTGGCACAAACTGTGCACCTATCTTGCACTGAAACTAACACTATCTCGAAATGGATCAAAACAAGCTTCCATTTGAGCCTCGTCACCCAGAACTACCATACGGTGCATCCAAAACAATTTCTGAGGCTATGGTATGTTTGGTGCAAACTATGCACCTATCATGCACCGAAACTAACACTAGCTCCAAAAGGACCAAAAGGAGATTCTACATGACTCACGTCACCTAGAAGTTCCATTAGGTGCGTCCAAAATGATTTCTGAGGCTATGGTACATTTGGTGCAAACTGTGGATCTATCTTGCGCTGAGACTAACACTATCTCCAAATGGATCGAAACGAGATTCTACATGACCCACGTCACCTAAGAGTTCCATCGGTAGCGTCCAAATTGATTTCCGAGCTTACGGTACGTTCGGCGCAAACGGGCACCTAACTTGAATCAAGATAAGCACAATCTCTAAACGAACCGAAACAAGCTTCCATTTGAGCCTCGTCACCTAGGAGTACCATCCGGTGTGTCCAAAACGATTTTGGAGCCTATGGTACGTTTGGCGCAAATTGTGCAGCTATCATGCACCGAAACTAACATCATTTCCAAAAGGATCGAAACGAGATTCTACATGACCCACGTCACATAAGAGTTCCATTAGGTGCGTCAAAAACAGTTTCTGAAGCTATGGTACATTTGTTGCAAACCGTGCACCTATATTGAATGAAGATTAGCACTATCTCAAAACGAACCGAAACGAGCTTCCATTTGAGCCTCGCCACCTAGGAGTACCATCCGGCATGTCTAAAATGATTTCTGAGCCTATAATACATTTGGTGTAAATTGTGCAACTATCATGCACTGAAACTAACACTATCTCCAAAAGGATCGAAACGAGATTCTACATGACCTACTCACCTAGGAGTTCCTTCTGGTGCGTCCAAAATGATTTTTGAGCTTACGGTATGTTCGGCGTAAACCATGCACCTATCTTGAATCAAGATTAGCACAATCTCCAAACATACCGAAATGAGCTTCCATTTGAGCCTCGTCACCTAGCAGTACAATCCGGTGCATCCAAAACAATTTCTAAGCCTATGGTACATTTGGCGCAAACAGTGCACCTATCATGCACCGAAACTAACACTATCTCCAAAAGGACCAAAAGCAGATTCTACATGACTCACGTCACCTCGGAGTTCGATTAGGTGCATCCAAAATGATTTCTAAGGCTATGGTACATTTGGTGCAAACTGTGGATCTATCTTGCACTAAGACTAACACTATCACCTAATGGACCAAAACAAGATTCTACATGACCCACGTTAGCTAGGAGTTCCATCGGGTGTGTCCATAATGATTTCCGAGCTTATGGTACGTTCGGCACAAACCGTGCACCTGTCTTCAATCAAGATTAGCACTATATCCATCGAACCGAAACGAGCTTCCATTTGAGTCCCATCACCTAGGAGTATCATCTGGTGTGTCCAAAACGATTTCTAAGCCTATGGTACATTTGGCGCAAACTGTGCACCTATCTTGCACTGAAACTAACACTATCTCGAAATGGATCAAAACAAGCTTCCATTTGAGCCTCGTCACCCAGAACTACCATACGGTGCATCCAAAACAATTTCTGAGGCTATGGTATGTTTGGTGCAAACTATGCACCTATCATGCACCGAAACTAACACTATCTCTCGCAAAGGAAAGGAGATTCTACATGACTCACGTCACCTAGAAGTTCCATTAGGTGCGTCCAAAATGATTTCTGAGGCTATGGTACATTTGGTGCAAACTGTGGATCTATCTTGCCTGAGACTAACACTATCTCCAAATGGATCGAAACGAGATTCTACATGACCCACGTCACCTAAGAGTTCCATCGGTAGCGTCCAAATTGATTTCCGAGCTTACGGTACGTTCGGCGCAAACCATGCACCTAACTTGAATCAAGATAAGCACAATCTCTAAACGAACCGAAACAAGCTTCCATTTGAGCCTCGTCACCTAGGAGTACCATCCGGTGTGTCCAAAACGATTTTGGAGCCTATGGTACGTTTGGCGCAAATTGTGCAGCTATCATGCACCGAAACTAACATCATTTCCAAAAGGATCGAAACGAGATTCTACATGACCCACGTCACCTAAGAGTTCCATTAGGTGCGTCAAAAACAGTTTATGAAGCTATGGTACATTTGTTGCAAACCGTGCACCTATATTGAATGAAGATTAGCACTATCTCAAAACGAACCGAAACGAGCTTCCATTTGAGCCTCGCCACCTAGGAGTACCATCCGGCATGTCTAAAATGATTTCTGAGCCTATAATACATTTGGGGTAAATTGTGCAACTATCATTCACTGAAACTAACACTATCTCCAAAAGGATCGAAACGAGATTCTACATGACCTACTCACCTAGGAGTTCCTTCTGGTGCGTCCAAAATGATTTTTGAGCTTACGGTATGTTCGGCGTAAACCATGCACCTATCTTGAATCAAGATTAGCACAATCTCCAAACATACCGAAATGAGCTTCCATTTGAGCCTCGTCACCCAGCAGTACAATCCGGTGCATCCAAAACAATTTCTAAGCTTATGGTACATTTGGCGCAAACAGTGCACCTATCATGCACCGAAACTAACACTATCTCCAAAAGGACCAAAAGCAGATTCTACATGACTCACGTCACCTCGGAGTTCGATTAGGTGCATCCAAAATGATTTCTAAGGCTATGGTACATTTGGTGCAAACTGTGGATCTATCTTGCACTAAGACTAACACTATCACCTAATGGACCAAAACAAGATTCTACATGACCCACGTTAGCTAGGAGTTCCATCGGGTGTGTCCATAATGATTTCCGAGCTTATGGTACGTTCGGCACAAACGTGCACCTGTCTTGATCAAGATTAGCACTATATCCATACGAACCGAAACGAGCTTCATTTTGAGTCCATCACCTAGGAGTATCATCTGGTGTGTCCAAAACGATTTCTGAGCCTATGGTACATTTGGCGCAAACTGTGCACCTATCTTGCACTGAAACTAACATATCTCGAAATGGATCAAAACAAGCTTCCATTTGAGCCTCGTCACCCAGAACTACCATACGGTGCATCCAAAACAATTTCTGAGGCTATGGTATGTTTGGTGCAAACTATGCACCTATCATGCACCGAAACTAACACTATCG
>CM036212.1:29502197-29549743 GCA_020631735.1 Saccharum officinarum | reverse complement strand
TGTCACTTAGGAGTTCCATCAGGTGCGTCCAAAACGGTTTCTGAAGCTATGGTACGTTCGATGCAAACTGTAGATTTATCTTGCACCGATACTAACACCCTATCAAACCGACCGAAAGGAGGTTCTTTATGACCCACGTCACCTAGGAGTTCCATCCGGAGCGTCCAAAATGATTTCTGAGCTTATGGTACGTTCGGCGCAAACCATGCACCTATCTTGTATTCAAGATTAGCACTATCTCCATACCAACCTAAACGAGCTTCCATTTGAGCCTCATCACCTAGGAGTATCATCCGGTGTGTCCAAAACAATTTCTGAGACTATGGTAAGTTTGGCGCAAACTATGCACCTCTCTTGCGCTGAAACTAATACTGCCTCCAAACGGACCGAAACGAGCTTCCATTTGAGCCTTGTCCCCTAGGAGTACATCCATTTTGTGCAAAATGATTTCTGATCCTATAGAACGTTTGGTGCAAACTGTGCACCTATCTTCAATAGAGATTAGCACAATCCCAAAATGAACCGAAACAAGCTTCCATTTGATCCTCGTCACCTAGGAGTACCATCTGGTGCGTCCAAAACGATTTCTAAGCCTATGGTACGTTTGGCGCAAATTGTGCAACTATCATGCACCGAAACTAACACTATCAACAAAAGGATTGAAACGAGATTATACATGACCCACGTCACCTAGGATCTCCATCTGGTGCGTCCAAAATGATTTCTGAGCTTACGGTACATTCAGCGCAAACCGTGCACCTATCTTGAATCAAGATTAACACCATTTCCAAATGATCTATAACGAGCTTCCATTTGACATTCGTCACCCAGGAGTACCATTCGGTGCATCCAAAATAATTTTTGAGCCCTATGGTATGTTTGGGCGTAAACTGTGCAAACCTATTATGCACTGAAACTAACACTATCTCCAAAATGAGCAAAAAGGAGATTCTACATGACCCACGTCACATAGGAGTTCCATCAGGTGTGACCAAAATAGTTTCTGAAGCTATAGTACATTTGGTGCAAGCTGTGGATCTATCTTACATCGATACTAACACTATCTGCAAATGGACCGAAACGAGATTCTACATAACCCACATCACCTTGGAGTTCCATCTAGTGTGTACAAAATGATTTCCGAGCTTAGGGTACGTTCGGCGCAAACTGTGCATCTATCTCTTGAATCAAGATTAGCACAATCTCCAAACGAACTGAAACGAGCTTCCATTTGAGCCTCATCACCTAGGACTACCTTCTGTTTTGTCCAAAATGATTTCTGAGCCTATATTACGTTTGGCGCAAACTCTGCACCTATCCTGAACCGGAAATAACCACTATCTCTAAAAGGATCGAAATGACGTTCTAAGCATGACCCCACGCACCTAGGAGTTCCCATCAGGTGCGTCCAAAACCGGTTTCTGAAGCTATGGTAACGTTCGGTGCAAACTGTAGATTTATCTTGCACCGATACTAACACCCTATCAAACTGAACGAAACGAGATTCTTCATGACCCACGTCACCTAGGAGTTCCATCCGGAGCGTCCAAAATGATTTCCGAGCTTACGGTACGTTCGGCGCAAACCATGCACCTATCTTGAATTCAAGATTAGCACTATCTCCAAACTAACCGAAACGAGCTTCCATTTGAGCCTCATCACCTAGGAGTATCATCCGGTGTGTCCAAAACTATTTTCTGAGACTATGGTAAGTTTGGCGCAAACTATGCACCTCTCTTGCACTAAAACTAATACTGCCTCCAAACGGACCGAAACGAGCTTCCATTTGAGCCTTGTCCCCTAGGCGTACATCCATTTTGTGCAAAATGATTTCTGATCCTATAGAACGTTTGGCGCAAACTGTGCACCTATCTTCAATAGAGATTAGCACAATCCCAAAACGAACCGAAACAAGCTTCCATTTGATCCTCGTCACCTAGGAGTACCATCTGGTGCGTCCAAAATGATTTCTAAGCCTATGGTACGTTTGGCGCAAATTGTGCAACTATCATGCACCGAAACTAACACTATCAACAAAAGGATTGAAACGAGATTCTACATGACCCATGTCACCTAGGATCTCTATCTGGTGCGTCCAAAATGATTTCTGAGTTTACGGTACATTCGGCGCAAACCGTGCACCTATCTTGAATCAAGATTAACACCATTTCCAAATGATCTATAACGAGCTTCCATTCGACATTCGTCACCCAGGAGTACCATCCGGTGCATCCAAAATAATTTTTGAGCCTATGGTATGTTTGGCGTAAACTGTGCACCTGTTATGCACCGAAACTAACACTATCTCCAAAATGAGCAAAAGGAGATTCTACATGACCCACGTCACATAGGAGTTCCATCAGGTGTGACCAAAACAGTTTCTGAAGCTATAGTACATTTGGTGCAAGCTGTGGATCTATCTTACATCGATACTAACACTATCTGCAAATGGACCGAAACGAGATTCTACATGACCCACATCACCTTGGAGTTCCATCTAGTGTGTACAAAATGATTTCCGAGCTTAGGGTATGTTCGGCGCAAACTGTGCACCTATCTCTTGAATCAAGATTAGCACAATCTCCAAACGAACTGAAACAAGCATCCATTTGAGCCTCATCACCTAGGACTACCTTCTGTTTTGTCCAAAATGATTTCTGAGCCTATATTACATTTGGCGCAAACTCTGCACCTATCCTGAACCGGAAATAACACTATCTCTAAAAGGATCGAAATGAACTACATGACCCACGTCACCTAGGAGTTCCATCAGGTGCGTCCAAAATGGTTTCTGAAGCTATGGTATGTTCGGTGCAAACTGTAGATTTATCTTGCACCGATACTAACACCCTATCAAACTGAACGAAACGAGATTCTTCATGACCCACGTCACCTAGGAGTTCCATCCGGAGCGTCCAAAATGATTTCCGAGCTTACGGTACGTTCGGCGCAAACCATGCACCTATCTTGAATTCAAGATTAGCACTATCTCCAAACCAACCGAAACGAGCTTCCATTTGAGCCTCATCACCTAGGAGTATCATCCAGTGTGTCCAAAACTATTTCTGAGCCTATGGTAAGTTTGGTGCAAACTATACACCTATCTTGCACTGAAACTAATACTGTCTCCAAACGGACTGAAATGAGCTTCCATTTGAGCCTTGTCCCCTAGGAGTACCATCCATTTTGTCCAAAATGATTTCTGATCCTATAGAACGTTTGGCACAAACTGTGCACCTATCTTCAATAGAGATTAGCACAATCTCAAAACAAATCGAAACGAGCTTCCATTTGATCCTCGTCACCTAGGAGTACCACCTGGTGCGTCCAAAACGATTTCTAAGCCTATGGTACGTTTGGCGCAAATTGTGCAACTATCATGCATCGAAACTAACACTATCAACAAAAGGATTGAAACGAGATTCTACATGACCCACGTCACCTAGGAGCTCCATCTGGTGCGTCCAAAATGATTTCTGAGCTTACGGTACCTTTGGCGCAAACCGTGCACCTATCTTGAATCAAGATTAGCACCATTTCCAAATGATCCGTAACGAGCTTCCATTCGATATTCGTCACCCAGGAGTACCATCCGGTGCATCCAAAACAATTTTTGAGCCCATGGTATGTTTGGCGTAAACTGTGCACCTGTTATGCACCGAAACTAACACTATCTCCAAAATGAGCGAAAGGAGATTCTACATGACCCACGTCACCTAGGAGCTCTATCAGGTGTGACCAAAATAGTTTCTGAAGCTATAGTACATTTGGTGCAAGTTGTGGATCTATCTTACATCGATACTAACACTATCTGCAAATGGACTGAAACGAGATTCTACATGACCCACATCGCCTAGGAGTTCCATCTGGTGCGTCCAAAAGGATTTCTGAGCTTACGGTACGTTCGGCGCAAACTGTGCACCTATCTCTTGAATCAAGATTAGCACAATCTCCAAACGAACTGAAACGAGCTTCCATTTGAGCCTCATCACCTAGGACTACCTTCTGTTTTGTCCAAAATGATTTCTGAGCCTATATTACGTTTGGCGCAAACTGTGCACCTATCCTGAACTGGAAATAACACTATCTCTAAAAGGATCGAAATGAGGTTCTACATGACCCACGTCACCTAGGAGTTCCATCAGGTGCGTCCAAAACGGTTTCTGAAGCTATGGTACGTTCGGTGCAAACTGTAGATTTATCCTGCACCGATACTAACACCGTATCAAACTGAACGAAACGAGATTCTTCATGACCCACGTCACCTAGGAGTTCCATCCGGAGCGTCCAAAATGATTTCTGAACTTACGGTACCTTCGGCGTAAACCGTGCACCTATCTTGAATCAAGATTAGCACCATTTCCAAATGATCCGTAACGAGCTTCCATTCGATATTCGTCACCCAGGAGTACCATCCGGTGCATCCAAAACAATTTTTGAGCCCATGGTATGTTTGGCGTAAACTGTGCACCTGTTATGCACCGAAACTAACACTATCTCCAAAATGAGCGAAAGGAGATTCTACATGACCCACGTCACCTAGGAGCTCTATCAGGTGTGACCAAAATAGTTTCTGAAGCTATAGTACATTTGGTGCAAGTTGTGGATCTATCTTACATCGATACTAACACTATCTGCAAATGGACTGAAACGAGATTCTACATGACCCACATCGCCTAGGAGTTCCATCTGGTGCGTCCAAAAGGATTTCTGAGCTTACGGTACGTTCGGCGCAAACTGTGCACCTATCTCTTGAATCAAGATTAGCACAATCTCCAAACGAACTGAAACGAGCTTCCATTTGAGCCTCATCACCTAGGACTACCTTCTGTTTTGTCCAAAATGATTTCTGAGCCTATATTACGTTTGGCGCAAACTGTGCACCTATCCTGAACTGGAAATAACACTATCTCTAAAAGGATCGAAATGAGGTTCTACATGACCCACGTCACCTAGGAGTTCCATCAGGTGCGTCCAAAACGGTTTCTGAAGCTATGGTACGTTCGGTGCAAACTGTAGATTTATCCTGCACCGATACTAACACCGTATCAAACTGAACGAAACGAGATTCTTCATGACCCACGTCACCTAAGAGTTCCATCCGGAGCGTCCAAAATGATTTCTGAACTTACGGTACGTTCGGCGCAAACCATGCACCTATCTTGAATTCAAGATTAGCACTATCTCCAAACCAACCGAAACGAGCTTCCATTTGAGCCTCATCACCTAGGAGTATCATCCGGTGTGTCCAAAACTATTTCTGAGCCTATCGTAAGTTTGGCGCAAACTATGCACCTATCTTGCACTGAAACTAATACTGTCTCCAAACGGACCGAAATGAGCTTCCATTTGAGCCTTGTCCCCTAGGAGTACCATCCATTTTGTCCAAAATGATTTTTGATCCTATAGAACATTTGGCACAAACTGTGCACCTATCTTCAATAGAGATTAGCACAATCTCAAAACAAATCGAAACGAGCTTCCATTTGATCCTTGTCACCTAGGAGTACCACCTGGTGCGTCCAAAATGATTTCTAAGCCTATGGTACGTTTGGCGCAAATTGTGCAACTATCATGCACCAAAACTAACACTATCAACAAAAGGATTGAAACGAGATTCTACATGACCCACGTCACCTAGGAGGTCCATCTGGTGCGTCCAAAATGATTTTTGAGCTTACAGTACCTTCGGCGCAAACCGTGCACCTATCTTGAATCAAGATTAGCACCATTTCCAAATGATCCGTAACGAGCTTCCATTCGACATTCGTCACCCAGGAGTACCATCTGGTGCATCCAAAACAATTTTTGAGCCCATGGTATGTTTGGCGTAAACTGTGCACCTGTTATGCACCGAAACTAACACTATCTCCAAAATGAGCGAAAGGAGATTCTACATGACTCACGTAACCTAGGAGTTCCATCAGGTGTGACCAAAATAGTTTCTGAAGCTATAGTACATTTGGTGCAAGTTGTGGATCTATCTTACATCGATACTAACAGTATCTGCAAATGGACTGAAACGAGATTCTACATGACCCACATCGCCTAGGAGTCCATCTGGTACGCCCAAAATGATTTCCGAGCTTACGGTACGTTCGGCGCAAACTGTGCACCTATATCTTGAATCAAGATTAGCACAATCTCCAAATGAACTGAAACGAGCTTCCATTTGAGCCTCATCACCTAGGACTACCTTCTGTTTTGTCCAAAATGATTTCTGAGCCTATATTACGTTTGGCGCAAACTGTGCACCAATCTAGAACTAGAAATAACACTATCTCTAAAAGGATCGAAATGAGGTTCTACATGACCCACGTCATCTAGGAGTTCCATCAGGTGCGTCCAAAATGGTTTCTGAAGCTTTGGTACATTCGGTGCAAACTGTAGATTTATGTTGCACCGATACTAACACCCTATCAAACTGAACGAAACGAGATTGTTCATGACCCACGTCACCTAGGAGTTCCATCCGGAGCGTCCAAAATAATTTCCGAGCTTACGGTACGTTCGGCGCAAACCATGCACCTATCTTGAATTCAAGATTAGCACTATCTCCAAACCAACCGAAACGAGCTTCCATTTGAGCCTCATCACCTTGGAGTATCATCCGGTGTGTCCAAAACTATTTTTGAGCCTATCGTAAGTTTGGCGCAAACTATGCACCTATCTTGCATTGAAACTAATAATGTCTCCAAACGGACCGAAACGAGCTTCCATTTGAGCCTTGTCCCCTAGGAGTACCATCCATTTTGTCCAAAATGATTTCTGATCCTATAGAACGTTTAGCGCAAACTATGCACCTATCTTCAATAGAGATTAGCACAAACTCAAAACGAATCGAAACGAGCTTCCATTTGATCCTCGTCACCTAGGAGTACCATCTGGTGCGTCCAAAACGATTTCTAAGCCTATGGTACGTTTGGAGCAAATTGTGCAACTATCATGCACCGTAACTAACACTATCAACAAAAGGATTAAAACGAGATTCTACATGACCCACGTCACCTTGGAGCTCCATCTGGTGCGTCCAAAATGATTTCTGAGCTTACGGTACCTTCGGCGTAAACCGTGCACCTATCTTGAATCAAGATTAGCACCATTTCCAAATGATCCGTAACGAGCTTCCATTCGACATTCGTCACCCAGGAGTACCATCCAGTGCATCCAAAATAATTTTTGAGCCTATGGTATGTTTGGCATAAACTGTGCACCTGTTATGTACCGAAACTAACACTATCTCCAAAATGAGCGAAAGGAGATTCTACATGACCCACGTCACCTAGGAGTTCCATCAGGTGTGACCAAAATAGTTTCTGTAGCTATAGTACATTTGGTGCAAACTGTGGATCTATCTTACATCGATACTAACACTATCTGCTAATGGACCGAAACGAGATTCTACGTGACCCACATCGCCTAGGAGTTCCATCTAGTGCGTCCAAAATGATTTCCGAGCTTAGGGTACGTTCGGCGCAAACTGTGCACCTATCTCTTGAATCAAGATTAGCACAATCTCTAACGAACTGAAACGAGCTTCCATTTGAGCCTCATCACCTAGGACTACCTTGATGAGGACATCCTCCACTATTACCCGCTGGCAAAGACGCAACAAAAAAAGGCCAAGTGGCCTAGTTGTAGTCGGGCGGCGACCGTGTGAGCCTCTGAATAATCCCACCTTGCTTAGTTTGGGAGGAGGAAGTCACCTTAAAAGAGAGAGCCACCCTTCCCCTATCGGACTAGTCTTTTAGGGACATTGGGCCTTTCTCCGAGTGGGTGTGCATAAGAGCTGTTGGGGTCTGGGCAACCTTAATTTATTGAGTCTCGCCAACCCCACCTGGGTACAGAAGCTCGCCCTCACCACCAAACCACATCCCCATCCCTACTACATCCAATGGCTGAACAACAGTGGTAAGGCAAAGGTAACGAGACTGGTGTGAATCGATTTTGCCATCGGATCATACAAAGATATTGTTGAATGTGATGTTGTGCCTATGCAAGCTTGCAATATTCTGCTAGGTAGACCATGGCAATTTGATAGAGATTCGATGCATCATGGTAGATCAAATCAATATTTGTTTCTATACCATGATCGAAAAATTGTGTTGCATCCTATGTCTCCTGAAGCTATTATGCAAACTAAGGCTGCAAAAGCAAAGAGCGAGAGTGACAAATCTATTGTTGATGACAAAGATGAGATAACATTGAAAGGACGTTGTATGCTTGCTACAAAATCTGATATTAATGAGTTCAATGCATCCACCTCTGTTGCTTATGCTTTGGTATGCAAGGATGCTTTGATTTCATTTGAGGATATGCAACGTTCTTTGCCCCCTGCTGTTGCTAACATTTTGCAGGAGTATTCTGATGTGTTCCCTATTGAGATACCAGCGGGGTTGCCACCAATACGAGGGATTGAGCACCAAATTGATCTTATCCCTGGAGCATCTTTGCCAAACCGTGCGCCATACAGGACCAATCCGGAGGAAACGAAGGAAATTCAGTGACAAGTGCAAGAACTACTAGACAAAGGTTATGTGCGTGAGTCTCTAATAATATCACCATTCGATATCGACACCCTATTCCACGATTAGATGATATGCTTGATGAATTGAGTGGTGCTGTTGTGTTTTCAAAGGTTGATTTGCGTAGTGGGTACCACCAGATTCGTATGAAATTGGGAGATGAATGGAAAACTGCTTTCAAAACCAAGTTCGGTCTATATGAGTGGTTAGTCATGCCTTTTGGGTTAACTAATGCACCTAGTACTTTCATGAGATTAATGAACGAGGTTTTGCGTGCTTTCATTGGGAAATTTGTTGTCGTCTACTTTGATGATATACTGATTTATAACAAATCCATGGATGAACACCTTGATCACTTACGTGCTATTTTCAATGCTCTACGTGATGCACGTTTGTTTGGTAACCTTGAGAAGTGCACTTTCTGCACCGATCGAGTATCGTTTCTTGGCTATGTTGTCACTCCATAGGGAATTGAGGTTGATAAAGCCAAGGTGGAAGCTATACAAGGATGGCCTGTACCCACGACGGTCACACAAGTGCGGAGTTTCCTAGGACTTGCTGGTTTCTATCGCCGTTTTGTGAAGGACTTCAGCACCATTGCTGCACCATTGAATGAGCTTACAAAGAAGGGAGTGCCCTTTTCTTGGGGCAAAGCACCAGAGCACGCCTTCCATGTGCTGAAAGATAAGTTAACACATGCACCTCTACTCCAACTCCCTGATTTTAATAAGACTTTCGAGCTTGAATGTGATGCGAGTGGAATTGGATTGGGTGGTGTTTTGTTACAAGAAGGAAAACCTGTTGCATACTTTAGTGAGAAATTGAGCGGGCCTATTCTTAATTATTCTACATATGATAAGGAATTATATGCTCTAGTGCGGACATTAGAAACATGGCAGCATTATTTGTGGCCCAAAGAATTTGTTATACATTCTGATCATGAATCTTTGAAGCATATTCGTAGTCAAGGAAAACTGAATCGTAGACATGCAAAATGGGTTGAATTTATTGAATCTTTTCCTTATGTTATCAAACACAAGAAAGGGAAGGATAATATCATTGCAGATGCATTGTCTAGGAGATATACTTTGCTGAATCAACTTGATTACAAGATCTTTGGGTTAGAAACAATTAAAGATCGATATGCTCATGATGCTGATTTTAAAGAAGTGCTGCTGCATTGTAAAGATGGGAAAACGTGGAACAAATTCATCCTTAATGATGGGTTTGTGTTTAGAGCTAACAAGCTATGCATTCCAGCTAGCTCCGTTCGCTTGTTGTTGCTGCAGGAAGCGCATGGAGGTGGCTTGATGGGGCATTTTGGAGCGAAGAAGATGGAGGACATTCTTGCTGGTCATTTCTTTTGGCCAAAGATGTGACGAGACGTGGAGAGATTTGTTGCTCGCTGCACAACACGTCAAAAGGCTAAGTCCCGGTTGAATCCACACGGTTTGTATATGCCTCTTCCTGTTCCTAGTGCTCCTTGGGAGGATATTTCTATGGATTTTGTGTTGGGATTGCCACGAACTAGGAAAGGGCGAGATAGTGTTTTTGTGGTTGTGGATCGATTCTCTAAAATGGCACATTTCATACCATGTCATAAAACTGATGATGCTACAAATATTGCTGATTTCTTCTTTCGAGAAGTTGTTCGCTTGCATGGTGTGCCAAATACAATTGTTTCTGATCGTGATGCTAAATTTCTTAGCCATTTTTGGAGAACTTTATGGGCCAAATTGGGGACTAAGCTTTTATTTTCCACCACTTGTCACCCCCAAACTGATGGTCAAACTGAAGTTTTGAATAGAACTTTGTCTACTATGTTAAGGACTGTTTTAAAGAAGAATATTAAGATGTGGGAAGATTGTTTGCCTCATATTGAGTTTGCTTATAATCGTTCGCTGCATTCTACTATGAAGATGTGTCCCTTTGAGATTGTTTATGGCTTGTTACCACGTGCTCCTATTGATTTAATGCCATTGCCAAGTTCTGAAAAGTTGAATTTTGATGCTAAGCAACGTGCTGAATTGATGCTAAAACTACATGAAACCACTAAAGAAAACATAGAGCGCATGAATGCTAAGTACAAATTTGCTAGAGATAAAGGTAGAAGGGAATTGATTCTTGAACCTGGAGATTTGGTTTGGTTGCATTTGCGAAAGGATAGGTTTCCTGAATTAAGAAAATCTAAATTGATGCCTAGAGCGGATGGTCCTTTTAAAGTGATGCAACGAATAAATGAGAATGCATATAAGCTTGGTCTTCCTGCAGATTTTGGGGTTAGTCCCACATTTAACATTGCAGATTTGAAGCCTTATTTGGGTGAGGAAGATGAGCTTGAGTCGAGGACGACTCAAATTCAAGAAAGGGAGGATGATGAGGACATCAACACCGATCATACATCCACGCCGTCCACACCGACACCTGCTAGTCCTATTACCCGTGCTCGTGCTCAAACACTTAATCATCAAGTGAGTTCCTTCTTGAGCTCTTGTCCACCCTGTTTAGATCTTGTAGACACGTGCACTCTTGTTTTGATTAGGAATCAAGGAGAAGACCGAAAGGGAAAAAGACTCGCGTAGGCTGGATTCGGACTACAGCACACCTCCAACTTGTGACGGTCGCCACGGTTACATACGGAGTCGGATTGGGGTGATTCGGGACTTGTTGGAAATCTAATAAAGTCTACTTTCATACGGATCTGACCTTATACTCATACCTACTCAGAAACGGCGTCAATAGTCCAAAAATCACCGAGAGGTCTATTCTATCCAGGGTGCTGCGCCACCTTAAGTTAGCCCAATGAGCTTGTATCGTTTAGAGTCTAGTAGGGACACGTCCTAGGGTTGGAGCACGACCCACACTCTCTTGTGGTCGTCCTCCACACGTCATATACCCCTTAGCCGCCACCAGGAACACTTGGGTTTTGTTTAGATCAAGTTTAGCCTTTGCTACTTGCTTGTAGGCACGCGTGCTGATCCAGCCACCTGTCTGCTTGTCTTCGGAACTCCACTCATAATAAGATTCAGTTTGAGGTTTTCAATTTCATCTTGCAAATTCAGTGCTTGTTTCCTTGTTCTTGCTAGTTCTTCGATTGCTTGTAGGACGGGAGCCCTAGTGGCTGGTTGTCGCGCTCCACAAGATTGTGACGGCCTTTGGAGGTGGTGTATCGGTTGCTAAGGCGCGGTCTTGGAAGGCTATAGTCGGGCCATGAACGTCATCTCCATCCACCAAATCGAGTGATCTCACGCCTCTCATCGAAAGATCGTCCATAAACCCTAGCGGGTTCATATCATACCTTCTGTTTTGTCCAAAATGATTTCTGAGCCTATATTATGTTTGGCGCAAACTGTGCACCTATCCTGAACCAGAAATAACACTACCTCTAAAAGGATCAAAATGAGGTTCTACATGACCCACGTCACCTAGGAGTTCCATCAGGTGCGTCCAAAACGGTTTCTGAAGCTATGGTACGTTCGGTGCAAACTGTAGATTTATCTTGCACCGATACTAACACCTTATCAAACCGACCGAAACGAGATTCTTCATGACCCATGTCACCTAGGAGTTCCATCCGGAGCGTCCAAAATGATTTCTGAGCTTACAGTACGTTCGGCGCAAACCATGCACCTATCTTGAATTCAAGATTAGCACTATCTCCAAACCAACTGAAACGAGCTTCCATTTGAGCCTCATCACCTAGGAGTATCATCCGATGTGTCCAAAACGATTTCTGAGCCTATGGTAAGTTTGGCGCAAACTATGCACCTATCTTGCACTGAAACTAATACTGTCTCCAAACGGACTAAAACGAGCTTCCATTTTAGCCTCATCACCCAGGAGTACCATTAGGTGCATCCAAAACAATTTCTAAGCCTATGGTATGTTTGGCGCAAACCGTACACCAATAATGCACCGAAACTAACACTATCTCCAAAGGACTGAATGGAGATTCGACATGACCCACGTCACCTAGGAGTCCCATCAGGTGTGTCCAAAGTGATTTCTAAGGCCATGGTACGTTTGGTGCAAACTGTGTATCTATCTTGCACCGAGACTAACACTATAGCCAAATGGACCAAAACGACATTCTATATGACCCACGTCACCTAAGAGTTCCATCGGTTGCGTCCAAATTGATTTCCGAGCTTACGGTATGTTGGGCGCAGACCGTGCACCTATCTAGAATCAAACATTAGCACTGTATCCAAAATGGACCAAAACGAGCTTCCATTTGAACGTCATCACCTAGGAGTACCATCCGGTGTGTCCAAAATGATTTCTGTGCCTATAGTATGTTTGGTGCAAACTGTGCACCTATCCTGAATTGGAACTGACACTATCTCTAAATGGATCGAAATGAGGTTCTACATGACCCGCGTCACCTAGGAGTTCCATCAGGTGCGTCCAAAACGGTTTCTGAAGCTATGGTACGTTCGGTGCAAACTGTGGATCTATCTTGCATCGATACTAACACCCTATCAAACCAACTGAAACAAGATTCTTCATGACCCACGTCACGTAGGAGTTCCATCCGGAGCGTCCAAAATGATTTCTGAGCTTATGGTACGTTCGGTGCAAACCGTGCACCTATCTTCAATCAAGATTAGCACTATCTCGAAACGAACCGAAACGCGCTTTCATTTGAGGCTTTGGTATGTTTGGTGCAAACTGTGGATCTATCTTGCACCAACTCTAACACTATCTCCAAACGGACCAAAAAGATATTCTACATGACGCACGTTACCTAGGAGTTCCATCAGATGCGTCCAAAATGATTTCTGAGTCTACGGTACGTTTGGCGCAAACCGTGCACCTATCTTGAATCAAGATTGGCACCATTTCCAAACGATCCGAAACGAGCTTCCATTTGACCCTCGTCACCTAGGAGTACCATCCGGTGCATCCAAAACAATTTCTAAGCCTATGGTATGTTTGGCGCAAACCATGCTCCTATCATGCACCGAAGCTAACACTATATCCAAAAGGAGAGAAAGGAGATTCTACATGACCCACATCACCTACGAGTTCCATCAGGTGTGTCCAAAACAGTTTCTGAAGCTATGGTACACTTGTGGATCTATCTTGCATCAATCCTAACACTATCTCCAAACGGACCAAGACGAGATTCTACATGACCCATGTCACCTAGGAGTTCCATCTGGTGTGTCTAAAATGATTTCTGAGCTTACGATATGTTCGACACAAACCATTTGAGCCTCGTCATCTAGGAGTACCATCCGGTGTGTCCAAAACGATTTCTTAGCCTATGGTGCGTTTGGCGCAAACTGTGCACCTGTCATGCACCGAAACTAACACTATCTCCAAAAGGATCAAAACGAGATTCTACATGACCCACGTCACCTAGGTGTTCCATCAGATGCGTCCAAAATGATTTCTGAGCTTACGGCACCTTCAGCGCAAATTGTCCACCTATCTTGAATCAAGATTAGTACAATCTCCAAACAAACCGAAACGAGCTTCCATTTGAGCCTCGTCACCTAGGAGTACCATCTGGTGTGTCCAAAACGATTTCTGAGCCTATGGTACGTTTCGCGCAAATTATGCAACTATCATGCACCGAAACTAACACTATCTCTAAAAGGACCGAAAGGAGATTCTACATGACCCACGTCACCTAGGAGTTCCATCAGGTGCGTCCAAAATGATTTCTGAGGCTATGGTATGTTTGATTCAAATTGTGGATCTATCTTGCACCGGGCTAACACTATCTGCAAATGGGACCGAAATGAGAGTCTACATGACCCACGTCACCTAGGTGTTCCATCCGGTGCATCCAAAATGATTTCTGAGCTTACAGTACGTTCGGCGCAAATCGTGCACCTATCTTGAATCAAGATTAGCACAATCTCCAAACGAACCAAAACGAGCTTCCATTTGAGCCTCGTCACCTAGGAGTACCATCCGGTGTGTCCAAAATAATTTCTGAGCCTATGATATGTTTGGCGCAAATTGTGCAACTATCATGCAACGAAACTAACAATATCACCGAAAGGATCGAAATGAGATTATACATGACCCTCGTCACCTAGGATTTCCATCAAGTGCGTCCCAAACGGTTTCTGAAGCTTTGGTACGTTTGGTGCAAACTGTGGATCTATCTTGCACCGATACTAACACTATCTGCAAACGGACCGAAACAAGATTCTACATGACCCACGTCACCTAGGAGATCCATCGGGGGCGTCCAAAATAATTTCCAAGCTTACGGCACGTTAGGCGCAAACCGTGCACCTACCTTAAATGATGATTAGCACTATCTCTAAATGAACCGAAACGAGCTTCCATTTGAGCCCCGTCACCTAGGAGTACCATCCGGTGTGTCCAAAATGATTTCTGACCCTATGGTATGTTTCGAGCAAACTGTGCACCAGTCATGCACCGAAACTAACCCTATCTCCAAAAGGATCGAAACAAGATTCTACATGACCTACGTCACCTAGGAGTTCCATCGGGTGCGTCCAAAATGATTTCTGAGGCCATGCTACGTTTGGTTCAAACTGTGGATCTATCTTGCACTGAGGCTAACACTATCTCCAAATGGACCGTAACAAGATTCTACATAACCCACGTCACCTAGATGTTACATCGGGTGCGTCCAAAATGATTTCCGAGCTTATGGTACGTTCGGCGCACATCGTGCACCTATCTTGAATCAAGATTAGCACAATCTCCACACAAACCGAAACGAGCTTCTATTTGAGCCTCGTCACCTAGGAGTACCATCTGGTGTGTCCAAAATGATTTCTGAGCCTATGGTATGTTTGGCGCAAACTGTGCACCTGTCATGCACCGAAACTAACACTATCTTCAAAAGGATCAAAACGAGATTCTACATGACCCACGTCACCTAGGATTTCCATCAGGTGCGTCCAAAATGATTTCTGACGCTATGGTACGTTTGGTTCAAACTGTGGATCTACCTTGCACTGAGTCTAACACTATCTCCAAATGGACCGAAATGAGATTCTACATGACCCACGTCACCTAGGTGTTCCATCGGGTGCGTCCAAAATGATTTCTAAGCTTACGGTACGTTCGGCGCAAAATCGTGTACCTATCTTGAATCAAGATTAGCACAATCTCCAAACGAACTGAAATGAGCTACCATTTGAGCCTCGTCACCTAGTAGTACCATCCAGTGTGTCCAAATTGATTTCTGAGCCTATGGTATGTTTCGCTTAAATTGTGCAACTATCATGCACCGAAACTAACACTATCTCTAAAAGGACCAAAAGGAGATTCTACATGACCCACATCGCCTAGGAGCTCCATCAGGTGCGTCCAAAATGATTTCTGAGGCTATGGTACGTTTGGTTCAAACTGTGGATCTATCTTGCACCGAGGCTAACACTATATGCAAATGGACCGAAACGAGAGTCTACAAGACCCACGTCACCTAGGAGTTCCATCAGATGCGTCTAAAATGATTTCTGATTCTATGGTACGTTTGGCGCAAACTGTGCACCTATCTTGAATCAAGATTAGTATCACCAAAAGGATCAAAATGAGATTCTACATGACCCTCGTCACCTACGATTTCCATCAAGTGCGTCCAAAATGGTTTCTGAAGCTATGGTACATTTGGTGCAAACTGTGGATCTATCTTGCACCGATACTAACACTATCTGCAAACGGATTGAGACGAGATTCTACATGACCCCGTCACCTAGGAGTTCCATCGGGTGCGTCCAAAATAATTTCTGAGCTTACGGTATGTTAGGCGCAAACTGTGCACCTATCTTAAATCAATATTAGCACTATCTCTAAATGAACCGAAATGAGCTTCCATTTGAGCCCCATCACCTAGGAGTACCATCCGGTGTGTTCAAAACAGTTTTCTGAGCCTATGGTATGTTTCACGCAAACTATGCACATATCATGCACCGAAACTAACCCTATCTCAAAAAGGATCAAAACAAGATTCTACATGACCTACGTCACCTAGGAGTTCCATCGGGTGCGTCCAAAATGATTTCTGATGCTATGGTACATTTGGTTCAAACTATGGATCTATCTTGCACTGAGGCTAACACTATCTCCGTAACGAGATTCTACATGACCCACGTCACCTAGGTGTTACATCAGGTGCGTCCAAAATGATTTCCGATCTTATGGTACATTCTAATGAGATCCCGTAGGGTTCGCTGGCCAATCTTTTGATGAGAGATGGTGGATAACTCAATTTGTGGATGGAGACGACGTTCACGGCCTGACTACAACCGTCCAAGGACACTGCGCCTTAGCAACCGATACACCTCCTCCGATGGCTGCCGTGATCTTGCGGCGCGACAACCAGCCACTAGGGCACCCGTCCTGCAAGCAATCGAAGAACCAGCAAGAACAAGAAGAACAAGCACTTAATTGCCAAATAAATATGAAAGTTTCAATCTAAAAACACAAGATGGTGAGGTTCTGAAAACAATCAGTCAGGCGGTTGATCCAACACGCGCCCTGAAAGGCGGTAGCAATAGCTAACTCGACAAAACAAAACCTAATCTGTTTGTAGCGGCCCTAGAGGCATATAAGTAGATGGGAGGATGACCACAAGGGTGTTTGAGTCGTTCTCCAACCCTAGAACGCGTCCCTAATGGACCCAACTTGATTTCCGAGCTTACGGTACGTTGGGCGCAGACCGTGCACCTATCTGGAATCAAACATTAGCACTGTATCCAAAATGGACCAAAACGAGCTTCCATTTGAACGTCATCACCTAGGAGTACCATCCGGTGTGTCCAAAATGATTTCTGTGCCTATAGTACGTTTGGTGCAAACTGTGCACCTATCCTGAATCGGAACTAACACTATCTCTAAAAGGATCGAAATGAGGTTCTACATGACCCGCGTCACCTAGGAGTTCCATCAGGTGCGTCCAAAACGGTTTCTGAAGCTATGGTACGTTTGGTGCAAACTATGGATCTATCTTGCATCGATACTAACACCCTATCAAACCGACCGAAACAAGATTCTTCATAACCCACGTCACGTAGGAGTTCCATCCGGAGCGTCCAAAATGATTTCTGAGCTTATGGTACGTTTGGCACAAACCATGCACCTATCTTGAATTCAAGATTAGCACTATCTCCATACCAACCGAAACGAGCTTGCATTTGAGCCTCATGACCTAGGAGTATCATCCGGTGTGTCCAAAATGATTTCTGAGCCTATAGTAAGTTTGGCGCAAACTATGCACCTATCTTGCAATGAAACTAATACTGTCTCCAAACGGACCGAAATGAGCTTCCATTTTAGTCTCATCACCTAGGAGTACCATCAGGTGCATCCAAAACCATTTCTGAGCCTATGGTATATTTGGCGCAAACCGTCCACCAATAATGCACCGAAACTAACACTATCTCCAAAGGACCGAATGGAGATTTGACATGACCCACGTCACCTAGGAGTCCCATCAGGTGTGTCCAAAATGATTTCTGAAGCTATGGTACGTTTGGCGCAAACTGTTGATCTATCTTGCATCGATACTAACACTATCTCCAAACGGACCACAACGAGATTGTACATGACCCACGTCACCTAGGAGTTCCATCGGGTGCGTCCAAAATAATTTCCGAGCTTACAGTATGTTAGGCACAAACCGTGCACCTATTTGGAATCAAGATTAGCACTGTATCCAAACGGACCGAAACGAGCTTCCATTTGAACCTCGTCACCAGGAGTACCATCCGGTGTGTCCAAAATGATTTCTGTGCCTATAGTATGTTTAACGCAAACTATGCACCTATCCTGAACCGGAACTAACATTATCTCTAAAAGGATCGAAATGAGGTTCTACATGACCCACGTCACCTAGGAGTTCCATCAGGTGCGTCCAAAACGGTTACTGAAGCTATGGTACGTTTGGTGCAAACCCGGCAGCTATCATGTATGAAACTAACACTGTCTATAAAAGGACCGAATGGAGATTCTATATGATCCACGTCACCTAGGAGTTCCATCTAGTGCGTCCAAAATGATTTTTGAGGCTATCTTGCACCCAGACTAACATTATCTCAAAATGAACCAAAACGAGGTTCTACATGACCCATGTCGCCTAGGAGTTCCATCGGGTGCGTCCAAAATGATTTCTGAGCTTATGGTACGTTCGGTGCAAACCGTGCACCTATCTTTAATCAAGATTAGCACTATCTCGAAACGAACCGAAACGCGCTTTCATTTGAGGCTTTGGTATGTTTGGTGCAAACTGTGGATCTATCTTGCACCAACTCTAACACTATCTCCAAACGGACCAAAAAGATATTCTACATGACCCACGTTACCTAGGAGTTCCATCAGATGCGTCCAAAATGATTTCTGAGTCTACGGTACGTTTGGCGCAAACCGTGCACCTATCTTGAATCAAGATTGGCACCATTTCCAAACGATCCGAAATGAGCTTCCATTTGACCCTCGTCACCCAGGAGTACCATCCGGTGCATCCAAAACAATTTCTAAGCCTATGGTATGTTTGGCGCAATCCATGCTCCTATCATGCACCGAAGCTAACACTATATCCAAAAGGAGAGAAAGGAGATTCTACATGACCCACATCACCTACGAGTTCCATCAGGTGTGTCCAAAACAGTTTCTGAAGCTATGGTACACTTGTGGATCTATCTTGCATCAATCCTAACACTATCTCCAAACGGACCGAGACGAGATTCTACATGACCCACGTCACCTAGGAGTTCCATCTGGTGTGTCCAAAATGATTTCTGAGCTTACGGTATGTTCGGCACAAACCATTTGAGCCTCGTCACCTAGGAGTACCATCCGGTGTGTCCAAAACGATTTCTTAGCCTATGGTGCGTTTGGCGCAAACTGTGCACCTGTCATGCACCGAAACTAACACTATCTCCAAAAGGATCAAAACGAGATTCTACATGACCCACGTCACCTAGGTGTTCCATCAGATGCGTCCAAAATGATTTCTAAGCTTACGGCACCTTCGGCGCAAATTGTCCACCTATCTTGAATCAAGATTAGCACAATCTCCAAACAAACCAAAACGAGCTTCCATTTGAGCCTCGTCACCTAGGAGTACCATCTGGTGTGTCCAAAACGATTTCTAAGCCTATGGTACATTTCGCGCAAATTATGCAACTATCATGCATCGAAACTAACACTATCTCTAAAAGGACCGGAAGGAGATTCTACATAACCCACGTCACCTAGGAGTTCCATCAGGTGCGTCCAAAATGATTTCTGAGGCTATGGTATGTTTGGTTCAAATTGTGGATCTATCTTGCACCGAGGCTAACACTATCTGCAAATGGGACCGAAACGAGAGTCTACATGACCCACGTCACCTAGGTGTTCCATCCGGTGCATCCAAAATGATTTCTAAAGCTATGGTACGTTTGGCGCAAACTATTGATCTATCTTGCACCGATACTAACACTATCTCCAAACGGACCACAACGAGATTCTACATGACCCACGTCACCTAGGAGTTCCATCGGGTGCGTCCAAAATAATTTCCGAGCTTACAGTATGTTAGGCGCAAACCGTGCACCTATTTGGAATCAAGATTAGCACTGTATCCAAACGGACCGAAACGAGCTTCCATTTGAACCTCGTCACCAGGAGTACCATCCGGTGTGTCCAAAATGATTTCTGTGCCTATAGTATGTTTAACGCAAACTATGCACCTATCCTGAACCGGAACTAACATTATCTCTAAAAGGATCGAAATGAGGTTCTACATGACCCACGTCACCTAGGAGTTCCATCAGGTGCGTCCAAAACGGTTACTGAAGCTATGGTACGTTTGGTGCAAACCCGGCAGCTATCATGTATGAAACTAACACTGTCTATAAAAGGACCGAATGGAGATTCTACATGACCCACGTCACCTAGGAGTTCCATCTAGTGCGTCCAAAATGATTTTTGAGGCTATCTTGCACCCAGACTAACATTATCTCAAAATGAACCAAAACGAGGTTCTACATGACCCATGTCGCCTAGGAGTTCCATCGGGTGCGTCCAAAATGATTTCCGAGCTTATGGTACGTTCGGTGCAAACCGTGCACCTATCTTCAATCAAGATTAGCACTATCTCGAAACGAACCGAAACGCGCTTTCATTTGAGGCTTTGGTATGTTTGGTGCAAACTGTGGATCTATCTTGCACCAACTCTAACACTATCTCCAAACGGACCAAAAAGATATTCTACATGACCCACGTTACCTATGAGTTCCATCAGATGCGTCCAAAATGATTTCTGAGTCTACGGTACGTTTGGCGCAAACCGTGCACCTATCTTGAATCAAGATTGGCACCATTTCCAAACGATCCGAAATGAGCTTCCATTTGACCCTCATCACCCGGAGTACCATCCGGTGCATCCAAAACAATTTCTAAGCCTATGGTATGTTTGGCGCAAACCATGCTCCTATCATGCACCAAAGCTAACACTATATCCAAAAGGAGAGAAAGGAGATTCTACATGACCCACATCACCTACGAGTTCCATCAGGTGTGTCCAAAACAGTTTCTGAAGCTATGGTACACTTGTGGATCTATCTTGCATCAATCCTAACACTATCTCCAAACGGACCGAGACGAGATTCTACATGACCCACGTCACCTAGGAGTTCCATCTGGTGTGTCCAAAATGATTTCTGAGCTTACGGTATGTTCGGCACAAACCATTTGAGCCTCGTCACCTAGGAGTACCATCCGGTGTGTCCAAAACGATTTCTTAGCCTATGGTGCGTTTGGAGCAAACTGTGCACCTGTCATGCACCGAAACTAACACTATCTCCCAAAGGATCAAAACGAGATTCTACATGACCCACGTCACCTAGGTGTTCCATCAGATGCGTCCAAAATGATTTCTGAGCTTACGGCACCTTCGGCGCAAATTGTCCACCTATCTTGAATCAAGATTAGCACAATCTCCAAACAAACCGAAACGAGCTTCCATTTGAGCCTCGTCACCTAGGAGTACCATCTGGTGTGTCCAAAACGATTTCTAAGCCTATGGTACGTTTCGCGCAAATTATGCAACTATCATGCATCGAAACTAACACTATCTCTAAAAGGACCGGAAGGAGATTCTACATGACCCACGTCACCTAGGAGTTCCATCAGGTGCGTCCAAAATGATTTCTGAGGCTATGGTATGTTTGGTTCAAATTGTGGATCTATCTTGCACCGAGGCTAACACTATCTGGCAAATGGGACGCGAAACGAGAGTCTACATGACCCACGTCACCTAGGTGTTCCATCCGGTGCATTCCAAAATGATTTCTAAAGCTATGGTACGTTTGGCGCAACATTGTCTATCTTGCACCGAATACTAACACTATCTCCAAACGGACCACAACTGAGATTCTACATGACCCACGTCCACCTAGGAGTTCCATCGGGTGCGTCCAAAATAAATTTCCGAGCTTACAGTATGTTAGGCGCAAACCGTGCACCTATTTGGAATCAAGATTAGCACTGTATGCCACGGACCGAAACGAGCTTCCATTTGAACCTCGTCACCAGGAGTACCATCCGGTGTGTCCAAAATGATTTCTGTGCCTATAGTACGTTTAAACGCAAACTATGCACCTATCCTGAACCGGAAACTAACATTATCTCTAAAAGGATCGAAATGAGGTTCTACATGACCCACGTCACCTAGGAGTTCCATCAGGTGCGTCCAAAACGGTTACTGAAGCTATGGTACGTTTGGTGCAAAACCCGGCAGCTATCATGTATGAAACTAACACTGTCTATAAAAGGACCGAATGGATTCTACATGACCACGTCACCTAGGAGTTCCATCTAGTGCGTCCAAAATGATTTTTGAGGCTATCTTGCACCCAGACTAACATTATCTCAAAATGAACCAAAACGAGGTCTACATGACCCATGTCGCTAGGAGTTCCATCGGGTGCGTCCAAAATGATTTCTGAGCTTATGGTACGTTCGGTGCAAACCGTGCACCTATCTTCAATCAAGATTAGCACTATCTCGAAACGAACCGAAACGCGCTTTCATTTGAGGCTTTGGTATGTTTGGTGCAAACTGTGGATCTATCTTGCACCAACTCTAACACTATCTCCAAACGGACCAAAAAGATATTCTACTTGACCCACGTTACCTAGGAGTTCCATCAGATGCGTCCAAACTGATTTCTGACTCTACGGTACGTTTGGCGCAAACCATGCACCTATCTTGAATCAAGATTGGCACCATTTCCAAACGATCTGAAACGACCTTCCATTTGACCCTCGTCACCCAGGAGTACCATCCGGTTTGTCCAAAATAATTTCTGAGCCTATGATATGTTTCGCGCAAATTGTGCAACTATCATGCACCGAAACTAACACTATCTCCAAAGGACCGAATGGAGATTTGACATGACCCACGTCACCTAGGAGTCCCATCAGGTGTGTCCAAAATGATTTCTGAAGCTATGGTACGTTTGCAAACTGTTGATCTATCTTGCACCAATACTAACACTATCTCCAAACGGACCACAACGAGATTCTACATGACCCACGTCACCTAGGAGTTCCATCGGGTGCGTCCAAAATAATTTCCGAGCTTACAGTATGTTAGGCGCAAACCGTGCACCTATTTGAATCAAGATTAGCACTGTATCCAAACGGACCGAAACGAGCTTCCATTTGAACCCTCGTCACCAGGAGTACCATCCGGTGTGTCCAAAATGATTTCTGTGCCTATAGTACGTTTAACGCAAACTATGCACCTATCCTGAACCGGAAACTAACATTATCTCTAAAAGGATCGAAATGAGGTTCTACATGACCCACGTCACCTAGGAGTTCCATCAGGTGCGTCCAAAACGGTTACTGAAGCTATGGTACGTTTGGTGCAAACCCGGCAGCTATCATGTATGAAACTAACACTGTCTATAAAAGGACCGAATGGAGATTCTATATGACCCACGTCACCTAGGAGTTCCATCTAGTGCGTCCAAAATGATTTTTGAGGCTATCTTGCACCCAGACTAACATTATCTCAAAATGAACAAAACGAGGTTCTACATGACCCATGTCGCCTAGGAGTTCCATCGGTGCGTCCAAAATGATTTCTGAGCTTATGGTACGTTCGGTGCAAACCGTGCACCTATCTTTAATCAAGATTAGCACTATCTCGAAACGAACCGAAACGCGCTTTCATTTGAGGCTTTGGTATGTTTGGTGCAAACTATGGATCTATCTTGCACCAACTCTAACACTATCTCCAAACGGACCAAAAAGATATTCTACATGACCCACGTTACCTAGGAGTTCCATCAGATGCGTCCAAAATGATTTCTGAGTCTACGGTACGTTTGGCGCAAACCGTGCACCTATCTTGAATCAAGATTGGCACCATTTCCAAACGATCCGAAACGAGCTTCCATTTGACCCTCGTCACCCAGGAGTACCATCCGGTGCATCCAAAACAATTTCTAAGCCTATGGTATGTTTGGCGCAAACCATGCTCCTATCATGCACCGAAGCTAACACTATATCCAAAAGGAGAGAAAGGAGATTCTACATGACCCACATCACCTACGAGTTCCATCAGGTGTGTCCAAAACAGTTTCTGAAGCTATGGTACACTTGTGGATCTATCTTGCATCAATCCTAACACTATCTCCAAACGGACCGAGACAAGATTCTACATGACCCACGTCACCTAGGAGTTCCATCTGGTGTGTCCAAAATGATTTCTGAGCTTACGGTATGTTCGGCACAAACCATTTGAGCCTCGTCACCTAGGAGTACCATCCGGTGTGTCCAAAACGATTTCTTAGCCTATGGTGCGTTTGGCGCAAACTGTGCACCTGTCATGCACCGAAACTAACACTATCTCCAAAAGGATCAAAACGAGATTCTACATGACCCACGTCACCTAGGTGTTCCATCAGATGCGTCCAAAATGATTTCTGAGCTTACGGCACCTTCGGCGCAAATTGTCCACCTATCTTGAATCAAGATTAGCACAATCTCCAAACAAACCGAAACGAGCTTCCATTTGAGCCTCGTCACCTAGGAGTACCATCTGGTGTGTCCAAAATGATTTCTAAGCCTATGGTACGTTTCGCGCAAATTATGCAACTATCATGCATCGAAACTAACACTATCTCTAAAAGGACCGAAAGGAGATTCTACATGACCCACGTCACCTAGGAGTTCCATCAGGTGCGTCCAAAATGATTTCTGAGGCTATGGTATGTTTGGTTCAAATTGTGGATCTATCTTGCACCGAGGCTAACACTATCTGCAAATGGGACCGAAACGAGAGTCTACATGACCCACGTCACCTAGGTGTTCTATCCGGTGCATCCAAAATGATTTCTGAGCTTACAGCACGTTCGGCGCAAATCGTGCACCTATCTTGAATCAAGATTAGCACAATCTCCAAACGAACCAAAATGAGCTTCTATTTGAGCCTCGTCACCTAGGAGTACCATCCGGTGTGTCCAAAATAATTTCTGAGCCTATGGTATATTTGGCGCAAACCGTCCACCAATAATGCACCGAAACTAACACTATCTCCAAAGGACCGAATGGAGATTCGACATGACCCACGTCACCTAGGAGTCCCATCAGGTGTGTCCAAAATGATTTCTGAGGCCATGGTACGTTTGGTGCAAACTGTGTATCTATCTTGCACCGAGACTAACACTATCGCCAAATGGACCAAAACGACATTCTATATGACCCACGCCACCTAAGAGTTCCATCGGTTGCGTCCAAATTGATTTCCGAGCTTACGGTACGTTGGGCGCAAACCGTGCACCTATCTGGAATCAAGATTAGCACTGTATCCAAACGGACCGAAACGAGCTTCCATTTGAACCTCGTCACCAGGAGTACCATCCGGTGTGTCCAAAATGATTTCTGTGCCTATAGTACGTTTAACGCAAACTATGCACCTATCCTGAACCGGAACTAACATTATCTCTAAAAGGATCGAAATGAGGTTCTACATGACCCACGTCACCTAGGAGTTCCATCAGGTGCGTCCAAAACGGTTACTGAAGCTATGGTACGTTTGGTGCAAACCCGGCAGCTATCATGTATGAAACTAACACTGTCTATAAAAGGACCGAATGGAGATTCTACATGACCCACGTCACCTAGGAGTTCCATCTAGTGCGTCCAAAATGATTTTTGAGGCTATCTTGCACCCAGACTAACATTATCTCAAAATGAACCAAAACGAGGTTCTACATGACCCATGTCGCCTAGAAGTTCCATCGGGTGCGTCCAAAATGATTTCTGAGCTTATGGTACGTTCGGTGCAAACCGTGCACCTATCTTCAATCAAGATTAGCACTATCTCGAAACGAACCGAAACGCGCTTTCATTTGAGGCTTTGGTATGTTTGGTGCAAACTGTGGATCTATCTTGCACCAACTCTAACACTATCTCCAAACGGACCAAAAAGATATTCTACATGACCCACGTTACCTAGGAGTTCCATCAGATGCGTCCAAAATGATTTCTGAGTCTACGGTACGTTTGGCGCAAACCGTGCACCTATCTTGAATCAAGATTGGCACCATTTCCAAACGATCCGAAACGAGCTTCCATTTGACCCTCGTCACCCAGGAGTACCATCCGGTGCATCCAAAACAATTTCTAAGCCTATGGTATGTTTGGCGCAAACCATGCTCCTATCATGCACCGAAGCTAACACTATATCCAAAAGGAGAGAAAGGAGATTCTACATGACCCACATCACCTAGGAGTACCATCCGGTGTGTCCAAAACGATTTCTTAGCCTATGGTGCGTTTGGCGCAAACTGTGCACCTGTCATGCACCGAAACTAACACTATCTCCAAAAAGATCAAAATGAGATTCTACATGACCCACGTCACCTAGGAGTTCCATCTGGTGTGTCCAAAATGATTTCTGAGCTTACGGTATGTTCAGCACAAACCATTTGAGACTCATCACCTAGGAGTATCATCCGGTGTGTCCAAAACGATTTCTTAGCCTATGGTGCGTTTGGCGCAAACTGTGCACCTGTCATGCACCGAAACTAACACTATCTCCAAAAGGATCAAAACGAGATTCTACATGACCCACGTCACCTAGGTGTTCCATCAGATGCGTCCAAAATGATTTCTGAGCTTACGGCACCTTCGGCGCAAATTGTCCACCTATCTTGAATGAAGATTAGTACAATCTCCAAACAAACCGAAACGAGCTTCCATTTGAGCCTCGTCACCTAGGAGTACCATCTGGTGTGTCCAAAACGATTTCTAAGCCTATGGTACGTTTCGCGCAAATTATGCAACTATCATGCACCGAAACTAACACTATCTCTAAAAGGACCAAAAGGAGATTCTACATGACCCACGTCACCTAGGAGTTCCATCAGGTGCGTCCAAAATGATTTCTGAGGCTATGGTATGTTTGGTTCAAATTGTGGATCTATCTTGCACCGAGGCTAACACTATCTGCAAATGGGACCGAAACGAGAGTCTACATGACCCACGTCACCTAGGTGTTCCATCCGGTGCATCCAAAATGATTTCTGAGCTTACAGTACGTTCGGCGCAAATCATGCACCTATCTTGAATCAAGATTAGCACAATCTCCAAACGAACCAAAACGAGCTTCCATTTGAGCCTCGTCACCTTGGAGTACCATCCGGTTTGTCCAAAATAATTTCTGAGCCTATGATATGTTTCGCGCAAATTGTGCAACTATCATGCACCGAAACTAACACTATCTCCAAAGGACCGAATGGAGATTTGACATGACCCACGTCACCTAGGAGTCCCATCAGGTGTGTCCAAAATGATTTCTGAAGCTATGGTACGTTTGGCGCAAACTGTTGATCTATCTTGCACCGATACTAACACTATCTCCAAACGGACCACAACGAGATTCTACATGACCCACGTCACCTAGGAGTTCCATCGGGTGCGTCCAAAATAATTTCCGAGCTTACAGTATGTTAGGCGCAAACCGTGCACCTATTTGGAATCAAGATTAGCACTGTATCCAAACGGACCGAAACGAGCTTCCATTTGAACCTCGTCACCAGGAGTACCATCCGGTGTGTCCAAAATGATTTCTGTGCCTATAGTACGTTTAACGCAAACTATGCACCTATCCTGAACCGGAACTAACATTATCTCTAAAAGGATCGAAATGAGGTTCTACATGACCCACGTCACCTAGGAGTTCCATCAGGTGCGTCCAAAACGGTTACTGAAGCTATGGTACGTTTGGTGCAAACCCGGCAGCTATCATGTATGAAACTAACACTGTCTATAAAAGGACCGAATGGAGATTCTACATGACCCACGTCACCTAGGAGTTCCATCTAGTGCGTCCAAAATGATTTTTGAGGCTATCTTGCACCCAGACTAACATTATCTCAAAATGAACCAAAACGAGGTTCTACATGACCCATGTCGCCTAGAAGTTCCATCGGGTGCGTCCAAAATGATTTCTGAGCTTATGGTACGTTCGGTGCAAACCGTGCACCTATCTTCAATCAAGATTAGCACTATCTCGAAACGAACCGAAACGCTTTTCATTTGAGGCTTTGGTATGTTTGGTGCAAACTGTGGATCTATCTTGCACCAACTCTAACACTATCTCCAAACGGACCAAAAAGATATTCTACATGACCCACGTTACCTAGGAGTTCCATCAGATGCGTCCAAAATGATTTCTGAGTCTACGGTACGTTTGGCGCAAACCGTGCACCTATCTTGAATCAAGATTGGCACCATTTCCAAACGATCTGAAACGAGCTTCCATTTGACCCTCGTCACCCAGGAGTACCATCCGGTGCAACCAAAACAATTTCTAAGCCTATGGTATGTTTGGCGCAAACCATGCTCCTGTCATGCACCGAAGCTAACACTATATCCAAAAGGAGAGAAAGGAGATTCTACATGACCCACATCACCTACGAGTTCCATCAGGTGTGTCCAAAACAGTTTCTGAAGCTATGGTACACTTGTGGATCTATCTTGCATCAATCCTAACACTATCTCCAAACGGACCGAGACGAGATTCTACATGACCCACGTCACCTAGGAGTTCCATCTGGTGTGTCCAAAATGATTTCTGAGGCTATGGTATGTTTGGTTCAAATTGTGGATCTATCTTGCACCGAGGCTAACACTATCTGCAAATGGGACCGAAACGAGAGTCTACATGACCCACGTCACCAAGGTGTTCTATCCGGTGCATCCAAAATGATTTCTGAGCTTACAGTACGTTCGGCGCAAATCGTGCACCTATCTTGAATCAAGATTAGCACAATCTCCAAACGAACCAAAACGAGCTTCCATTTGAGCCTCGTCACCTAGGAGTACCATCCGGTGTGTCCAAAATAATTTCTGAGCCTATGGTATATTTGGCGCAAACCGTCCACCAATAATGCACCGAAACTAACACTATCTCCAAAAGGATCGAATGGAGATTCAACATGACCCACGTCACCTAGGAGTTCCATCAGGTGTGTCCAAAATGATTTCTGAGGCTATGGTACGTTTGGCGCAAACTGTGTATCTATCTTGCACCGAGACTAACACTATCGCCAAATGGACCAAAACGACATTCTATATGACCCACGCCACCTAAGAGTTCCATCGGTTGCGTCCAAATTGATTTCCGAGCTTACGGTACGTTGGGCGCAAACCGTGCACCTATCTGGAATCAAGATTAGCACTGTATCCAAACGGACCGAAACGAGCTTCCATTTGAACCTCGTCACCAGGAGTACCATCCGGTGTGTCCAAAATGATTTCTGTGCCTATAGTACGTTTAACGCAAACTATGCACCTATCCTGAACCGGAACTAACATTATCTCTAAAAGGATCGAAATGAGGTTCTACATGACCCACGTCACCTAGGAGTTCCATCAGGTGCGTCCAAAACGGTTACTGAAGCTATGGTACGTTTGGTGCAAACCCGGCAGCTATCATGTATGAAACTAACACTGTCTATAAAAGGACCGAATGGAGATTCTACATGACCCACGTCACCTAGGAGTTCCATCTAGTGCGTCCAAAATGATTTTTGAGGCTATCTTGCACCCAGACTAACATTATCTCAAAATGAACCAAAACGAGGTTCTACATGACCCATGTCGCCTAGAAGTTCCATCGGGTGCGTCCAAAATGATTTCTGAGCTTATGGTACGTTCGGTGCAAACCGTGCACCTATCTTCAATCAAGATTAGCACTATCTCGAAACGAACCGAAACGCTTTTCATTTGAGGCTTTGGTATGTTTGGTGCAAACTGTGGATCTATCTTGCACCAACTCTAACACTATCTCCAAACGGACCAAAAAGATATTCTACATGACCCACGTTACCTAGGAGTTCCATCAGATGCGTCCAAAATGATTTCTGAGTCTACGGTACGTTTGGCGCAAACCGTGCACCTATCTTGAATCAAGATTGGCACCATTTCCAAACGATCCGAAACGAGCTTCCATTTGACCCTCGTCACCCAGGAGTACCATCCGGTGCATCCAAAACAATTTCTAAGCCTATGGTATGTTTGGCGCAAACCATGCTCCTATCATGCACCGAAGCTAACACTATATCCAAAAGGAGAGAAAGGAGATTCTACATGACCCACATCACCTACGAGTTCCATCAGGTGTGTCCAAAACAGTTTCTGAAGCTATGGTACACTTGTGGATCTATCTTGCATCAATCCTAACACTATCTCCAAACGGACCGAGACGAGATTCTACATGACCCACGTCACCTAGGAGTTCCATCTGGTGTGTCCAAAATGATTTCTGAGCTTACGGTATGTTCGGCACAAACCATTTGAGCCTCGTCACCTAGGAGTACCATCCGGTGTGTCCAAAACGATTTCTTAGCCTATGGTGCGTTTGGCGCAAACTGTGCACCTGTCATGCACCGAAACTAACACTATCTCCAAAAGGATCAAAACGAGATTCTACATGACCCACGTCACCTAGGTGTTCCATCAGATGCGTCCAAAATGATTTCTGAGCTTACGGCACCTTCGGCGCAAATTGTCCACCTATCTTGAATCAAGATTAGCACAATCTCCAAACAAACCGAAACGAGCTTCCATTTGAGCCTCGTCACCTAGGAGTACCATCTGGTGTGTCCAAAACGATTTCTAAGCCTATGGTACGTTTCGCGCAAATTATGCAACTATCATGCATCGAAACTAACACTATCTCTAAAAGGACCGAAAGGAGATTCTACATGACCCACGTCACCTAGGAGTTCCATCAGGTGCGTCCAAAATGATTTCTGAGGCTATGGTATGTTTGGTTCAAATTGTGGATCTATCTTGCACCGAGGCTAACACTATCTGCAAATGGGACCGAAACGAGAGTCTACATGACCCACGTCACCTAGGTGTTCCATCCGGTGCATCCAAAATGATTTCTGAGCTTACAGTACGTTCGGCGCAAATCGTGCACCTATCTTGAATCAAGATTAGCACAATCTCCAAACGAACCAAAACGAGCTTCCATTTGAGCCTCGTCACCTAGGAGTACCATCCGGTGTGTCCAAAATAATTTCTGAGCCTATGGTATATTTGGCGCAGACCGTCCACCAATAATGCACCGAAACTAACACTATCTCCAAAGGACCGAATGGAGATTCGACATGACCCACGTCACCTAGGAGTCCCATCAGGTGTGTCCAAAATGATTTCTGAGGCCATGGTACGTTTGGTGCAAACTGTGTATCTATCTTGCACCGAGACTAACACTATCGCCAAATGGACCAAAACGACATTCTATATGACCCACGCCACCTAAGAGTTCCATCGGTTGCGTCCAAATTGATTTCCGAGCTTACGGTACGTTGGGCGCAAACCGTGCACCTATCTGGAATCAAGATTAGCACTGTATCCAAACGGACCGAAACGAGCTTCCATTTGAACCTCGTCACCAGGAGTACCATCCGGTGTGTCCAAAATGATTTCTGTGCCTATAGTACGTTTAACGCAAACTATGCACCTATCCTGAACCGGAACTAACATTATCTCTAAAAGGATCGAAATGAGGTTCTACATGACCCACGTCACCTAGGAGTTCCATCAGGTGCGTCCAAAACGGTTACTGAAGCTATGGTACGTTTGGTGCAAACCCGGCAGCTATCATGTATGAAACTAACACTGTCTATAAAAGGACCGAATGGAGATTCTACATGACCCACGTCACCTAGGAGTTCCATCTAGTGCGTCCAAAATGATTTTTGAGGCTATCTTGCACCCAGACTAACATTATCTCAAAATGAACCAAAACGAGGTTCTACATGACCCATGTCGCCTAGAAGTTCCATCGGGTGCGTCCAAAATGATTTCTGAGCTTATGGTACGTTCGGTGCAAACCGTGCACCTATCTTCAATCAAGATTAGCACTATCTCGAAACGAACCGAAACGCGCTTTCATTTGAGGCTTTGGTATGTTTGGTGCAAACTGTGGATCTATCTTGCACCAACTCTAACACTATCTCCAAACGGACCAAAAAGATATTCTACATGACCCACGTTACCTAGGAGTTCCATCAGATGCGTCCAAAATGATTTCTGAGTCTACGGTACGTTTGGCGCAAACCGTGCACCTATCTTGAATCAAGATTGGCACCATTTCCAAACGATCCGAAACGAGCTTCCATTTGACCCTCGTCACCCAGGAGTACCATCCGGTGCATCCAAAACAATTTCTAAGCCTATGGTATGTTTGGCGCAAACCATGCTCCTATCATGCACCGAAGCTAACACTATATCCAAAAGGAGAGAAAGGAGATTCTACATGACCCACATCACCTACGAGTTCCATCAGGTGTGTCCAAAACAGTTTCTGAAGCTATGGTACACTTGTGGATCTATCTTGCATCAATCCTAACACTATCTCCAAACGGACCGAGACGAGATTCTACATGACCCACGTCACCTAGGAGTTCCATCTGGTGTGTCCAAAATGATTTCTGAGCTTACGGTATGTTCGGCACAAACCATTTGAGCCTCGTCACCTAGGAGTACCATCCGGTGTGTCCAAAACGATTTCTTAGCCTATGGTGCGTTTGGCGCAAACTGTGCACCTGTCATGCACCGAAACTAACACTATCTCCAAAAGGATCAAAACGAGATTCTACATGACCCACGTCACCTAGGTGTTCCATCAGATGCGTCCAAAATGATTTCTGAGCTTACGGCACCTTCGGCGCAAATTGTCCACCTATCTTGAATCAAGATTAGCACAATCTCCAAACAAACCGAAACGAGCTTCCATTTGAGCCTCGTCACCTAGGAGTACCATCTGGTGTGTCCAAAACGATTTCTAAGCCTATGGTACGTTTCGCGCAAATTATGCAACTATCATGCATCGAAACTAACACTATCTCTAAAAGGACCGAAAGGAGATTCTACATGACCCACGTCACCTAGGAGTTCCATCAGGTGCGTCCAAAATGATTTCTGAGGCTATGGTATGTTTGGTTCAAATTGTGGATCTATCTTGCACCGAGGCTAACACTATCTGCAAATGGGACCGAAACGAGAGTCTACATGACCCACGTCACCTAGGTGTTCCATCCGGTGCATCCAAAATGATTTCTGAGCTTACAGTACGTTCGGCGCAAATCATGCACCTATCTTGAATCAAGATTAGCACAATCTCCAAACGAACCAAAACGAGCTTCCATTTGAGCCTCGTCACCTAGGAGTACCATCCGGTGTGTCCAAAATAATTTCTGAGCCTATGGTATATTTGGCGCAGACCGTCCACCAATAATGCACCGAAACTAACACTATCTCCAAAGGACCGAATGGAGATTCGACATGACCCACGTCACCTAGGAGTCCCATCAGGTGTGTCCAAAATGATTTCTGAGGCCATGGTACGTTTGGTGCAAACTGTGTATCTATCTTGCACCGAGACTAACACTATCGCCAAATGGACCAAAACGACATTCTATATGACCCACGCCACCTAAGAGTTCCATCGGTTGCGTCCAAATTGATTTCCGAGCTTACGGTACGTTGGGCGCAAACCGTGCACCTATCTGGAATCAAGATTAGCACTGTATCCAAACGGACCGAAACGAGCTTCCATTTGAACCTCGTCACCAGGAGTACCATCCGGTGTGTCCAAAATGATTTCTGTGCCTATAGTACGTTTAACGCAAACTATGCACCTATCCTGAACCGGAACTAACATTATCTCTAAAAGGATCGAAATGAGGTTCTACATGACCCACGTCACCTAGGAGTTCCATCAGGTGCGTCCAAAACGGTTACTGAAGCTATGGTACGTTTGGTGCAAACCCGGCAGCTATCATGTATGAAACTAACACTGTCTATAAAAGGACCGAATGGAGATTCTACATGACCCACGTCACCTAGGAGTTCCATCTAGTGCGTCCAAAATGATTTTTGAGGCTATCTTGCACCCAGACTAACATTATCTCAAAATGAACCAAAACGAGGTTCTACATGACCCATGTCGCCTAGAAGTTCCATCGGGTGCGTCCAAAATGATTTCTGAGCTTATGGTACGTTCGGTGCAAACCGTGCACCTATCTTCAATCAAGATTAGCACTATCTCGAAACGAACCGAAACGCGCTTTCATTTGAGGCTTTGGTATGTTTGGTGCAAACTGTGGATCTATCTTGCACCAACTCTAACACTATCTCCAAACGGACCAAAAAGATATTCTACATGACCCACGTTACCTAGGAGTTCCATCAGATGCGTCCAAAATGATTTCTGAGTCTACGGTACGTTTGGCGCAAACCGTGCACCTATCTTGAATCAAGATTGGCACCATTTCCAAACGATCCGAAACGAGCTTCCATTTGACCCTCGTCACCCAGGAGTACCATCCGGTGCATCCAAAACAATTTCTAAGCCTATGGTATGTTTGGCGCAAACCATGCTCCTATCATGCACCGAAGCTAACACTATATCCAAAAGGAGAGAAAGGAGATTCTACATGACCCACATCACCTACGAGTTCCATCAGGTGTGTCCAAAACAGTTTCTGAAGCTATGGTACACTTGTGGATCTATCTTGCATCAATCCTAACACTATCTCCAAACGGACCGAGACGAGATTCTACATGACCCACGTCACCTAGGAGTTCCATCTGGTGTGTCCAAAATGATTTCTGAGCTTACGGTATGTTCGGCACAAACCATTTGAGCCTCGTCACCTAGGAGTACCATCCGGTGTGTCCAAAACGATTTCTTAGCCTATGGTGCGTTTGGCGCAAACTGTGCACCTGTCATGCACCGAAACTAACACTATCTCCAAAAGGATCAAAACGAGATTCTACATGACCCACGTCACCTAGGTGTTCCATCAGATGCGTCCAAAATGATTTCTGAGCTTACGGCACCTTCGGCGCAAATTGTCCACCTATCTTGAATCAAGATTAGCACAATCTCCAAACAAACCGAAACGAGCTTCCATTTGAGCCTCGTCACCTAGGAGTACCATCTGGTGTGTCCAAAACGATTTCTAAGCCTATGGTACGTTTCGCGCAAATTATGCAACTATCATGCATCGAAACTAACACTATCTCTAAAAGGACCGAAAGGAGATTCTACATGACCCACGTCACCTAGGAGTTCCATCAGGTGCGTCCAAAATGATTTCTGAGGCTATGGTATGTTTGGTTCAAATTGTGGATCTATCTTGCACCGAGGCTAACACTATCTGCAAATGGGACCGAAACGAGAGTCTACATGACCCACGTCACCTAGGTGTTCCATCCGGTGCATCCAAAATGATTTCTGAGCTTACAGTACGTTCGGCGCAAATCATGCACCTATCTTGAATCAAGATTAGCACAATCTCCAAACGAACCAAAACGAGCTTCCATTTGAGCCTCGTCACCTAGGAGTACCATCCGGTGTGTCCAAAATAATTTCTGAGCCTATGGTATATTTGGCGCAGACCGTCCACCAATAATGCACCGAAACTAACACTATCTCCAAAGGACCGAATGGAGATTCGACATGACCCACGTCACCTAGGAGTCCCATCAGGTGTGTCCAAAATGATTTCTGAGGCCATGGTACGTTTGGTGCAAACTGTGTATCTATCTTGCACCGAGACTAACACTATCGCCAAATGGACCAAAACGACATTCTATATGACCCACGCCACCTAAGAGTTCCATCGGTTGCGTCCAAATTGATTTCCGAGCTTACGGTACGTTGGGCGCAAACCGTGCACCTATCTGGAATCAAGATTAGCACTGTATCCAAACGGACCGAAACGAGCTTCCATTTGAACCTCGTCACCAGGAGTACCATCCGGTGTGTCCAAAATGACTTCTGTGCCTATAGTACGTTTGGTGCAAACCCAGCAGCTATCATGTATGAAACTAACACTATCTATAAAAGGACCGAATGGAGATTCTACATGACCCACGTCACCTAGGAGTTCCATCTAGTGCGTCCAAAATGATTTTTGAGGCTATCTTGCACCCAAACTAACATTATCTCAAAATGAACCAAAACGAGGTTCTACATGACCCATGTCGCCTAGAAGTTCCATCGGGTGCGTCCAAAATGATTTCTGAGCTTATGGTACGTTCGGTGCAAACCGTGCACCTATCTTCAATCAAGATTAGCACTATCTCGAAACGAACCGAAACGCGCTTTCATTTGAGGCTTTGGTATGTTTGGTGCAAACTATGGATCTATCTTGCACCAACTCTAACACTATCTCCAAACGGACCAAAAAGATATTCTACATGACCCACGTTACCTAGGAGTTCCATCAGATGCGTCCAAAATGATTTCTGAGTCTACGGTACGTTTGGCGCAAACCGTGCACCTATCTTGAATCAAGATTGGCACCATTTCCAAACGATCCGAAACGAGCTTCCATTTGACCCTCGTCACCCAGGAGTACCATCCGGTGCATCCAAAACAATTTCTAAGCCTATGGTATGTTTGGCGCAAACCATGCTCCTATCATGCACCGAAGCTAACACTATATCCAAAAGGAGAGAAAGGAGATTCTACATGACCCACATCACCTACGAGTTCCATCAGGTGTGTCCAAAACAGTTTCTGAAGCTATGGTACACTTGTGGATCTATCTTGCATCAATCCTAACACTATCTCCAAACGGACCGAGACGAGATTCTACATGACCCACGTCACCTAGGAGTTCCATCTGGTGTGTCCAAAATGATTTCTGAGCTTACGGTATGTTCGGCACAAACCATTTGAGCCTCGTCACCTAGGAGTACCATCCGGTGTGTCCAAAACGATTTCTTAGCCTATGGTGCGTTTGGCGCAAACTGTGCACCTGTCATGCACCGAAACTAACACTATCTCCAAAAGGATCAAAACGAGATTCTACATGACCCACGTCACCTAGGTGTTCCATCAGATGCGTCCAAAATGATTTCTGAGCTTACGGCACCTTCGGCGCAAATTGTCCACCTATCTTGAATCAAGATTAGCACAATCTCCAAACAAACCGAAACGAGCTTCCATTTGAGCCTCGTCACCTAGGAGTACCATCTGGTGTGTCCAAAACGATTTCTAAGCCTATGGTACGTTTCGCGCAAATTATGCAACTATCATGCATCGAAACTAACACTATCTCTAAAAGGACCGAAAGGAGATTCTACATGACCCACGTCACCTAGGAGTTCCATCAGGTGCGTCCAAAATGATTTCTGAGGCTATGGTATGTTTGGTTCAAATTGTGGATCTATCTTGCACCGAGGCTAACACTATCTGCAAATGGGACCGAAACGAGAGTCTACATGACCCACGTCACCTAGGTGTTCCATCCGGTGCATCCAAAATGATTTCTGAGCTTACAGTACGTTCGGCGCAAATCGTGCACCTATCTTGAATCAAGATTAGCACAATCTCCAAACGAACCAAAACGAGCTTCCATTTGAGCCTCGTCACCTAGGAGTACCATCCGGTGTGTCCAAAATAATTTCTGAGCCTATGGTATATTTGGCGCAGACCGTCCACCAATAATGCACCGAAACTAACACTATCTCCAAAGGACCGAATGGAGATTCGACATGACCCACGTCACCTAGGAGTCCCATCAGGTGTGTCCAAAATGATTTCTGAGGCCATGGTACGTTTGGTGCAAACTGTGTATCTATCTTGCACCGAGACTAACACTATCGCCAAATGGACCAAAACGACATTCTATATGACCCACGCCACCTAAGAGTTCCATCGGTTGCGTCCAAATTGATTTCCGAGCTTACGGTACGTTGGGCGCAAACCGTGCACCTATCTGGAATCAAGATTAGCACTGTATCCAAACGGACCGAAACGAGCTTCCATTTGAACCTCGTCACCAGGAGTACCATCCGGTGTGTCCAAAATGATTTCTGTGCCTATAGTACGTTTAACGCAAACTATGCACCTATCCTGAACCGGAACTAACATTATCTCTAAAAGGATCGAAATGAGGTTCTACATGACCCACGTCACCTAGGAGTTCCATCAGGTGCGTCCAAAACGGTTACTGAAGCTATGGTACGTTTGGTGCAAACCCGGCAGCTATCATGTATGAAACTAACACTGTCTATAAAAGGACCGAATGGAGATTCTACATGACCCACGTCACCTAGGAGTTCCATCTAGTGCGTCCAAAATGATTTTTGAGGCTATCTTGCACCCAGACTAACATTATCTCAAAATGAACCAAAACGAGGTTCTACATGACCCATGTCGCCTAGAAGTTCCATCGGGTGCGTCCAAAATGATTTCTGAGCTTATGGTACGTTCGGTGCAAACCGTGCACCTATCTTCAATCAAGATTAGCACTATCTCGAAACGAACCGAAACGCGCTTTCATTTGAGGCTTTGGTATGTTTGGTGCAAACTGTGGATCTATCTTGCACCAACTCTAACACTATCTCCAAACGGACCAAAAAGATATTCTACATGACCCACGTTACCTAGGAGTTCCATCAGATGCGTCCAAAATGATTTCTGAGTCTACGGTACGTTTGGCGCAAACCGTGCACCTATCTTGAATCAAGATTGGCACCATTTCCAAACGATCCGAAACGAGCTTCCATTTGACCCTCGTCACCCAGGAGTACCATCCGGTGCATCCAAAACAATTTCTAAGCCTATGGTATGTTTGGCGCAAACCATGCTCCTATCATGCACCGAAGCTAACACTATATCCAAAAGGAGAGAAAGGAGATTCTACATGACCCACATCACCTACGAGTTCCATCAGGTGTGTCCAAAACAGTTTCTGAAGCTATGGTACACTTGTGGATCTATCTTGCATCAATCCTAACACTATCTCCAAACGGACCGAGACGAGATTCTACATGACCCACGTCACCTAGGAGTTCCATCTGGTGTGTCCAAAATGATTTCTGAGCTTACGGTATGTTCGGCACAAACCATTTGAGCCTCGTCACCTAGGAGTACCATCCGGTGTGTCCAAAACGATTTCTTAGCCTATGGTGCGTTTGGCGCAAACTGTGCACCTGTCATGCACCGAAACTAACACTATCTCCAAAAGGATCAAAACGAGATTCTACATGACCCACGTCACCTAGGTGTTCCATCAGATGCGTCCAAAATGATTTCTGAGCTTACGGCACCTTCGGCGCAAATTGTCCACCTATCTTGAATCAAGATTAGCACAATCTCCAAACAAACCGAAACGAGCTTCCATTTGAGCCTCGTCACCTAGGAGTACCATCTGGTGTGTCCAAAACGATTTCTAAGCCTATGGTACGTTTCGCGCAAATTATGCAACTATCATGCATCGAAACTAACACTATCTCTAAAAGGACCGAAAGGAGATTCTACATGACCCACGTCACCTAGGAGTTCCATCAGGTGCGTCCAAAATGATTTCTGAGGCTATGGTATGTTTGGTTCAAATTGTGGATCTATCTTGCACCGAGGCTAACACTATCTGCAAATGGGACCGAAACGAGAGTCTACATGACCCACGTCACCTAGGTGTTCCATCCGGTGCATCCAAAATGATTTCTGAGCTTACAGTACGTTCGGCGCAAATCATGCACCTATCTTGAATCAAGATTAGCACAATCTCCAAACGAACCAAAACGAGCTTCCATTTGAGCCTCGTCACCTAGGAGTACCATCCGGTGTGTCCAAAATAATTTCTGAGCCTATGGTATATTTGGCGCAGACCGTCCACCAATAATGCACCGAAACTAACACTATCTCCAAAGGACCGAATGGAGATTCGACATGACCCACGTCACCTAGGAGTCCCATCAGGTGTGTCCAAAATGATTTCTGAGGCCATGGTACGTTTGGTGCAAACTGTGTATCTATCTTGCACCGAGACTAACACTATCGCCAAATGGACCAAAACGACATTCTATATGACCCACGCCACCTAAGAGTTCCATCGGTTGCGTCCAAATTGATTTCCGAGCTTACGGTACGTTGGGCGCAAACCGTGCACCTATCTGGAATCAAGATTAGCACTGTATCCAAACGGACCGAAACGAGCTTCCATTTGAACCTCGTCACCAGGAGTACCATCCGGTGTGTCCAAAATGATTTCTGTGCCTATAGTACGTTTAACGCAAACTATGCACCTATCCTGAACCGGAACTAACATTATCTCTAAAAGGATCGAAATGAGGTTCTACATGACCCACGTCACCTAGGAGTTCCATCAGGTGCGTCCAAAACGGTTACTGAAGCTATGGTACGTTTGGTGCAAACCCGGCAGCTATCATGTATGAAACTAACACTGTCTATAAAAGGACCGAATGGAGATTCTACATGACCCACGTCACCTAGGAGTTCCATCTAGTGCGTCCAAAATGATTTTTGAGGCTATCTTGCACCCAGACTAACATTATCTCAAAATGAACCAAAACGAGGTTCTACATGACCCATGTCGCCTAGAAGTTCCATCGGGTGCGTCCAAAATGATTTCTGAGCTTATGGTACGTTCGGTGCAAACCGTGCACCTATCTTCAATCAAGATTAGCACTATCTCGAAACGAACCGAAACGCGCTTTCATTTGAGGCTTTGGTATGTTTGGTGCAAACTGTGGATCTATCTTGCACCAACTCTAACACTATCTCCAAACGGACCAAAAAGATATTCTACATGACCCACGTTACCTAGGAGTTCCATCAGATGCGTCCAAAATGATTTCTGAGTCTACGGTACGTTTGGCGCAAACCGTGCACCTATCTTGAATCAAGATTGGCACCATTTCCAAACGATCCGAAACGAGCTTCCATTTGACCCTCGTCACCCAGGAGTACCATCCGGTGCATCCAAAACAATTTCTAAGCCTATGGTATGTTTGGCGCAAACCATGCTCCTATCATGCACCGAAGCTAACACTATATCCAAAAGGAGAGAAAGGAGATTCTACATGACCCACATCACCTACGAGTTCCATCAGGTGTGTCCAAAACAGTTTCTGAAGCTATGGTACACTTGTGGATCTATCTTGCATCAATCCTAACACTATCTCCAAACGGACCGAGACGAGATTCTACATGACCCACGTCACCTAGGAGTTCCATCTGGTGTGTCCAAAATGATTTCTGAGCTTACGGTATGTTCGGCACAAACCATTTGAGCCTCGTCACCTAGGAGTACCATCCGGTGTGTCCAAAACGATTTCTTAGCCTATGGTGCGTTTGGCGCAAACTGTGCACCTGTCATGCACCGAAACTAACACTATCTCCAAAAGGATCAAAACGAGATTCTACATGACCCACGTCACCTAGGTGTTCCATCAGATGCGTCCAAAATGATTTCTGAGCTTACGGCACCTTCGGCGCAAATTGTCCACCTATCTTGAATCAAGATTAGCACAATCTCCAAACAAACCGAAACGAGCTTCCATTTGAGCCTCGTCACCTAGGAGTACCATCTGGTGTGTCCAAAACGATTTCTAAGCCTATGGTACGTTTCGCGCAAATTATGCAACTATCATGCATCGAAACTAACACTATCTCTAAAAGGACCGAAAGGAGATTCTACATGACCCACGTCACCTAGGAGTTCCATCAGGTGCGTCCAAAATGATTTCTGAGGCTATGGTATGTTTGGTTCAAATTGTGGATCTATCTTGCACCGAGGCTAACACTATCTGCAAATGGGACCGAAACGAGAGTCTACATGACCCACGTCACCTAGGTGTTCCATCCGGTGCATCCAAAATGATTTCTGAGCTTACAGTACGTTCGGCGCAAATCGTGCACCTATCTTGAATCAAGATTAGCACAATCTCCAAACGAACCAAAACGAGCTTCCATTTGAGCCTCGTCACCTAGGAGTACCATCCGGTGTGTCCAAAATAATTTCTGAGCCTATGGTATATTTGGCGCAGACCGTCCACCAATAATGCACCGAAACTAACACTATCTCCAAAGGACCGAATGGAGATTCGACATGACCCACGTCACCTAGGAGTCCCATCAGGTGTGTCCAAAATGATTTCTGAGGCCATGGTACGTTTGGTGCAAACTGTGTATCTATCTTGCACCGAGACTAACACTATCTCCAAATGGACCAAAACGACATTCTATATGACCCACGCCACCTAAGAGTTCCATCGGTTGCGTCCAAAATGATTTCCGAGCTTACGGTACGTTGGGCGCAAACCGTGCACCTATCTGGAATCAAGATTAGCACTATCTCCAAACGAATCAAAACGAGCTTCCATTTGAGCCCCGTCACCTAGGAGTACCATCCGGTGTGTCCAAAATGATTTCTGTGCCTATAGTACGTTTAACGCAAACTATGCACCTATCCTGAACCGGAACTAACATTATCTCTAAAAGGATCGAAATGAGGTTCTACATGACCCACGTCACCTAGGAGTTCCATCAGGTGCGTCCAAAATGGTTACTGAAGCTATGGTACGTTTGGTGCAAACCCGGCAGCTATCATGTATGAAACTAACACTGTCTATAAAAGGACCGAATGGAGATTCTACATGACCCACGTCACCTAGGAGTTCCATCTAGTGCGTCCAAAATGATTTTTGAGGCTATCTTGCACCCAGACTAACATTATCTCAAAATGAACCAAAACGAGGTTCTACATGACCCATGTCGCCTAGAAGTTCCATCGGGTGCATCCAAAATGATTTCTGAGCTTATGGTACGTTCGGTGCAAACCGTGCACCTATCTTCAATCAAGATTAGCACTATCTCGAAACGAACCGAAACGCGCTTTCATTTGAGGCTTTGGTATGTTTGGTGCAAACTGTGGATCTATCTTGCACCAACTCTAACACTATCTCCAAACGGACCAAAAAGATATTCTACATGACCCACGTTACCTAGGAGTTCCATCAGATGCGTCCAAAATGATTTCTGAGTCTACGGTACGTTTGGCGCAAACCGTGCACCTATCTTGAATCAAGATTGGCACCATTTCCAAACGATCCGAAACGAGCTTCCATTTGACCCTCGTCACCCAGGAGTACCATCCGGTGCATCCAAAACAATTTCTAAGCCTATGGTATGTTTGGCGCAAACCATGCTCCTATCATGCACCGAAGCTAACACTATATCCAAAAGGAGAGAAAGGAGATTCTACATGACCCACATCACCTACGAGTTCCATCAGGTGTGTCCAAAACAGTTTCTGAAGCTATGGTACACTTGTGGATCTATCTTGCATCAATCCTAACACTATCTCCAAACGGACCGAGACGAGATTCTACATGACCCACGTCACCTAGGAGTTCCATCTGGTGTGTCCAAAATGATTTCTGAGCTTACGGTATGTTCGGCACAAACCATTTGAGCCTCGTCACCTAGGAGTACCATCCGGTGTGTCCAAAACGATTTCTTAGCCTATGGTGCGTTTGGCGCAAACTGTGCACCTGTCATGCACCGAAACTAACACTACCTCCAAAAGGATCAAAACGAGATTCTACATGACCCACGTCACCTAGGTGTTCCATCAGATGCGTCCAAAATGATTTCTGAGCTTACGACACCTTCGGCGCAAATTGTCCACCTATCTTGAATCAAGATTAGCACAATCTCCAAACAAACCGAAACGAGCTTCCATTTGAGCCTCGTCACCTAGGAGTACCATCTGTTGTGTCCAAAACGATTTCTAAGCCTATGGTACGTTTCACGCAAATTATGCAACTATCATGCATCGAAACTAACACTATCTCTAAAAGGACCGAAAGGAGATTCTACATGACCCACGTCACCTAGGAGTTCCATCAGGTGCGTCCAAAATGATTTCTGAGGCTATGGTATGTTTGGTTCAAATTGTGGATCTATCTTGCACCGAGGCTAACACTATCTGCAAATGGGACCGAAACGAGAGTCTACATGACCCACGTCACCTAGGTGTTCCATCCGGTGCATCCAAAATGATTTCTGAGCTTACAGTACGTTCGACGCAAATCGTGCACCTATCTTGAATCAAGATTAGCACAATCTCCAAACGAACCAAAACGAGCTTCCATTTGAGCCTCGTCACCTAGGAGTACCATCCGGTGTGTCCAAAATAATTTCTGAGCCTATGATATGTTTCGGGCAAATTGTGCAACTATCATGCACCGAAACTAACACTATCTCCAAAAGGATCGAAATGAGATTCTACATATCCCACGTCACCTAAGAGTTCCATTAGGTGCGTCCAATACGGTTTCTGAAGCTATGGTACATTTAGCGCAAACTGTTGATCTATCTTGCACCGATACTCACACTATCTCCAAACGGACCACAACGAGATTCTACATGACCCACATCACCTAGGAGTTCCATCGGGTGCGTCCAAAATAATTTCCGAGCTTACAGTATGTTAGGCGCAAACCGTGCACCTATCTTAAATCAAGATTAGCACTATCTCCAAACGAATCAAAACGAGCTGCCATTTGAGCCCCGTCACCTAGGAGTACCATTCGGTGTGTCCAAAACGATTTCTGAGCCTATGGTTTGTTTTGCGCAAACTGTGCACCGATTTTAGAGCATGTGGTTTGTTTCGCGCAAACTGTGCACCTATCATGCACCGAAACTAACACTATATCCAAAAGGATTAAAACGAGATTCTACATGACCCACGTCACCTAGGATTTCCATCGGGTGTGTCCAAAATGATTTCTAACGCTATGGTACGTTTGGTTCAAACTGTGGATCTATCTTGCATCGATTCTAACACTATCTCCAAACGGACCGAGACGAGATTCTACATGACCCACGTCACCTAGGAGTTCCATCTGGTGTGTCCAAAATGATTTCTGAGCTTACGGTATGTTCGGCACAAACCATTTGAGCCTCGTCACCTAGGAGTACCATCCGGTGTGTCCAAAATGATTTCTTAGCCTATGGTGCGTTTGGCGCAAACTGTGCACCTGTCATGCACCGAAACTAACACTATCTCCAAAAGGATCAAAATGAGATTCTACATGACCCACGTCACCTAGGTGTTCCATCAGATGCGTCCAAAATAATTTCTGAGCTTACGGCACCTTCGGCGCAAATTGTTCACCTATCTTGAATCAAGATTAGCACAATCTCCAAACAAACCGAAACGAGCTTCCATTTGAGCCTCGTCACCTAGGAGTACCATCTGTTGTGTCCAAAACGATTTCTAAGCCTATGGTACGTTTCGCGCAAATTATGCAACTATCATGCATCGAAACTAACACTATCTCTAAAAGGACCGAAAGGAGATTCTACATGACCCACGTCACCTAGGAGTTCCATCAGGTGCGTCCAAAATGATTTCTGAGGCTATGGTATGTTTAGTTCAAATTGTGGATCTATCTTGCACCGAGGCTAACACTATCTACAAATGGGACCGAAACGAGAGTCTACATGACCCACGTCACCTAGGTGTTCCATCCGGTGCATCCAAAATGATTTCTGAGCTTACAGTACGTTCGACGCAAATCGTGCACCTATCTTGAATCAAGATTAGCACAATCTCCAAACGAACCAAAACGAGCTTCCATTTGAGCCTCGTCACCTAGGAGTACCATCTGGTGTGTCCAAAATAATTTCTGAGCCTTGATATGTTTCGCGCAAATTGTGCAACTATCATGCACCGAAACTAACACTATCTCCAAAAGGATCGAAATGAGATTCTACATATCCCACGTCACCTAAGAGTTCCATTAGGTGCGTCCAATACGGTTTCTGAAGCTATGGTACATTTAGCGCAAACTGTTGATCTATCTTGCACCGATACTCACACTATCTCCAAACGGACCACAACGAGATTCTACATGACCCACATCACCTAGGAGTTCCATCGGGTGCGTCCAAAATAATTTCCGAGCTTACAGTATGTTAGGCGCAAACCGTGCACCTATCTTAAATCAAGATTAGCACTATCTCCAAACGAATCAAAACGAGCTTCCATTTGAGCCCCATCACCTAGGAGTACCATCCGGTGTGTCCAAAACGATTTCTGAGCCTATGGTTTGTTTTGCGCAAACTGTGCACCGATTTTAGAGCCTGTGGTTTGTTTCACGCAAACTGTGCACCTATCATGCACCGAAACTAACACTATATCCAAAAGGATTAAAACGAGATTCTACATGACCCACGTCACCTAGGATTTCCAACGGGTGCGTCCAAAATGATTTCTAACGCTATGGTACGTTTAGTTCAAACTGTGGATCTATCTTGCATCGATTCTAACACTATCTCCAAACGGACCGAGACGAGATTCTACATGACCCACGTCACCTAGGAGTTCCATCTGGTGTGTCCAAAATGATTTCTGAGCTTACGGTATGTTCGGCACAAACCATTTGAGCCTCGTCACCTAGGAGTACCATCCGGTGTGTCCAAAATGATTTCTTAGCCTATGGTGCGTTTGGCGCAAATTGTGCACCTGTCATGCACCGAAACTAACACTATCTCCAAAAGGATCAAAACGAGATTCTACATGACCCACGTCACCTAGGTGTTCCATCAGATGCGTCCAAAATGATTTCTGAGCTTACGGCACCTTCGGCGCAAATTGTTCACCTATCTTGAATCAAGATTAGCACAATCTCCAAACAAACCGAAACGAGCTTCCATTTGAGCCTCGTCACCTAGGAGTACCATCTGGTGTGTCCAAAACGATTTCTAAGCCTATGGTACGTTTCGCGCAAATATGCAACTATCATGCATCGAAACTAACACTATCTCTAAAAGGACCGAAAGGAGATTCTACATGACCCACGTCACCTAGGAGTACCATCCGGTGTGTCCAAAATGATTTCTTAGCCTATGGTGCGTTTGGCGCAAATTGTGCACCTGTCATGCACCGAAACTAACACTATCTCCAAAAGGATCAAAAACGAGATTCTACATGACCCACGTCACCTAGGTGTTCCATCAGATGCGTCCAAAATGATTTATGAGCTTACGGCACCTTTGCGCAAATGTGCACCTATCTTAATCAAGATTAGCACAATCTCCAAACAAACCGAAACGAGCTTCCATTTGAGCCTGTCACCTAGGAGTACCATCTGGGTGTCCAAAACGATTTCTAAGCCTATGGTACGTTTCGCGCAAATTATGCAACTATCATGCATCGAAACTAACACTATCTCTAAAAGACCGAAAGAGATCTACATGACCACGTCACCTAGAGTTCCATCAGGTGCGTCCAAAATGATTCTGAGGCTATGGTATGTTTGGTTCAAATTGTGGATCTATCTTGCACCGAGGCTAACACTATCTGCAAATGGACCGAAACGAGAGTCTACATGACCCACGTCACCTAGGTTTCCATCCGGTGCATCCAAAAATGATTACTGAGCTTACAGTACGTTCGGCGCAAATCATGCACCTATCTTGAATCAAGATTAGCACAATCTCCAAACAAACCAAAACGAGCTTCCATTTGAGCCTCGTCACCTAGGAGTACCATCCGGTGTGTCCAAAATAATTTCTGAGCCTATGATATATTTGGCGCAAACCGTCCACCAATAATGCACCGAAACTAACACTATCTCCAAAAGGATCGAATGGAGATTCAACATGACCCACGTCACCTAAGAGTTCCATCAGGTGTGTCCAAAATGGTTTCTGAAGCTATGGTACGTT
>CM036212.1:29436646-29502097 GCA_020631735.1 Saccharum officinarum | reverse complement strand
CCACGTCACCTAGGTGTTACATCGGGTGCGTCCAAATGATTTCTAAGCTTATGGTATATTTCGGCGCAATCGTGCGCCTATCTTGAATCAAGATTAGCACAATCTCCAAACGAACCGAAACGAGCTTCCATTTGAGCCTCGTCACCTAGGAGTACCATTCGGTGTGTCCAAAACGATTTCTGAGCCTATGGTATGTTTGGCGCAAATTGTGCAACTATCATGCAACGAAACTAACACTATCACCAAAAGGATCGAAATGAGATTCTACATGACCCTCGTCACCTAGATTTCCATCAGTGCGTCCCAACGGTTTCTGAAGCTATGGTACGTTTGGTGCAAACTGTGGATATATCTTGCACCGATACTAACACTATCTGCAAACGGACCGAAACGAGATTCTACATGACCCCCGTCACCTAGGAGTACCATCCGGTGTGTCCAAAACTATTTCTGACCCTATGGTATGTTTTGAGCAAACTTTGCACCTAACATGCACCGAAGCTAACCCTATCTCCAAAAGGATCGAAACAAGATTCTACATGACCTACGTCACCAAGGAGTTCCATCGGGTGCGTCCAAAATGATTTCTGAGGCCATGGTACGTTTGGTTCAAACTATGGATCTATCTTGCACTGAGGCTAACACTATCTCCAAATGGACCGTAACAAGATTCTACATGACCCACGTCACCTAGGTGTTACATCGGGTGCGTCCAAAATGATTTCCGAGCTTATGGTACATTCGGCGCAAATCGTGCACCTATCTTGAATCAAGATTAGCACAATCTCCACACAAACCGAAACTGCTTCCATTTGAGCCTCGTCACCTAGGAGTACCATCCGGTGTGTCCAAAATGATTTCTGAGCCTTTGGTATGTTTGGCGCAAACTGTGCACCTATCATGCACCGAAACTAACACTATCTCCAAAAGGATCAAAATGAGATTCTACATGACCCACGTCACCTAGGATTTCCATCGGGTGCGTACAATATGATTTCTGACGCTATGGTACGTTTGGTCCAAACTGTGGATTTACCTTGCACTGAGACTAACACTATCTCCAAATGGACCGAAATCAGATTCTACATGACCCACGTCATCTAGGTGTTCCATCGGGTGCATCTAAAATGATTTCTGAGCTTACGTCACGTTCGGCGCAAAATCGTGTACCTATCTTGAATCAAGATTAGCACAATCTCAAACGAACTGAAATGAGCTTCCATTTGAGCCTCGTCACCTAGGAGTACCATCTGGTGTGTTCAAAAGGATTTCTGAGCCTATGGTATGTTTGGCGCAAATTGTGCAACTATCATGCAACGAAACTAACACTATCACCAAAAGGATCGAAATGAGATTCTACATGACCCTCGTCACCTAGATTTCCATCAAGTGCGTTCAAAACGGCTTCTGAAGCTATGGTACGTTTGGTTTGAAACTGTGATCTACCTAGCACTGAGACTAACACTATCTTCAAATGGACCGAAACGAGATTCTACATGACCCACGTCACCTAGGTGTTCCATCGGGTGCGTCCAAAATGATTTCTGAGCATTATGGCACGTTTGTGCAAAATTGTGTACCTATTTTGAATCAAGATTAGCACAATCTCCAAATGAACTGAAATGAGCTTCCATTTGAGCCTTGTCACCTAGGAGTACCATTCGGTGTGTCCAAAACGATTTCTGAGCCTATGGTATGTTTGGCGCAAATTGTGCAACTATCATGCAACGAAACTAACACTATCACCAAAAGGATCGAAATGAGATTCTACATGACCCTCGTCACCTAGGATTTCCATCAAGTGCGTCCCAAACGGTTTCTGAAGCTTTGGTACGTTTGGTGCAAAACTGTGGAACTATCTTGCACCGATACTAACACTATCTGCAAACGGACCGAAACGAGATTCTACATGACCCCACGTGACCTAGGAGATCCATCGGGGCGTCCAAAATAATTTCCGAGCTTACGGTACGTTAGGCGCAAACCGTGCACCTAGCTTAAATCATGATTAGCACTATCTCTAAATGAACCGAAACGAGCTTCCATTTGAGCCCCGTCACCTAGGAGTACCATCCGGTGTGTCCAAAATGATTTCTAACCTATGGTATGTTTCGAGCAAACTGTGCACCTGTCATGCACCGAACTAACCTATCTCCAAAAGGATTCAAAACAAGATTCTACATGACCTACGTCACCTAGGAGTTCCATCGGGTGCGTCCAAAATGATTTCTGAGGCCATGTACGTTTGTTCAAACTGTGAATCTATCTTGCACTGAGGCTAACACTATCTCCAAATGGACCGTAACAAGATTCTACATAACCCACGTCACCTAGTTGTTACATCGGGTGCGTCCAAAATGATTTCCGAGCTTATGGTACGTTCGGCGCACATCGTGCACCTATCTTGAATCAAGATTAGCACAATCTCCACACAAACCGAAACGAGCTTCCATTTGAGCCTCGTCACCTAGGAGTACCATCTGGTGTGTCCAAAATGATTTCTGAGCCTATGGTATGTTTGGCGCAAACTGTGCACCTGTCATGCACCGAAACTAACACTATCTTCAAAAGGATCAAAACGAGATTCTACATGACCCACGTCACCTAGGATTTCCATTAGGTGCGTCCAAAATGATTTCTAACGCTATGGTACGTTTGGTTCAAACTATGGATCTACCTTGCACTGAGACTAACACTATCTCCAAATGGACCGAAATGAGATTCTACATGACCCACGTCACCTAGGTGTTCCATCGGGTGCGTCCAAAATGATTTCTGAGCTTACGGCATGTTCGGCGCAAAATCGTGTACCTATCTTCAATCAAGATTAGCACAATCTCCAAACGAACTGAAATGAGCTACCATTTGAGCCTCGTCACCTAGTAGTACCATCCGGTGTGTCCAAATTGATTTCTGAGCCTATGGTATGTTTCGCTTAAATTGTGCAACTATCATGCACCGAAACTAACACCATCTCTAAAAGGACTAAAAGGAGATTCTACATGACCCACGTCACCTAGGAGTTCCACCAGGTGCGTCCAAAATGATTTCTGAGGCTATGGTACGTTTGGTTCAAACTGTGGATCTATCTTGCTCCGAGGCTAACACTATCTGCAAATGGACTGAAACGAGAGTCTACATGACCCACGTCACCTAGGAGTTCCATCAGATGCGTCTAAAATGATTTCTGATTCTACGGTACGTTTGGCGCAAACTGTGCACCTATCTTGAATCAAGATTAGTATCACCAAAAGGATCAAAAAGAGATTCTACATGACCCACGTCACCTAGGATTTCCATCGGGTGCGTCCAAAATGATTTCTGACGCTATGGTATGTTTGGTCCAAACTGTGGATCTACCTTGCACTGAGACTAACACTATCTCCAAATGGACCGAAATGAGATTCTACATGACCCACGTCACCTAGGTGTTCCATCGAGTGCGTCCAAAATGATTTCTAAGCTTACATCACGTTCGGCGCAAAATCGTGTACCTATCTTGAATCAAGATTAGCACAATCTCCAAACGAACTGAAATGAGCTTCCATTTGAGCCTCGTCACCTAGGAGTACCATCCGGTGTGTTCAAAAGGATTTCTGAGTCTATGGTATGTTTGGCACAAATTATGGAACTATCATGCAACGCAACTAACACTATCACCAAAAGGATCGAAATGAGATTCTACATGACCCTCGTCACCTAGGATTTCCATCAAGTGCATCCGAAACGGTTTCTGAAGCTATGGTAAGTTTGGTTGAAACTATGGATCTACCTAGCACTGAGACTAATACTATCTCCAAATGGACCAAAATGAGATTCTACATGACCCACGTCACCTAGGTGTTCCATCGGGTGCGTCCAAAATGATTTCTGAGCTTACGGCATGTTCGGCGCAAAATCGTGTACCTATCTTGAATCAAGATTAGCACAATCTCCAAACGAACTGAAATGAGCTTCCATTTGAGCCTCGTCACCTAGGAGTACCATCTGGTGTGTCCAAAACAATTTCTGAGCCTATGGTATGTTTGGCGCAAATTTGTGCAACTATCATGCAACGAAACTAACACTATCACCAAAAGGATCGAAATGAGATTCTACATGACCCTCGTCACCTAGGATTTCCATCAAGTGCGTCCCAAACGGTTTCTGAAGCTTTGGTACGTTTGGTGCAAACTGTGGATCTATCTTGCACCGATACTAACCCTATCTGCAAATGGACCGAAACGAGATTCTACATGACCCATGTCACCTAGGAGATCCATCGAGGGCGTCCAAAATAATTTCCGAGCTTATGGCACGTTAGGCGCAAACCGTGCACCTACCTTAAATGATGATTAGCACTATCTCTAAATGAACCGAAACGAGCTTCCATTTGAGCCCCGTCACCTAGGAGTACCATCCGGTGTGTCCAAAATGATTTCTGACCCTATGGTATGTTTCGAGCAAACTGTGCACCTGTCATGCACCGAAACTAACCCTATCTCCAAAAGGATCAAAACAAGATTCTACATGACCTACGTCACCTAGGAGTTCCATCGGGTGCGTCCAAAATGATTTCTGAGGCCATGGTATGTTTGGTTCAAACTGTGGATCTATCTTGCACTGAGGCTAACACTATCTCCAAATGGACCGTAACAAGATTCTACATAACCCACGTCACCTAGATGTTACATCGGGTGTGTCCAAAATGATTTCCGAGCTTATGGTACGTTCGGCGCACATCGTGCACCTATCTTGAATCAAGATTAGCACAATCTCCACACAAACCGAAACGAGCTTCCATTTGAGCCTCGTCACCTAGGAGTACCATTCGGTGTGTCCAAAATGATTTCTGAGCCTATGGTATGTTTGGCGCAAACTGTGCACCTGTCATGCACCAAAACTAACACTATCTTCAAAAGGATCAAAACAAGATTCTACATGACCCACGTCACCTAGGATTTCCATCAGGTGCGTCAAAAATGATTTCTGATGCTATGGTATGTTTGGTTCAAACTGTGGATCTACCTTGCACTGAGACTAACACTATCTCCAAATGGACCGAAATGAGATTCTACATGACCCACGTCACCTAGGTATTCCATCTGGTGCGTCCAAAATAATTTCTAAGCTTACGGTACGTTCGGCGCAAAATCGTGTACCTATCTTGAATCAAGATTAGCACAATCTCCAAACGAACTGAAATGAGCTACCATTTGAGCCTCGTCACCTAGTAGTACCATCCAGTGTGTTCAAATTGATTTCTGAGCCTATGGTACGTTTCGCTTAAATTGTGCAACTATCATGCACCGAAACTAACACTATCTCTAAAAGGACCAAAAGGAGATTCTACATGACCCACGTCGCCTAGGAGCTCCATTAGGTGCGTCCAAAATGATTTATGAGGCTATGGTACGTTTGGTTCAAACTATGGATCTATCTTGCACCGAGGCTAACACTATCTGCAAATGGACCGAAACGAGAGTCTACAGGACCCACGTCACCTAGGAGTTCCATCAGATACGTCTAAAATGATTTCTGATTCTACGGTACGTTTGGCGCAAACTGTGCACCTATCTTGAATCAAGATTAGTATCACCAAAAGGATCAAAATGAGATTCTACATGACCCTCGTCACCTACGATTTCCATCAAGTGTGTCCAAAACGGTTTCTGAAGCTATGGTACATTTGGCGCAAACTGTGGATCTATCTTGCACCGATACTAACACTATCTGCAAACGGATTGAGACGAGATTCTACATGACCCCGTCACCTAGGAGTTCCATCGGGTGCGTCCAAAATAATTTCTGAGCTTACGGTATGTTAGGCACAAACCGTGCACCTATCTTAAATCAATATTAGCACTATCTCTAAACAAACCGAAATGAGCTTCCATTTGAGCCCCATCACCTAGGAGTACCATCCGGTGTGTTCAAAATAGTTTTCTGAGCCTATGGTATGTTTCGCGCAAACTGTGCACATATCATGCACCGAAACTAACCCTATCTCAAAAAGGATCAAAACAAGATTCTACATGACCTACGTCACCTAGGAGTTCCATCGGGTGCGTCCAAAATGATTTCTGATGCTATGGTACATTTGGTTCAAACTATGGATCTATCTTGCACTGAGGCTAACACTATCTCCGTAACGAGATTCTACATGACCCACGTCACCTAGGTGTTACATCGGGTGCGTCCAAAATGATTTCCGATCTTATGGTACGTTCTAATGAGATCCCGTAGGGTTCGCTGGCCAATCTTTTGATGAGAGATGGTGGATAACTCAATTTGTGGATGGAGACGACGTTCACGGCCTGACTACAACCGTCCAAGGACACTACGCCTTAGCAACCGATACACCTCCTCCGATGGCTGCCGTGATCTAGTGGCGCGACAACCAGCCACTAGGGCACCCGTCCTGCAAGCAATCGAAGAACTAGCAAGAACAAGAAGAACAAGCACTTAATTGCCAAATAAATATGAAAGTTTCAATCTAAAAACACAAGATGGTGAGGTTCTGAAAACAATCAGTCAGGCGGTTGATCCAACACGCGCGCTGAAAGGCGGTAGCAATAGCTAACTCGACAAAAGAAAACCTAATCTGTTTGTAACGGCCCTAGAGGCATATAAGTAGATGGGAGGATGACCACAAGGGTGTTTGAGTCGTTCTCCAACCCTAGAACGCGTCCCTAATGGACCCAACTTGATACATGGGCCATCGGCCCAAAATAAGGTGACGCAGCACCGTTGACAGAAAAGGTCTCGGTACAAAAATAGTTACTGCAGAAGCATCTGATAAGATATATCCATGAGTCTAGATCCGTTGGAAAGTAGACTTAATAAGCTTTCCAAAAAGTGCTAGAACGTCCCAATCCGAGTCCGTATGAAGTCGTGGCATGCATCACAAGTTGGTGCTGTCCTGCAGTCCAAATCCAGCCGGCGCCAATCCCCTGCCCTTCTGATCCTCTCCATCATTCCTAAGTAAAACAAGAGTGCATGCATTTCTATTGTATAAATATGATGGACAAGAGTTTAAGAATAAACTTACTTAATGGTTGAGTTGATGGGCACGAGCATGAGTAAGAGGACCAAGTGGTGCTAGCGATGGTGTAGGTGTGGTGTTGATGTCCTCATCATCCTCCCCTTCTTGCATTTGAGTCGTCCTCAACTCAAGCTCAATGTCCTCACCCAAATATGGCTTTAAATCTGCTATGTTGAATGTGGGACTAACCCCAAAATCTACAGGCAGATCCAGCTTATATGCATTATCATTAATTTTCTCTAACACTTTAAATGGTCCATCAGCCCTAGGCATCAATTTAGACTTTCTCAATTCAGAAAACATATCCTTTCTCAAATGCAACCAAACTAAATCTCCATGTTCAAATATTAGTTCCTTTCTACCTTTATCACCAGCAAACTTATATTTAGCATTCATACGCTCTATGTTTTCTTTAGTTGTTTCATGCAGTTTTAACATCAATTCAGCACGCTTAGTAGCGTCAAAATTTAGTTTTTCAGAAGATGGCAAAGGCATCAAATCAATAGGAGCACGAGGCAAGAAACCATATACAATCTGAAATGGGCACATCTTTGTAGTAGAATGCAGTGAATGATTATAAGCAAATTCAATATGAGGCAAACAATCTTCCCACATCTTAATGTTCTTCTTTAAAACAGCCCTTAACATAGTAGACAAAGTTCTATTGACAACTTCAGTTTGACCATCGGTTTGGGGATGACATGTAGTAGAAAACAAAAGCTTAGTTCCCAGTTTTCCCCATAAAGTCTTCCAAAAATGACTAAGAAATTTAGCATCACGATCAAAAACAATTGTGTTGGGCACACCATGCAAACGAACAATTTCTCGAAAGAACAAATCAGCAATATGAGTAGCATCATCAGTTTTACGACATGGTATGAAATGTGCCATCTTAGAAAATCTATCAACAACCACAAACACACTATCATGTCCCTTTCTAGTCCTTGGCAAACCCAACACAAAATCCATAGAAATATCTTCCCAAGGAGCACTAGGAACAGGTAGAGGCAAATACAAACCATGTGGATACGACTTAGCCTTTTGACATGTCGTGCAACGAGCAACAAATCTCTCCACATCTCTTCTCATCTTTGGCCAAAAGAAATGACCAGCAAGTATGTCCTCTGTTTTCTTGGCTCCAAAATTCCCCATCAAGCCACCTCCATGTGCCTCCTGCAGCAACAACAAACGAACGGAGCTAGCTGGAATGCATAGCTTGTTAGCTCTAAACACAAATCAATCACTAAAGATGAATTTGTTCCATCCTTTCCCATCTTTACAATGCAGCAACACTTCATTAAAATCAGCATCATTGACATATTGGTCTTTAATTGTTTCTAATCCAAAGATTTTGCAATCAAGTTGATTCAGCAAAGTATATCTCCTAGACAAAGCAGTAGCAATAATATTCTCTTTCCCTTTCTTGTGCTTAATAACATAAGGAAAAGATTCAATAAATTCAACCCACTTAGCATGTCTACGGTTCAATTTCCCTTGACTACGAATATGCTTCAAAGATTCATGATCAGAATGAATAACAAACTCTTTGGGCCACAAGTAATGCTGCCATGTTTCTAATGTGTGAACAAGAGCATACAATTCCTTATCATAAGTAGAATAATTTAGAACAGGCCCACTCAATTTTTCACTAAAATACGCAACAGGTTTGCCTTCTTGTAACAAAACACCACCCAATCCAATTCCACTAGCATCACATTGAAGCTCAAAAGTCTTATTAAAATTAGGAAGATGGAGGAGGGGTGCATGTGTCAACTTATATTTCAGCATGTTGAAGGAGTTCTCGTGTACTTTGCCCCAACTAAAAGGCACTCCCTTCTTCGTAAGCTCATTCAAAGGTGCAGCAATGGTGCTAAAGTCCTTCACAAAATGGTGATAGAAACCAGCAAGTCCTAGGAAACTTCGCACTTGGGTGATAGTCTTTGGTACAGGCCATCCCTGTATAGCTTCTACCTTGGCTTGATCAACCTCAATTCCTTGTGGAGTCACAACATAGCCAAGAAAAGACACTCGATCGGTGCAAAAGGTGCACTTCTCAAGGTTACCAAATAAACGTGCATCCCGTAAAGCATTAAAAACAGCACGTAAATGATCAAGATGTTCATCCATAGATTTACTGTAAATCAATATATCATCAAAGTAAACTACAACAAATTTTCCAATGAAAGCACGCAGAACCTCGTTCATTAATCTCATGAAAGTACTTGGTGCATTAGTTAACCCAAAAGGCATGACTAACCACTCATATAAACCAAATTTAGTTTTGAAAGCAGTTTTCCATTCATCTCCCAATTTCATACGAATCTAGTGGTACCCACTACGCAAATCAACTTTGGAAAAAACAACAGCACCACTTAGTTCATCAAGCATATCATCCAAACGTGGAATAGGGTGTCGATATCGAATGGTGATATTATTAATATCTCTACAATCAACACACATGCGCCATGTACCATCTTTCTTAGGCACTAAAATAACAGGAATAGCACAAGGACTAAGGGACTAATGCACATAACCTTTGTCGAGTAGTCCTTGCACTTGTCGCTGTATTTCCTTCGTTTCTTCCGGATTTGTCCTATATGGCGCACGATTTGGCAAAGATGCACCAGGAATAAGATCAATTTGGTGCTCAATCCCTCGTATTGGTGGTAGCCCCGTTGGTATCTCACTTGGAAAAACATCGGAATACTCCTGCAAAATGTTAGCAACAGCAGGGGGCAAACAATGCTGCATATCGTGAATTGAAATCAAAATGTCCTTGCACACCAAAGCATAGGCAACAGAAGTGAAAGCAACCAATTCATTAATATCAGATTTAGTAGCAAGCAAACAATGTCCTTTCAATCTTATCTCATCTTTCTTACTACTCACAGATTTGGCATTTTTATTGCTCTCACTTTTAGCTTTTGCAGCTTTAGCAAGATCATTTTGCATAATAGCTTCAAGAGACATAGGATGCAACACAATTTTTCTATCATGGTATAGAAAAAGAATACTGATTTGCTCTACCATGATGCATAGAATCTCTATCAAATTGCCAAGGTCTACCTAGCAGAATATTACAAGCTTGCATAGGCACAACATCACATTCAACAACATCTTTATAGGATCCAATGGAAAAATTGATTCGCACAAGTCTAGTTACCTTTGCCTTACCACTGTTGTTCAGCCATTGAATGTAATATGGATGTGGGTGTGGTTTGGTGGTAAGCGCAAGCTTCTCCACCATGTCGCTGCTGGCCAAGTTGTTGCAACTACCTCCATCAATGATCATGCAGCACGAACGCTCTTTGATGACACACTTTGTTTGAAACAATGTGTGTCGCTGATTTTGCTCCACCTTCTCCATTTGGGCGCTAAGCACACGCTGCACAATGAGGCTCTCATAATGATCTGCATTCTCTGCACCAATCTGCTCTTCTGGTTGTTCGTCACTACTTGCATGGTCAGCAGCAAGCAAAGCAAATGCATCTTCATCAAAATCAGTAGCAGAGGAATACTCACCATCATCTTTGACGACCATAACACGCTTGCTTGGACAGTCACGCATCACATGTCCATACCCCTTGCACCGGTCACACTGAATGTCTCTTGTTCTACCAGTAGATGCCATGGATGAAACGCTTGCAGCAGGCTTCTGGATCATCTTGGCCACTGAATTTGCGGGAGTAGCACGTGGCTTGTCGCTGGATGATGGCATAGGAGTACGTGTAGTCAGAGTAGTACTCATGCGGGGCTGCCATGAATTAGTCTTCCCTGCAGAAAAATTATTCTTGGTACTGGCACGTCGCCCCTGCACTTCCCTTTTAGCTTTACAAGCAAGATGAAACAAACAGGTTACGTTAGTGTATTCTTTATAAGCAAGGATGTCCTGAATTTCTCGATTTAACCCACCCAAAAATCTTGCCATAGCAGGTTCGTCATCCTCATCTAAATTACAATGCAACATACCCATTTGCAATTCTTGATAATATTCTTCTACACTTTTAGCACCCTGTCTAAGTTGTTGCAATTTATGTAACAAATCACATGCATAGTAAGAAGGAACAAATCTAGCCCTCATGATTTGTTTCAAAGCATTCCAAGTTCATGGTATGTTATTAGGATTTTTCTTGCCATGTTCTATCCACCAAACAGTAGCAAAGTCAGTAAACTCACTAGTAGCAGCCCTAACACGTGTATTCTCAGGAAATTCATGACATGCAAACTTCTGGTCAACAACAATTTCCCAAGAAAGGTATGCATCAGGATCATACTTACCATCAAAAGGAGGTATCTTAAATTTAATCTTACTAAAAGCATCATTATTATTGGGTACCTCGCGTCGGCGGTGACCACCCATACCTCTATGATTATGGCGTAGACGACGCCGATCACGAGTGTCATGATCATCTGTTTAGTATCAGCAGTATAGTCATCATTAAAATTATCTTCGAGTTGCTCTTCGTCCTTGTTGTCTTCATTATGCTGCTCTTTGTCTTTCGTGTGGAAGTCATCAAAACGCTGCAGAAGAGCAGCAAGGCTTCTATCCACACGAGCAACAGATGCCTCCAATCCTGCAAGCTTGGTGTTGGTGGCAAGTTGGGTGGCCTCCAATTGCCCAATCTTGTCATTGGTCACCTGTAAATCTTGATCAAGTCCTTCTGTATGCAGCTGCACTTGCCTTGTAAAATGTTGAATGATGCCCTTTGTGCGAGGAGATTGTGGCATCCTATTCTCATCCTCTGACCCTATCATGGTTTAAAAGACAAGGACAACAAGAAAACAGGTGAAGAAATAAAAGCCCTACAGCTATTAGGATGTAGCTACAGCAAGACGCTCACTCTCACCCTGTTTCTCAAGCTCTTACCAGTTCTTACCTTGCTCAACAAGAGGGGTCAACAACCAGCAAGTCTGCAACCTTGGAAGAGAATGTATCGGTACCACAGCAACAACACCTATCAAGCTGTAGTCGTATATGTGGAGCTGTAGGTGGGCCAAATGCTATGCATAAGGAAAGATACTAGCGCCACGTTAGTCACAAAAGCGAGCTGAATAATCATTCAACGGTGGTACTGTGTTGGTCCTAGCCTAGACCGTGCTGGAGACGCGAGCCTGGACACAAAGGAAATCACAAACTCCACCTAACAAAAGGAGGACACAAAGGAAATCACAAACTCCACCTAACAAAATGAGACAACACAAAGATCAGCCCCTTTTCTTTTTTTTTTTTTTCTTTTTTTCCTTTTTTTCTTTTTTTTGGGAATCCTCAAAACTGATTATATGATTAGAGAGATATCAAATGAGCAATTCACCACACACACTTTTTCTAAAAAAACATGGGTATTCTGGTAAAAAAAAGATAGGTAGGACGTGGAGAGTTTGAGTATAGGTAGGACTACTGCTGCACAAAGATGTACTTAGATTCAGACTCAAAACAGCAACAAGGCAGCTGTCAATTCGGACTTTAAACTGATTCCAACTCGAACTCAACCCCACGTGGAATTCGGTCTGAAAACAACTCAGATTCCTACTCGGACTTGAACACAAGGATATATTCGGATTTAGCTAACAAAAGGTTTATATGGTAGCACACAGCTGTGACTATAACGTGACAAGAACTCGAAACTCAAAAGGACTAAAACTAAGACCAGCAACTCAACGCAACTGATGCAACCGACGACTCAACAAGCCCTACTAAGCAGTGCTAGCAAAGGCTCAAAAGGTCTATAGGATTACGGAACCCTAATCTACTAATTGTTTTGGCTTTTCTAGACTATAGGAAATTAAAAACAGCGAAGGATTGGAAGTCTCTCACCGATCAACCTTGCTCTGATTACCAACTAATGAGATCCCGTAGGGTTCGCTGGCCAATCTTTCGATGAGAGATGGTGGATAACTCGATTTGTGGATGGAGATGACGTTCACGGCCTGACTACAACCGTCCAAGGACGCTGCGCCTTAGCAACCAATACACCTCCTCCGATGGCTGCCGTGATCTTGCAGCGCGACAACCAGCCACTAGGGCACCCGTCCTGCAAGCAATCGAAGAACCAGCAAGAACAAGAAGAACAAGCACTTAATTGCCAAATAAATATGAAGGTTTCAATCTAAAAACACAAGATGGTGAGGTTCTGAAAACAATCAGTCAGGCGGTTGATCCAACACGCGCACTGAAAGGCGGTAGCAATAGCTAACTCGACAAAACAAAGCCTAATCTGTTTGTGGCGGCCCTAGAGGCATATAAGTAGATGGGAGGACGACCACAAGGGTGTTTGAGTCGTTCTCCAACCCTAGGACGCGTCTCTAATGGACCCAACTTGATACATGGGCCATCGGCCCAAAATAAGGTGACGCAGCACCGTTGACAGAAAAGGTCTCGGTACAAAAATAGTTACTGCAGAAGCACCTGATAAGATATATCCATGAGGCTAGATCCTTTGGAAAGTAGACTTGATAAGCTTTCCAAAAAGTGCTAGAACGTCCCAATCCGAGTCCGTATGAAGTCGTGGCATGCATCACAAGTTGGTGCTGTCCTGCAGTCCAAATCCAGCCGGCGCCAATCCCCTGCCCTTCTGATCCTCTCCGTCATTCCTAAGTAAAACAAGAGTTCACGTGTTTCCATTGTCTAAATATGACGGACAAGAGTTTAAGAATAAACTTACTTGATGGTTGAGTTGATGGGCACGAGCACGAGTAAGAGGACCAAGTGGTGCTAGCGATGGTGTAGGTGTGGTGTTGATGTCCTCATCACGTTCGGCGCAAATTGTGCACCTATCTTGAATCAAGATTAGCACAATCTCCAAACGAACTGAAACGGGCTTCCATTTGAGCCTCGTCACCTAGAAGTACCATCCGGTGTGTCCAAAACGATTTCTGAGCCTATGGTATGTTAGGCGCAAACTGTGCACCTGTCATGCACCGAAACAAACACTATCTCCAAAAGGATCAAAACGAGATTCTACATGACCCACGTCACCTAGGATTTCCATCGGGTGCGTCCAAAATAATTTCTGACGCTATGGTACGTTTGGTTCAAACTATGGATCTACCTTGCACCGAGACTAACACTATCTCCAAATAGACCGAAACGAGATTCAACATGACCCACGTCACCTAGGTGTTCCATTGGGTGCGTCCAAAATGATTTCTGAGCTTACGGCACGTTCGACGCAAATCGTACACCTATCTTGAATTAAGATTAGCACAATCTCCAAACGAACCAAAATAAGCTTCCATTTGAGCCTTGTCAATTAGGAGTGCCATCCGGTGTGTCCAAAACGATTTCTGAGCCCATGGTATGTTTCGCACAAACTGTGCACCTATCATGCACTGAAACTAACACTATCTCCAAAAGGATCAAAACGAGATTCTACATGACCCAAGTCACCTAGGATTTCCATCGGGTGTGTCCAAAATGATTTCTGACGCTATTGTATGTTTGGTTCAAACTGTGGATCTATCTTGCACCGATTCTAACACATTCTCCAAACGGACCGCAACGAGATTCTACATGACCAACGTCACCTAGGAGTTCCATCAGATGCGTCCAAAATGATTTCTGATTCTACGGTACGTTTGGCGCAAATTGTGCACTTATCTTCAATCAAGATTAGCACTATTTCCAATTGGACCAAAACGAGCTTCCATTTGAACGTCGTCACCTAGGAGTACCATCCGGTGTGTCCAAAATAATTTCTGAGCATATGGTATGCTTGACACAAACTGTGCACCTATCATGCAATGAAACTAACAATCTCTCTAAAAGGACCAAAAGGAGATCTACAAGACCCACGTCACCTAGGAGTTCCATCAGGTGCGTCCAAAATGATTTCTGAGGCTATGGTATGTTTGGTTCAAAATGTGGATCTTTCTTGCACCGAGGCTAACACAATCTGCAAATGGACCGAAACGAGAGTCTAAATGACCCACGTCACCTAGGTGTTCCATCCGAGGCGTCCAAAATGATTTCTGAGCTTACTGTACGTTCGGCGCAAATCGTGCACCTATGTTGAATCAAGATTAGCACAATCTCCAAACGTACCAAAACGAGCTTTCATTTGAGCCTTGTCACCTAAGTGTACCATCCGTTGTGTCCAAAAGGATTTCTGAGCCTATGGTCCGTTTCGCTCAAATTGTGCAACTATCATGCACCGAAACTAACACTGTCTCCAAAAGGATCAAAATGAGATTCTACATGACCCATGTCACCTAAGAGTTCCATTAGGTGCGTCCAAAACGGTTTCTAAAGCTATGGTACGTTTGGTGCAAACTGTGGATCTATCTTGCACCGATAGTAACACTATCTCCAAACGGACCGCAACAAGATTCTACATGATCCACATCACCTAGGAGTTCTATCGGGTGCGTCCAAAATAATTTCCGAGCTTACGGTACGTTAGGCGCAAACCGCACCTATCTTAAATCAAGATTAGCACTATCCCCAAACGAACTCAAATGAGCTTCCATTTGAGCCCCGTGACCTAGGAGTACCATCCGCTGTGTCCAAAACGATTTCTGAGCCTATGGTATTTTTCATGCAAACTGTGCACCTATCATGCACCGATACTAACACTATCTCCAAAAGGATCAAAACGAGATTCTACATGACCCACATCACCTAGGATTTCCATCGGGTGCGTCCAAAATTATTTCTGATGCTATGGTACGTTTGGTTCAAACTGTGGAACTATCTTGCACCGATTCTAATACTATCTCCAAACGGACCGCAACGAGATTCTACATGACCCACGTCACCTAGGAGTTCCATCAGATGTGTCCAAAATGATTTCTGATTCTACGGTACATTTGGCGCAAACTGTGCACCTATCTTGAATCAAGATTAGCACTATTTCCAATCAGACCAAAACGAGCTTCCATTTGAACGTCGTCACCTAGGAGTACCATCCAGTGTGTCCAAAATGAATTTCTGAGCATATGGTACGCTTTATGCAAACTGTGCACCTACCATGCACCGAAACTAACACTATCTCCAAAAGGATCAAAACGAGATTCTACATGACCCAAGTCACCTAGGATTTCCATCGGGTGTGTCCAAAATGATTTCTGACGCTATTGTACGTTTGGTTAAAACTGTGGATCTATCTTGCACCGATTCTAACACATTCTCCAAACGGACCGCAACGAGATTCTACATGACCAACGTCACCTAGGAGTTCCATCAGATGCGTCCAAAATGATTTCTGATTCTATGGTACGTTTGGCGCAAATTGTGCACTTATCTTCAATCAAGATTAGCACTATTTCCAATTGGACCAAAACGAGCTTCCATTTGAACGTCGTCACCTAGGAGTACCATCCGGTGTGTCCAAAATAATTTCTGAGCATATGGTACGCTTGACACAAACTGTGCACCTATCATGCAATGAAACTAACAATCTCTCTAAAAGGACCAAAAGGAGATCTACAAGACCCACGTCACCTAGGAGTTCCATCAGGTGCGTCCAAAATGATTTCTGAGGCTATGGTATGTTAGGTTCAAAATGTGGATCTTTCTTGCACCGAGGCTAACACTATCTGCAAATGGACCGAAACGAGAGTCTAAATGACCCACGTCACCTAGGTGTTCCATCCGAGGCGTCCAAAATGATTTCCGAGCTTACTGTACGTTCGGCGCAAATCGTGCACCTATGTTGAATCAAGATTAGCACAATCTCCAAACGTACCAAAACGAGCTTCCATTTGAGCCTTGTCACCTAAGTGTACCATCCGTTGTGTCCAAAAGGATTTCTGAGCCTATGGTACGTTTCGCTCAAATTGTGCAACTATCATGCACCGAAACTAACACTGTCTCCAAAAGGATCAAAATGAGATTCTACATGACCCATGTCACCTAAGAGTTCCATCAGGTGCGTCCATAACGGTTTCTAAAGCTATGGTACGTTTGGTGCAAACTGTGGATCTATCTTGCACTGATAGTAACACTATCTCCAAACGGACCACAACGAGATTCTACATGACCCACGTCACCTAAGAGTTCTATCGGGTGCGTCCAAAATAATTTCCGAGCTTACGGTACGTTAAGCGCAAACCGCACCCATCTTAAATCAAGATTAGCACTTTCCCCAAACGAACTGAAATGAGCTTCCATTTGAGCCCCGTGACCTAGGAGTACCATCCGCTGTGTCCAAAATGATTTCTGAGCCTATGGTATTTTTCATGCAAACTGTGCACCTATCATGCATTGATACTAACACTATCTCCAAAAGGATCAAAACGAGATTCTACATCACCCACGTCACCTAGGATTTCCATCGGGTGCGTCCAAAATTTATTTCTGATGCTATGGTACGTTTGGTTCAAACTGTGGAACTATCTTGCACCGATTCTAATACTATCTCCAAACGGACCGCAACGAGATTCTAGATGACCCACGTCACCTAGGAGTTCCATCAGATGTGTCCAAAATGATTTCTGATTCTACGGTACATTTGGCGCAAACTGTGCACCTATCTTGAATCAAGATTAGCACTATTTCCAATTAGACCAAAACGAGCTTCCATTTGAACGTTGTCACCTAGGAGTACCATCCAGTGTGTCCAAAATGAATTTCTGAGCATATGGTAGTTTTTGCGCAAATTGTGCACCTATCATGCACCGAAACTAACACTATCACCAAAAGGATCAAAACAAGATTCTACATGACCCACCTCACCTAGGATTTCAATCGGGTGCGTCCAAAATGATTTTTGATGCTATGGTATGTTTGGTTCAAGCTATGGAACTATCTTGCACTGATTCTAACACTATCTCCAAACGGACCGCAACAAGATTCTACATGACCCATGTCACCTAGGAGTTCCATCAGATGCGTATAAAATGATTTATGATTCTACGGTACATTTGGCGCAAACTGTGCACCTATCTTGAATCAGATTAGCACTATTTCCAATCGGGCCAAAACATGCTTCCATTTGAACGTCATCACCTAGGAGTACCATCTGGTGTGTCCAAAATGATTTCTGAGCATATGGTACGCTTGACGCAAACTATGCACCTATCATGCACTGAAACTAACACTATCTCTAAAAGGACCAAAAGGAGATTCTACATGACCCACGTCACCTAGGAGTTCCATCAGGTGTGTCCAAAATGATTTCTGAGGCTATGGTATGTTTGGTTCAAAATGTGGATCTTTCTTGCACCGAGGCTAACACTATCTGCAAATGGACCGAAACGAGAGTCTAAATGACCCACGTCACCTAGGTGTTCCATCCGAGGCGTCCAAAATGATTTCCGAGCTTACAGTACGTTCGGCGCAAATCGTGCACCTATGTTGAATCAAGATTAGCACAATCTCCAAACATACCAAAACGAGCTTCCATTTGAGCCTTGTCACCTAAGAGTACCATCCGTTGTGTCCAAAACGATTTCTGAGCCTATGGTACGTTTCGCTCAAATTGTGCAACTATCATGCACCGAAACTAACACTGTCTCCAAAAGGATCAAAATGAGATTCTACATGACCCATCTCACCTAAGAGTTAAATCAGGTGCGTCCAAAACGGTTTCTAAAGCTATGGTACGTTTGGTGCAAACTGTGGATCTATCTTGCACCGATAGTAACACTATCTCCAAACGGACCGCAACGAGATTCTACATGACCCACGTCACCTAGGAGTTCTATCGGGTGCGTCCAAAATAATTTCCGAGCTTACGGTACGTTAGGCGCAAACCGCACCAATCTTAAATCAAGATTAGCACTATCCCCAAACGAACTGAAATGAGCTTCCATTTGAGCCCCGTGACCTAGGAGTACCATCCGCTGTGTCCAAAATGATTTCTGAGCCTATGGTATTTTTCATGCAAACTGTGCACCTATCATGCACCGATACTAACACTATCTCCAAAAGGATCAAAATGAGATTCTACATGACCCACGTCACCTAGGATTTCCATCGGGTGCGTCCAAAATTATTTCTGATGCTATGGTACGTTTGGTTCAAACTGTGGAACTATCTTGCACCGATTCTAATACTATCTCCAAACGGACCGCAACGAGATTCTACATGACCCACGTTACCTAGAAGTTCTATCAGATGTGTCCAAAATGATTTCTGATTCTACGGTACATTTGGCGCAAACTGTGCACCTATCTTGAATCAAGATTAGCACTATTTCTAATCAGACCAAAACGAGCTTCCATTTGAACGTCGTCACCTAGGAGTACCATCCAGTGTGTCCAAAATGAATTTCTGAGCATATGGTATGCTTTATGCAAACTGTGCACCTATCATGCACCGAAACTAACACTATCTCCAAAAGGATCAAAACGAGATTCTACATGACCCAAGTCACCTAGGATTTCCATCGGGTGTGTCCAAAATGATTTTTGACGCTATTGTACGTTTGGTTCAAACTGTGGATCTATCTTGCACCGATTCTAACACATTCTCCAAACGGACCGCAATGAGATTCTACATGACCAACGTCACCTAGGAGTTCCATCAGATGCGTCCAAAATGATTTCTGATTCTATGGTACGTTTGGCGCAAATTGTGCACTTATCTTCAATCAAGATTAGCACTATTTCCAATTGGACCAAAACGAGCTTCCATTTGAACGTCGTCACCTAGGAGTACCATCCGGTGTGTCCAAAATAATTTCTGAACATATGGTACGCTTGACACAAACTGTGCACCTATCATGCAATGAAACTAACAATCTCTCTAAAAGGACCAAAAGGAGATCTACAAGACCCACGTCACCTAGGAGTTCCATCAGGTGCGTCCAAAATGATTTCTGAGGCTATGGTATGTTTGGTTCAAAATGTGGATCTTTCTTGCACCGAGGCTAACACTATCTGCAAATGGACCGAAACAAGAGTCTAAATGACCCACGTCACCTAGGTGTTCCATCCGAGGCGTCTAAAATGATTTCCGAGCTTACTGTACGTTTGGCGCAAATCGTGCACCTATGTTGAATCAAGATTAGCACAATCTCCAAACGTACCAAAACGAGCTTCCATTTGAGCCTTGTCACCTAAGAGTACCATCCGTTGTGTCCAAAATGATTTTCTGAGCCTATGGTACGTTTCGCTCAAATTGTGCAACTATCATGCACCGAAACTAACACTGTCTCCAAAAGGATCAAAATGAGATTCTACATGACCCATGTCACCTAAGAGTTCCATCAGGTGCGTCCAAAACGGTTTCTAAAGCTACGGTACGTTTGGTGCAAATTGTGGATCTATCTTGCACCGATAGTAACACTATCTCCAAACGGACCACAATGAGATTCTACATGACCCACGTCACCTAGGAGTTCTATCGGGTGCGTCCAAAATAATTTCCGAGCTTACGGTATGTTAGGCGCAAACCGCACCTATCTTAAATCAAGATTAACACTATCCCCAAACGAACTGAAATGAGCTTCCATTTGAGCCCCGTGACCTAGGAGTACCATCCGCTGTGTCCAAAATGATTTCTGATCCTATGGTATTTTTCATGCAAACTGTGGACCTATCATGCACCGATACTAACACTATCTCCAAAAGGATCAAAACGAGATTCTACATGACCCACGTCACCTAGGAGTTCTATCGGGTGCGTCCAAAATAATTTCCGAGCTTACGGTATGTTAGGCGCAAACCGCACCTATCTTAAATCAAGATTAACACTATCCCCAAACGAACTGAAATGAGCTTCCATTTGAGCCCGTGACCTAGGAGTACCATCCGCTGTGTCCAAAATGATTTCTGATCCTATGGTATTTTTCATGCAAACTGTGGACCTATCATGCACCGATACTAACACTATCTCCAAAAGGATCAAAACGAGATTCTACATGACCCATGTCACCTAGGATTTCCATCGGGTGCGTCCAAAATTATTTCTGATGCTATGGTACGTTTGGTTCAAACTGTGGAACTATCTTGCACCGATTCTAATACTATCTCCAAATGGACCGCAACGAGATTCTACATGACCCACGTCACCTAGGAGTTCCATCAGATGTGTCCAAAATGATTTCTGATTCTACGGTACATTTGGCGCAAACTGTGCACCTATCTTGAATCAAGATTAGCACTATTTCCAATCGGACCAAAACGAGCTTCTATTTAAACGTCGTCACCTAGGAGTACCATCCAGTGTGTCCAAAATGAATTTCTGAGCATATGGTACGCTTTATGCAAACTGTGCACCTATCATGCACTGAAACTAACACTATCTCTAAAAGCTCCGAAAGGAGATTCTACATGACCCACGCCACCTAGGAGTTCCATCAGGTGCATCCAAAATGATTTTTGAGGCTATGGTACATTTGGTTCAAACAGTGGATCTATGTTGCACCGAGGCTAATGCTATATGCAAATAGACCGAAACGAGAGTCTACACGACCAACGTCACCTTGGTGTTCCATCCGGTGCGTACAAAATGATTTTCGAGCTTACGGTACGTTCTGCGCAAATCGTGCACCTATCTTGAATCAAGATTAGCACAATCTCCAAACAAACCGAAACGAGCTTCCATTTGAGCCTTGTCACCTAGGAGTACCATCCGGTGTGTCCAAAACAATTTCTGAGCCTATGGTACGTTTTCGCTCAAATTGTGCAACTATCATGCACCAAAACTAACACTGTCTCCAAAAGGATCGAAATGAGATTCTACATGACCCATGTCACCTAAGAGTTCCATCAGGTGCGTCCAAAATGGTTTCAGAAGCTATGGAATGTTTGGTGCAAACTGTGGATCTATCTTGCACTGATGCTAACACTATCTCCAAACAGACCACAATGAGATTCCACATGACCCACGTCACCAAGGAGTTCCATCGGGTGCGTCCAAAAAAATTTCTGAGCTTACGGTATGTTAGGCGTAAACCGTGCACCTATCTTAAATCAAGATTAGCACTATCTTCAAACGAACCGAAACGAGCTTCCATTTGAGCCCCGTCACCTAAGAGTACCATCCGGTGTGTCCAATATGATTTCTGAGCCTATGGTAATTTTTGCACAAACCGTGCACCTATCATGCACCGAAACTAACATTATATCCAAAAGGATCAAAATGAGATTCTACATGACCCACGTCACCTAGGATTTCCATCCGGTGCGTCCAAAATGATTTCAGATGCTATGGTGCATTTGGTGCAAACTGCGGATCTATCTTGCACCGATACTAACACTATCTCCAAATGGACCACAACGAGATTCTACATGACCCATGACACCTAGGCGTTCCATCAGATGCTTCCAAAATGATTTCTGATTCTACAGTACGTTTGGCGCAAACTGTGCACCAATCTTGAATCAAGATTAACACTATTTCCAATCGGACCAAAACGAGCTTCCATTTGAACATCATCACCTAGGAGTACCATCCAGTGTGTCCAAAATGATTTCTGAGCTTATGGTACATTTCGCTCAAATTGTGCAACTCTCATGCACTAAAACTGACACTATCTCCAAAAGGATCGAAATGAGATTCTACATGACCCACATCACCTAAGAGTTCCATCAGGTGCGTCCAAAACGGTTTCTGAAGCCATTGTACATTTGGTGCAAACTATGGATCTATCTTGCACCGATACTAACACTATCTCCAAACGGTCCGCAACGAGATTCTACATGACCCACGTCACCTAGAAGTTTCATCAGGTGCGTCCAAAATAATTTCCGAGGCTAACACTATCTACAAATGGACCGAAACGAGAGTCTAAATGACTCACGTCACCTAGGTATTCTATCCGGTGCGTCCAAAATGATTTCCGAGCTTACGGTACGTTCAGCGCAAATTGTGCACCTATCTTGAATCAAGATTCGCACAATCTCCAAACGAACCAAAATGAGCTTCCATTTGAGCCTCGTCACCTAGGAGTACCATCCGGTGTGTCCAAAACGATTTCTGACCCTATGGTACGTTTTGCTCAAATTGTGCAACTATCATGCACCAAAACTAACACTGTCACCAAAAGGATCGAAATGAGATTCCACATGACCCATGTCACCTAAGAGTTCCATCAGGTGCATCCAAAACGGTTTCGGAAGCTATGGTACATTTGGTGCAAACTGTGGATCTATCTTGCACCGATACTAACAGTATCTCCAAACGGACCGCAACGAGATTCTACATGACCCATGACACCTAGGAGTTCCATCAGATGCTTCCAAAATGATTTCTGATTCTGCAGTACGTTTGGCGCAAACTGTGCACCAATCTTGAATCAAGATTAACACTATTTCCAATCGGACCAAAATGAGCTTCCATTTGAACATCACCACCTAGGAGTACCATCCGGTGTATCCAAAACGATTTCTGAGGCTATGGTATGTTTCACTCAAATTGTGCAACTATCATGCACCGAAACTAACACTGTCTCCAAAAGGATCGAAATGAGATTCTACATGACCCACGTCACCTAAGAGTTCCATTAGGTGCGTCCAAAACGGTTTCTGAAGCTATGGTACATTTGGTGCAAACTGTGGATCTATCTTGCACCAATACTAACACTATCGCGAAACGGACCGCAACGAGTTTCTACATGACCCATGACACCTAGGAGTTCCATCTGATGCTTCCAAAATGATTTCTGATTCTATAGTACGTTTGGCGCAAACTGTACACCAATCTTGAATCAAGATTAGCACTATTTCCAATCGGACCAAAACGAGCTTCCATTTGAACATCATCACCTAGGAGTACCATCGGGTGTATCCAAAATGATTTCTGAGCTTATGGTACATTTCGCTCAAATTGTGCAACTATAATGCACCGAAACTGACACTGTCTCCAAAAGGATGGAAATGAAATTCTACATGACCCACGTCACCTAAGAGTTCCATCAGGTGCGTCCAAAACGGTTTCTGAAGCTATGGTACGTTTTGTGCAAACTGTGGATCTATCTTGCACCGATACTAACACTACCTCCAAACGGACCGCAACGAGATTCTACATGACCCACGTCACCTAGGAGTTCCATTGGGTGCGTCCAAAATAATTTCCGAGGCTAATACTATCTACAAATGGACCGAAACGAGAGTCTAAATGACTCACGTCACCTAGGTGTTCCATCCGGTGTATCCAAAATGATTTCCGAGCTTATGGTACGTTCAGCGCAAATCGTGCACCTATCTTGAATCAAGATTAGCACAACCCCCAAACAAACCAAAATGAGCTTCCATTTGAGCCTCGTCACCTAGGAGTACCATCCGGTGTGTCCAAAACGATTTCTGAGCCTATGGTATGTTTCGCTCAAACTGTGCAACTATCATGCACCGAAACTGACACTGTCTCCAAAAGGATCAAAATGAGATTCTACATGACCCACATCACCTAAGAGTTCCATCAGGTGCGTCCAAAATGGTTTCGGAAGCTATGGTACATTTGGTGCAAACTGTGGATCTATCTTGCACCGATACTAACACTATCTCCGAACGGACCGCAACAAGATTCTACATGACCCACGTCACCTAGGAGTTCCATCGGGTGCGTCCAAAATAATTTCCAAGCTTACGGTACATTAGGCGCAAACCGTGCACCTATCTTAAATCAAGATTAGCACTATCTCCAAATGAACCGAAACGAGCTTCCATTTGAGCCCCGTCACCTAAGAGTACCATCCGGTGTGTCCATAACGATTTCTGAGCCTATAGTAGTTTTGTGTAAACTGTGCACCTATCGTGCACCAAAACTAACAATGTATCCAAAAGGATCAAAACGAGATTCTACATGACCCACGTCACTTAGGATTTCCATCAGGTGCGTCCATAATGATTTCTGATGCTATGGTGCATTTGGTGCAAACTGTGGATCTATCTTGCATCGATACTAACACTATCTCCAAACGGACCGCAACGAGATTCTACATGACCCATGACACCTAGGAGTTCCATCAGATGCTTCCAAAATGATTTCTGATTCTACAGTACGTTTGGCGCAAACTGTGCACCAATCTTGAATCAAGATTAACACTATTTCCAATCGGACCAAAATGAGCTTCCATTTGAACATCACCACCTAGGAGTACCATCCGGTGTATCCAAAACGATTTCTGAGGCTATGGTATGTTTCACTCAAATTGTGCAACTATCATGCACCGAAACTAACACGGTCTCCAAAAGGATCGAAATGAGATTCTACATGACCCACGTCACCTAAGAGTTCCATTAGGTGCGTCCAAAACGGTTTCTGAAGCTATGGTACATTTGGTGCAAACTGTGGATCTATCTTGCACCAATACTAACACTATCGCGAAACGGACCGCAACGAGTTTCTACATGACCCATGACACCTAGGAGTTCCATCTGATGCTTCCAAAATGATTTCTGATTCTATAGTACGTTTGGCGCAAACTGTACACCAATCTTGAATCAAGATTAGCACTATTTCTAATCGGACCAAAACGAGCTTCCATTTGAACATCATGACCTAGGAGTACCATCCGGTGTATCCAAAATGATTTCTGAGCTTATGGTACATTTCACTCAAATTGTGCAACTATCATGCACCGAAACTGACACTGTCTCCAAAAGGATCGAAATGAGATTCTACATGACCCACATCACCTAAGAGTTCCATCAGGTGCGTCCAAAACGGTTTCTGAAGCCATTGTACATTTGGTGCAAACTATGGATCTATCTTGCACCGATACTAACACTATCTCCAAACGGTCCGCAACGAGATTCTACATGACCCACGTCACCTAGGAGTTTCATCAGGTGTGTCCAAAATAATTTCTGAGGCTAACACTATCTACAAATGGACCGAAACGAGAGTCTAAATGACTCACGTCACCTAGGTATTCTATCCGGTGCGTCCAAAATGATTTCCGAGCTTACGGTACGTTCAGCGCAAATTGTGCACCTATCTTGAATCAAGATTCGCACAATCTCCAAACGAACCAAAATGAGCTTCCATTTGAGCCTCGTCACCTAGGAGTACCATCCGGTGTGTCCAAAACGATTTCTGAGCCTATGGTACGTTTTGCTCAAATTGTGCAACTATCATGCACCGAAACTAACACTGTCACCAAAAGGATCGAAATGAGATTCTACATGACCCACGTCACCTAAGAGTTCCATCAGGTGCATCCAAAACGGTTTCGGAAGCTATGGTACGTTTGGTGCAAACTGTGGATCTATCTTGCACCGATACTAACAGTATCTCCAAACGGACCAAAACGAGATTCTACATGACCCACGTCACCTAGGAGTTCCATCGGGTGCGTCCAAAATAATTTTTGAGATTACGGTACATTAGGCACAAAGCGTGCACCTATCTTAAATCAAGATTAGCACTATCGCCCAACGAACCGAAACGAGCTTCCATTTGAGCCCCGTCACCTAGGAGCACCATCCGGTGTGTCCAAAATGATTTCTGAGCCTATGGTAGTTTTTGCGCAAACTATGCACCTATCATGCACTGAAACTAACATTATCTCCAAAAGGATCAAAACAAGATTCTACATGACCCACCTCACCTAGGATTTCCATCGGGTGCGTCCAAAATAATATTTGATGCTATGGTACGTTTGGTTCAAACTGTGGAACTATCTTGCACCGATTCTAACACTATCTCCAAACGGACCGCAACAAGATTCTACATGACCCACGTCACCTAGGAGTTCCATCAGATGCGTCCAAAATGATTTATGATTCTACGGTACATTTGGCGCAAACTGTGCACCTATCTTGAATCAGATTAGCACTATTTCCAATCGGACCAAAACAAGCTTCCATTTGAACGTCATCACCTAGCAGTACCATCCGGTGTGTCTAAAATGATTTCTGAGCATATGGTATGCTTGACGCAAACTATGCACCTATCATGCACTGAAACTAACACTATCTCTAAAAGGACCAAAAGGAGATTCTACATGACCCACGTCACCCAGGAGTTCCATCAGCTGCGTCCAAAATGATTTTTGGGGCTATGGTACGTTTGGTTCAAACTGTGGATCTATCTTGCACCGTGGCTAACACTATATGCAAATAGACCGAAACAAGTGTCTACATGACCCACGTCACCTAGGTGTTCCATCCGGTGCGTCAAAAATGATTTTCGAGCTTACAGTATGTTCAGCGCAAATCGTGCACCTATCTTGAATCAAGATTAGCACAATCCCCAAAAGAACCAAAACGAGCTTCCATTTGAGCCCCGTCACCTAAAAGTACCATCCGGTGTGTCCAAAACGATTTCTGAGCCGATGGTATGTTTCACTTAAATTGTGCAACTATCATGCACCAAAACTAACACTGTCTCTAAAAGGATCGAAATGAGATTCTACATGACCCACGTCACCTAAGAGTTCCTTCAGTTGCGTCTAAAACGGTTTCGGAAGCTATGGTACGTTTGGTGCAAACTGTGGATCTATCTTGCACCGATACTAACACTATCTCCAAACAGACCGCAATGCGATTCCACATGACCCACGTCACCTAGGAGTTCCATCGGGTGCGTCCAAAAAAATTTCCGAGCTTACGGTAGTAAGGCGCAAACCGAGCACCTATCTTATATCAAGATTAGCACTATCTCAAAACGAACCAAAACGAGCTTCCATTTGAGCCCCGTCACCTAAGAGTACCATCCGGTGTGTCCAAAACGATTTCTGAGCCTATGGTAGTTTTTGCGCAAACTGTGCACCTATCATGCACCGAAACTAACACTATATCCAAAAGAATCAAAACGAGATTCTACATGACCCACATCACCTAGGATTTCCATCGGGTGCGTCCAAAATGATTTCTGACGCTATGGTACGTTTGGTGCAAACTATGGATCTATCTTGCATCGATACTAACACTATCTCCAAACGGACCGCAACGAGATTCTACATGACCCACGACACCTAGGAGTTCCATCAGATGCTTCCAAAATGATTTCTGATTCTACAGTACGTTTGGCGCAAACTGTGCACCAATCTTGAATGATTAGCACTATTTCCAATTAGACCAAAACGAGCTTCCAATTGAACATCGTCACCTAGGAGTACCATCCGGTGTGTCCAAAACGATTTTCTGAGCCTATGGTACGTTTTGCTCAAATTGTGCAACTATCATGCACCGAAACTAACACTATCCCAAAAGGATGGAAATGAAATTCTACATGACCCACGTTACCTAAGAGTTCCATCAGGTGCGTCCAAAACGGTTTCTGAAGCTATGGTACGTTTTGTGCAAACTGTGGATCTATCTTGCATCGATACTAACACTACCTCCAAACGGACCGCAACGAGATTCTACATGACCCACATCACCTAGGAGTTCCATCGGGTGCGTCCAAAATAATTTCTGAGGCTAACACTATCTACAAATGGACCGAAACGAGAGTCTAAATGACTCACGTCACCTAGGTGTTCCATCCGGTGTATCCAAAATGATTTCCGAGCTTACGGTATGTTGAACGCAAATCGTGCACCTATCTTGAATCAAGATTAGCACAACCCCCAAACAAACCGAAACGAGCTTCCATTTGAGCCTCATCACCTAGGGGTACCATCCGGTGTGTCCAAAACGATTTCTGAGCCTATGGTATGTTTCGCTCAAACTGTGCAACTATCATGCACCGAAACTAACACTGTCTCCAAAAGGATCGAAATGAGATTCTACATGACCCACATCACCTAAAAGTTCCATCAGGTGCGTCCAAAATGGTTTCGGAAGCTATGGTACATTTGGTGCAAACTGTGGATCTATCTTGCACCGATACTAACACTATCTCCGAACGGACCGCGACTAGATTCTACATGACCCACGTCACCTAGGAGTTCCATTGGGTGCGTCCAAAATAATTTCTAAGCTTACGGTACATTAGGCGCAAACCGTGCACCTATCTTAAATCAAGATTAGCACTATCTCCAAACGAACCGAAACGAGCTTCCAATTGAGCCCCGCACCTAAGAGTACCATCCGGTGTGTCCATAACGATTTCTGAGCCTATGGTAGTTTTTGCGTAAACTGTGCACCTATCGTGCACCAAAACTAACACTGTATCCAAAAGGATCAAAACAAGATTCTACATGACCCACGTCACTTAGGATTTCCATCAGGTGCGTCCATAATGATTTCTGATGCTATGGTGCATTTGGTGCAAACTGTGGATCTATCTTACACTGATACTAACACTATCTCCAAACGGACCACAACGAGATTCTACATGACCCATGACACCTAGGAGTTCCATCAGATGCTTCCAAAATGATTTCTGATTCTACAGTACGTTTGGCGCAAACTGTGCACCAATCTTGAATCAAGATTAGCACTATTTCCAATCGGACCAAAACGAGCTTCCATTTGAACATCGTCACCTAGGAGTATCATCCGGTGTGTCCAAAATGATTTCTGAGCCTATGGTACGTTTCGCTCAAATTGTGCAACTATCATACACTGAAACTAACACTGTCTCCAAAAGGATCGAAATGAGATTCTACATGACCAACGTCACCTAAGAGTTCATCAGGTGCGTCCAGAACAGTTTCTGAAGCTATGGTACATTTTGTGCAAACTGTGGATTTATCTTGCACCGATACAAACACTATCTCCAAATGGACCATAACGAGATTCTACTTGACCCACGTCACCTAAGAGTTCCATCGGGTGCGTCCAAAGTAATTTTTGAGCTTACGGTACGTTAGGCGCAAACCGTGCACCTATCTTAAATCAAGATTAGCACTATCACCAAACGAACTAAAACGAGCTTCCATTTGAGCCCCATCACCTAAGAGTACCATCCGGTGTGTCCAAAATGATTTCTGAGCCTATGGTAGTTTTTGCGCAAACTGTGCACCTATCATGCACCAAAACTAACACGATCTCCAAAAGGATCAAAACGAGATTCTACATGACCCACGTCCTAGGATTTTCATCGGGTGCATCCAAAATGATTTCTGACGCTATGGTACGTTTGGTACAAACTGTAGATCTATCTTGCATCGATACTAACACTATCTCCAAACGGACCGCAACGAGATTCTACATGACCCACGTCACCTTGGAGTTCCATCACATGCGTCCAAAATGATTTCTGATTCTACAGTTCATTTGGCGCAAACTGTGCGCCAATCTTGAATCAAGATTAGCACTATTTCCAATCGGACCAAAACGAGCTTCCATTTGAACGTCGTCACCTAGGAGTACCATCCGGTGTGTCCAAAATGATTTCTGAGCCTATGGTATGTTTCGCTCAAATTATGCAACTATCATGCACCGAAACTAACACTGTCTCCAAAAGGATCGAAATGAGATTCTACATGACCCACGTGACCTAAGAGTTCCATCAGATGCGTCCAAAACGGTTTCTGAAGCTATGGTACGTTTGGTGCAAACTGTGGATCTATCTTGCATCGATACTAACACTATCTCCAAACGGACCACAACGACATCCTACATGACCCACGTCACCTAGGAGTTCCATCAGGTGTGTCCAAAATAATTTCTGAGGCTAACACTATCTACAAATGGACCAAAACGAGAGTCTAAATGACTCACGTCACCTAGGTGTTCCATCCGGTGCGTCCAAAATGATTTCCGAGCTTACGGTACGTTCGGCGCAAATCATGCACCTACCTTGAATCAAGATTAGCACAATCTCCAAATGAACCGAAACGAGCTTTCATTTGAGCCTCATCACCTAGGAGTACCGTCCGGTGTGTCCAAAACGATTTCTGAGCCTATGGTACGTTTCGCGCAAATTGTGCAACTATCATGCACCGAAACTAACACTGTCTCCAAAAGGACCGAAATGAGATTGTACATGACCCACGTTACCTAAGAGTTCTATCAGGTGTGTCCAAAACGGTTTCTGAAGCTATGGTATGTTTGGTGCAAATTGTGGATCTATCTTGCACCGATAGTAATACTATCTCCGAACGGACCGCAACGAGATTCTACATGACCCACGTCACCTAGGAGTTCCATCGAGTGCGTCCAAAATAATTTCTAAGCTTATGGTACTTTAGGCGCAAACCGTGCACCTATCTTAATTCAAGATTAGCACTATCTCCAAACGAACCGAAACGAGCTTCCGTTTGAGCCCCATCACCTAGGAGTACCATTCGGTGTGTCCAAAATGATTTCTGAGCATATGGTACGCTTGACGCAAACTGTGCACCTATCATGCACCGAAACTAACACTATCTCTAAATGACCAAAAGGAGATTCTACTTGACCCACGTCACCTAGGACTTCCATCAGGTGCGTCCAAAATAATTTCTGAGGCTATGGTATGTTTGGTTAAAACTGTGGATCTATCTTGCACCGAGGCTAACACTATCTACAAATGGACCAAAATGATTGTCTAAATGACCCATGTCACCTAGGTGTTCCATCCGGTGCATCTAGAATGATTTCTGAGCTTACGATACGTTCAGCGCAAATCGTGCACCTATCTTGAATCAAGATTAGCACAATCTCCACACAAACCAAAACGAGCTTCCATTTGAGCCTCGTCACCTTGGAGTACCATCCAGTGTGTCCAAAACAATTTCTGAGCCTATGTTACGTTTTGCGCAAATTGTGCAACTATCATGCACCAAAACTAACATGATCTCCAAAAGGATTGAAATGAGATTCTACATGACCCACGTCACCTAAGAGCTCCATCAGGTGCGTCGAAAACGGTTTCTGAAGCTATGGTATGTTTGGTGCAAATTGTGGATCTATCTTGCACCGATATTAATACTATCTATGAATGGACCGCAACGAGATTCTACATGACCCACATCAGCTAGCAGTTCCATCGGGTGCGTCCAAAATAATTTCTGAGCTTACGGTACGTTAGGCGCAAACCGTGAACCTATCTTAAATCAAGATTAGCACTATCTCCAAACGAACCGAAACGAGCTTCCATTTGAGCCCCATCACCTAGGAGTACCATCCGGTGTGTCCAAAATAATTTTTGAGCATATGGTACGCTTGACGCAAACTGTGCACCTATCATGCACCAAAACTAACACTATCTCTAAATGACCAAAAGGAGATTCTACATGACCCACGTCACCTAGGAGTTCCATCAGGTGCGTCCAAAATGATTTCTAAGGCTATGGTATGTTTGGTTAAAATTGTGGATCTATCTTGCACCGAGGCTAACACTATCTACAAATGGACCGAAATAAGAGTCTAAATGACCCACGTCACCTAGGTGTTCCATGCGGTGCATCCAGAATGATTCCTGAGCTTACGGTATGTTCGACGTAAATCATGCTCCTATCTTGAATCAAGATTAGCACAATCTCCAAACGAACCGAAACGAGCTTCCATTTGAGCCTCGTCACCTAGGAGTACCATCCGGTGTGTCCAAAACGATTTCTGAGCCTATGGTACGTTTCACGCAAATTGTTCAACTATCATGCACCGAAACTAACACGATCTCCAAAAGGATCGAAATGAGATTCTACATGACCCACGTCACCTAAGAGTTCCATCAGGAGCGTCCAAAACGGTTTCTGAAGCTATGGTATGTTTGGTGCAAATTGTGGATCTATCTTGCACCGATATTAATACTATCTCTGAATGGACTGCAACGAGATTCTACATGACCCACATCAGCTAGGAGTTCCATCGGGTGTGTCCAAAATAATTTCTGAGCTTACGACACGTTAGGCGCAAACCGTGCACCTATCTTAAATCAAGAATAGCACTATCTCCAAACGAACCGAAACGAGCTTCCATTTGAGCCCCATCACCTTGGAGTACCATCCGGTGTGTCCAAAATAATTTCTGAGCATATGGTACGCTTGACGCAAACTGTGCACCTATCATGCACCGAAACTAACACTATCACTAAAATGACCAAAAGGAGATTCTACATGACCCACGTCACCTAGGAGTTCCATCAGGTGCGTCCAAAATGATTTCTAAGGCTATGGTATGTTTGGTTAAAACTGTAGATCTATCTTGCACCGAGGCTAATGTAAGTGCAATCAAGCCCTATTTGTGGGTTTTGATGATAATGACCACACAATTAGAGGACTAATGAGATTTATCGAGATGACAAGCAGGCAAAATAAGAATGAGGATAATACATGAGATGGTGGAGCCCGAGTTACAAAATGACGCGGTAATGGACTCAAAAGCATTTAAATTCTTTGATATTTGATCTTGAGTTTAGGCTATGCCGCACTATAAAGGGGGATGCAAATCTAGTTGGTTTGAGGAAGATAAAGTGCTCAAGTATTAAAACTAAATTATAAGAGAGACACTCTAGCACCTCATGAGCACATAGAATAGTTTTAGTGACTTTTGGTGTCGGAAGTCCCGACGTATGTCGGGAGTCCCGACGGTCGGAAGTGCTGACTTGCGCCGGGAGTCCTGACGTCTAGTCACTTAGCCTGTGCGGTGACTGAGGACATCGGAAGTCCCGACGTATGTCGGAACTCCCGACGGTCAGGAGTCCCGACCCTCGCCAGGAGTCCCGACGCTAGGCCCATCGGCTCGCTCTGCTGACTGCTGCGTCGGAAGTCCCGACAGTCAGCAGTCCCGACATACGTCAGTAGTCCCGACGTACGTCAGCAGTCCCGACGTACGTCAGCAGTCCCGACTGTCAGCAGTCCCGACATACGTCGGGAGTCCCGACATTGGCCTTCACGCAGTAACTTTGACCTTGTATTAACAGTGTTTTCCATACAGGTCAGAAGTCCCGAGATCTACGTCGGGAGTCCCGACGTAGATCTAAACGGTTAGATTTCTACTTCAAGTATAAATAGCCATCTCTTCACTTCTAACCGTTACGAACTCATTCCACTCGACCAAACCTTCAGTGAAAGTGCTCTCTAGCTCTCAAGCTCCCCCTTTCTTCTCCTCTTTGCTCCTAGATTCAAATCTTCCAAGAGATTGAGTTGAGAGAAGGGATTTGGTGAGAGAAACATTGATTCAAAGCTTGAGCACTTGATTTCTTCGTCAAGCCGGTTGGATTTGCGTTTGTTACTCTTGGGTTCTTGAAACCCTAGCCGGCTAGGCGTCGCCCAAGAGCTCCCGATCTGTGGGAGAACCTTGGGAAGTTTGTATTACCCTTGATTTTCTAGTGAAGAACTCAAGTTTACCTTTGTGGTTGCTTGAGAGAGGCAAGGAGGTGAAAGAGACTCCGACCTTAGTGGTCACCTCAACAACGAGGACGTAGACAAGCCTTAGTGGCGAGTTGAACCTCGGGATAAATCCTTGTGTCCCGCGTGCTTATTGTTGTTATGATTACTTGAGATTATTTGGTCTTTGTTGTCTCTCTCTCAAGCTATTTCTTAGGTTTTGGTCCCGATCTACAAATTGGTGGCGCTCCAAGGGCAAGGAAACACTTGGACAACTTCATCTTACCACTAGGAAGTGGGGTTGTAAGTTATTGGCTTCACAAAGTTCATTTGAGCACTTGTAGTTCATTCCACGTAGGTGTCGGAACTGCTGACAGCTGACGTCGGGACTTCTGACGACGTCGGGAGTTCCGACATAAACTGTCGGGACTTCCGACAGTTGCTAACAAGTGACTTTGAGTTTTGTGTAGAAATTTTTAGATACGCCTATTCACCCCCCCTCTAGGCTTACCAGGGATCCTTACAAGTGGTATCAGAGCCGGTTACCTCGCATACACTTCACCGCGTGAGGTATGGAGCCCAGAGGAGGAACTAGCGGTGTGAAGCCGGTGGATGTCGATCCAGAGCGAGTTGAGCTGCATGACACCGATAGCAGCGAGCTAAGCGTGTCAACAGCAAGTGTCTCCACACTCCCACATCTTGAGGCTACCGATGCCGAAAGAGTTCTTAATGAAGAAGAGAAGAAAAAGAGAAGAGAAACAAGAAAGCTCAAAAGAGAAGCACGAGAGAAGAAGAAGGAGTAGCAGCAGCTAGATGAAAAGAAAGCAAGAAAAGAAGCTAGAAGGCTTAAGAGAGAAGAAAGAAGAAAGAGAAGGGAAGCTAGAAGGAAGAAAGAAAAAGAAGCCAAAGCATCTTCTAGTGAGCTCTCTAGCAGCTCCAAAGACGGTGATGATGATGAGTCCTATCAAGTGCATAGCAAGAAGGACAAGAAAGGAAAGGGCAAGAAGAACGACAACAACAAATATGCCGCCGTATCCTTTAATTATTCTTCTATGTCTATGACTAACCATGATCGCAAGTCTTTCATCATTGTGCCCGCGGGGAAGTTACCTCATTTCGATGGGACTAACTTTGCCAAGTGGAAACACTTGATGAGAGCTTATCTTATAGGTCTCCACCCCGGCATTTGGGAGGTTGTTTGTAATGGATTTGAGCCACCGATTGATCCCAAGAATCCAACACTAGAAGAGATGAGAATCATTCACCTAAATGGTCAAGCCACAAGTGTGTTGCTTAGTGCTTTGGATGGTGATGAGTACAATAGAGTGATTGGTGTGGATGTTGCCAAGCAAATTTGGGATACTTTGCATCTTGCACATGAAGGGGTTGACAAAGTGAGAAAGGCAAGAATTGATTTGATGATGTCCAAGCTCAACCGGTTTGTTATCTTAGATGGAGAAGGGCCACAAGAGATGTTTGATAGGTTGATGACCATGGTGGGCAAGATTAGAGGCTATGGGTGTGATGAGCTAGATGATCACAAGGTTGTCAAGATTATGTTAGAAGCTTACTCACCAAGAAATGAGACCGTAGTGACTCTAATTAGAGACAAGAAGAAGTTTGAGTACTTCACACCAAATGATGTACTTGGAAGGATCTTGACATTTGACATGCAAAGAGAAGAAGCAAATGAAAGAAAGAAGCTTGGTGAGTTGCAAGCAAAGCTAGAAGGCATCAAGATCAACGATGATGTAGCTCTCAAAGCCAACAAGTCAACCAAGCAGCCCTCTACAAGCAAGTCCAAGTCCAACAAGCAAGCATCAACTAGCAAGCCCAAGGCACCGAAGCAAGTCAAAGAAGAAGTAGAGACAACATCATCAAGTGAAGATGAAAGTGATAGTGAACAATATGAGAAAGTGAAAGATGTTGCTCTCTTTTTGAGGAGATATCAAAAGGGACTCAAAAAGCAAGGCTACAAGGTAGTGAAGAGGAAGTTCCCAAACAAGAAGAAGAGGCTATGCTACAACTGTGGAAGCATCGAACATCTCATTGCTCATTGCCCTCATGAAATCGAAAACAACAATTACAAGAGAGACAAGAAAGAGAGCAAGACCGACTACAAAAAGAGCAAAAGGAACATGGGAGAGGCTCACATTGGACATGAATGGGACTCAACAAAAGATAGCTCAAGTGAGGAGGATAAGAAGATTGCAACCGTGGCCATTCACAAGCCATCCTCCACACCAAGGCTCTTCAACAACATGTCCGATGATGACTACTACTCCCCTCACATTTGTCTCATGGCAAAGGGTGAGAAGGTAAAAACAAAGGCTAAATCTCCTTCACCTCCTAGTGACATCTCTAGTAGCGAACTTAGTGATAGCTCTAGTGATGATGAACCTAGTGATGAAGAGATTGATAATGTAATTAAAAATTTAGATCCTAAAACCAAACTCTTCATCTCTAAGCTAATGGAGGATTTAGAGAGTGTCCAAGCTGAGCTAGCAACTAGAGATGATGATCTTATTGCACAAGAAAATATTTATATTGCTAGCAAGGAAGCTCTTGCATTAGAGAGAAGTGAGGTGGCCTCCTTGCGCAAGGCTTTGGCCAAAGAGCAAGAAGACCATGCTCTCACAAAGAAGGTAAATATTGCTCTCAACCAAAAGTATTGTGACTTAGATGAAAAGCACAAAGAACTTGGGCAGCAATATAGTCTTCTTTGGGAGAGCACCCCACAGCCCTCTAATGCAAAGGACATCTCTACTCCCTCCACTAGTCAAGGTTGTGGAAAATGTTATAATCTTGATTTAAATGCTTATTCCACTAACCTTGCAAACATGGAGGTAATGAGAAAGGAGATTGCTAGGCTCAATGAGATCATTGGCAAGGGCTGCTTGAGTGGTAAGGCTCAAGTAAGTGACAAGAAAACAAATGATTCAAGAGTGCCTCAATTCAAGCAAGGGAGACACCCCTCAATCAAGCATGGGCTTAGGCACACTGCAGGAGCCAAAACAAATGGAAGAAAGGTCATTAATGGATATGAGTGTGTCTAGTTCATGAGCAAGGGAAAAGTAGGTTCAGAACAGCCTGCACAGAAGGTGGCACAAAAGCAGCCCCAAGCAGCACAGCCAGCCCAGGGCAGCAGTGCTGCTGTTAAGGGCGGCAGTGCCACCCCCCATAGAAAAGGGAAGGCTACCTCTTCTTCCTTTGCTCTTGTCAAGCCCAAAAAGAAGGTGTATCAACCAAAGCAAGAGCCCTAGAGACCAAAGAAATCGATTTGGGGTAATCCTAACAAGTATGCTTATCAACCGAAGGCTCATGCACCTCGACAAAAGCTTGAGTTCTTGCTTTGTGTTGAAGAACAACAGCAAGGGAGAAGTGATTGCCAAATATGTTGGCAATAATAGAAATGTTTATCTTAACACTTCCATTTGGGTTCCTAAGATTCTTGTGACTAACATGCAAGGCCCCAAGAACATTTGGGAACCTAAATCAAGGAACTAAACTTGTTTTGCAGGCATACTCCTCCGGTGGATCAAGTTGGGTGCTTGATAGTGGATGTACAAATCATATGACCGGAGAAAGAAGTATGTTTCAATCATATTCCCCAAAGTTGGACTCAAATGAAAATATTGTCTTTGGAGACAATTCTAGGGGGGATGTGCTTGGTCTCGGTAAAGTTGCTATAACCCTTGAGCATTCAATTACAAATGTTTTACATGTTGATTCGTTGAGTTACAATTTGTTGTCCGTTTCTCAACTTTGTGAGATGGGCTACAATTGTCTCTTTACGGATAAGGGTGTGGAAGTCTTTAGAAGGGAGGATTCCTCTATTGTCTTTATGGGTCGATTAAAGAATAAGCTCTACCTAGTTGATTTCAACAAAGGGAAAGCTAATCTTGAGACTTGTTTAGTGGCAAAATCTAGCATGGGTTGGCTATGGCATCGCCGGCTAGCTCATGTTGGGATGAGGAACTTGGCCAAACTTCAAAAAGACGAACACATCCTTGGACTAACAAATGTTCACTTTGAGAAAGATAGGATATGTAGCGCTTGTCAAGCCGGAAAGCAAGTTGGCGTACCTCATCCACCAAAGAGCATCATGACCACCACTCAACCATTGGAGCTCATCCATATGGACCTCTTTGGACCGGTCGCCTACCTAAGTATCGGGGGTAACAAATATGGTCTTGTTATTGTTGATGACTATTCCCGTTTCACTTGGGTATTTTTTTTGTTTGATAAGTGTTAAGTCAGGGACAAGGTGAAGACATTTGTTAGAAGAGCTCAAAAGGAGTTTGGTCTCCCATCAAGAAAATGAGAAGTGACAATGGGACCGAATTCAAGAACACTCAAGTTGAGGAGTTTCTTGATGAGGAGGGCATCAAGCATGAGTTTTCAACTCCATACACCCCTCAACAAAATGGTGTAGTAGAGAGGAAGAACCGGACACTCATTGATATGGCAAGGACAATGCTAGATGAGTACAAGATTTTGGATTTATTTTGGTGTGAAGCCGTCAACACCGCTTGTCATGCCATCAATCGCCTCTACCTACATAAGAAGTTGAAGAAAACTTCATATGAGCTTCTAACCGGTAACAAACCAAAGGTGTCTTACTTTAGAGTGTTTGGGTGCAAGTGTTTCATACTTAACAAGAGACCCAAAACCTCTAAGTTTGCACCTAAAGTTGATGAAGGTTTTCTTCTTGGTTTTGGATCAAATGAGCATGCCTATCGTGTTTTCAACAAAACCTCCGGTAGAGTTGAAATAGCGGTAGATGTGACATTTGATGAATCTAATGGCTCTCAAGTAGAGCAAGTTGATGCAAGTGTTGTAGGAAAGGAGGATCCACCATGTGAGGCAATCAAGCAATTAGCTATCGGCGATATAAGGCCACAAGAAGATAAAGCCACTGATTTGGTGGTTCCCCTAGCTGCTGATGAAGAAGTTTCCGCTGACGTACCTGATGCTGAGGGGGAGCAAACCCCTGCTGCAGTCCAGTAGGGCGGCATTGATGCACCTAGGAGCGATAGTGCCACACCCCCTCTAGGAGCAGCAGCAAGTCCAACTCTGATTCGAGGATAGAACCTACAACCAATCTTTGAAGAAGAAGTTGAAAATCCAGAAGATAATCAAGAGGCCATTGAGCACCCAAGACTCAAGCAAACCATTCAAAGAGATCATCCCGCTAACAATATTCTAGGGAGTCTTCGAAAGGGGGTATTGACACGTTCACATTTAGCAATTTTTTGTCAATATTACTCTTTTGTTTCTCCTGTGGAACCAGTCAAGGTAGAAAAGGCACTTAAGGATGAGGATTTGGTGATGGCCATGCAAGAAGAATTGAACAACTTCAAGAGAAACCAAGTGTGGACATTGGTGGAAAGACCCGAGACAAACGTGATTGGCACCAAGTGGGTCTTCCGCAACAAGCAAGATGAGAATGGCGTGGTGACAAGGAACAAGGCAAGATTGGTCGCTCAAGGTTTCACTCAAGTGGAGGGCTTAGACTTTGAAGAAACATATGCACCGGTGGCAAGACTTGAAGCAATCCGAATGCTTCTAGCCTTTGCTGCCCATCATGACTTCAAGCTATATCAAATGGATGTCAAGAGTGCATTCCTTAATGGCCCTATACAAGAACTTGTCTATGTTGAGCAACCACCGGGTTTTGAAGATCCCAAATTCCCCAACCATGTCTACAAACTCCAAAAGGCGCTCTATGGACTTAAGCAAGCACCAAGAGCATGGTATGAATGCCTTAAGGAATTCTTGCTCAAGCAAGGCTTTGAAATAGGCAAAGCCGATCCTACCCTCTTTACTCGTAAAGTAAATAAAGATATATTTGTGTGCCAAATATATGTCGATGACATAATATTTGGTAGTACTAACCATGAATTTTCTGAAGAGTTTAGTAGGATCATGACCAAGAGATTTGAGATGTCTATGATGGGTGAATTGAAGTTCTTCCTCGGTTTTCAAATCAAGCAATTGAAGGAAGGGACTTTTATTAGCCAAACAAAGTACACTCATGATATGCTTAAGAAGTTTGACATGGTGAATGCAAAGCCCATCAAAACTCCCATGCCAACCAATGGACATCTTGATCTCAATGAGGAAGGGAAAGCCATCGACCAAAAGGTATATCGCTCCATGATCGGCTCTCTACTCTATTTGTGTGCATCTAGGCCCGATATTATGCTTAGTGTGTGCATGTGTGCTAGATTTCAAGCTAACCCGAAAGAGTGTCACTTGGTGGCTGTTAAGAGAATCTTGAGATATTTAGTACACACTCCTAACCTTGGCTTGTGGTATCCTAAGGGCTCTAAGTTCGATCTACTTGGGTATTCGGATTCCGATTACGCCGGTTGTAAAGTAGATCAAAAAAGCACTTCAGGGACGTGTTAATTCCTTGGACGGTCCCTAGTGTCTTGGAGTTCTAAAAAGCAAAATTGTGTAGCCCTTTCCACCGCCGAGGCCGAGTATGTTGCAGCCGGTGCATGTTGTGCTCAACTACTTTGGATGAGGCAAACCCTTCGTGATTTCAGATGTCGCTTTACCAAAATCCCATTATTGTGTGACAATGAAAGTGCCATAAAGCTTGCAAACAATCCCGTAAGCCACTCAAGAACTAAGCACATAGACGTCCGACATCACTTCTTGAGAGACCACGAAGCCAAAGGAGATATCAAAATTCGCCATGTGAGCACCGAAAAGCAACTAGCCGATATCTTCACTAAGCCTCTCGACGAGTCAAGGTTTTGTGCTTTGTGTAGTGAACTAAATATACTTGACTCTCGTAATGTGGTTTGAAATGTTGCACACCTTGTTTGATCAACTAGTATCTAGGCAAAAGGTTTGCAAAAAGTTCATAATGTGTTTAAAATGCTTTATCAAAAGAGAACTTGCACTTTATGGTCACTGCTTGTTTTTGTTTATCTATTGTTGACCATAATTTGTCAAGTTTGTTGTATCCCTCTTCCTTCTTTTTCCACTTTTTGGTGCTTGTTGCCAAAGGGGGAGAATGAGAGAGGGGTACAATTTTTTTTCGTCGCCTTGGTTGCTTATGTGCACACTTGTCATATGCATCACGTATATTCTTGTGACACTATGTGCAGCACCCCACAGAAGCATGGATGTAGGGGAGCCCCATCACTTAACTCTATATGTGAATTTTGGCCTCTTATGCCAATTTGAGAATTCATTTCTCTATTCACATATTTAGGGGGAGTCTCTACACCCATGGCTTGAAAATCTCAGTTTTATTTCAAATATTGTTGTAAGCTCTAATTGTGTTGTCATCAATCACCAAAAAGGGGGAGATTGTAAGTGCAATCAAGCCCTATTTGTGGGTTTTGATGATAATGACCACACAATTAGAGGACTAATGAGATTTATCGAGATGACAAGCAGGCAAAATAAGAATGAGGATAATACATGAGATGGTAGAGCCCGAGTTACAAAATGACGCGGTAATGGACTCAAAAGCGTTTAAATTCTTTGATATTTGATCTTGAGTTTAGGCTATGCCGCACTATAAAGGGAGATGCAAATCTAGTTGGTTTGAGGAAGATAAAGTGCTCAAGTATTAAAACTAAATTATAAGAGAGACACTCTAGCACCTCACGAGCACATAGAATAGTTTTAGTGACTTTTGGTGTCGGAAGTCCCGACGTATGTCAGGAGTCCCGACGGTCGGAAGTGCTGACTTGCGCCAGGAGTCCTGACGTCCAGTCACTTAGCCTGTGCGGTGACTGAGGACGTCGGAAGTCCCGACGTATGTCGGAACTCCCGACGGTCAGGAGTCCCGACCCTCGCCAGGAGTCCCGACGCTAGGCCCATCGGCTCGCTCTGCTGACTGCTGCGTCAGAAGTCCCGACGGTCAGCAGTCCCGACATACATCAGTAGTCCCGATGTATGTCAGCAGTCCTGACGTACGTCAGTAGTCCCGACTGTCAGCAGTCCCGACATACGTCGGGAGTCCCGACGTTGGCCTTCGCGCAGTGACTTTGACCTTGTATGAACAGTGTTTTCTATACAAGTCAGAAGTCCCAAGATCTACGTCGGGAGTCCCGACGTAGATCTGAACGGTTAGATTTCTACTTCAAGTATAAATAGCCATCTCTTCACTTCTAACCGTTACGAACTCATTCCACTCGACCAAACCTTCAGTGAAAGTGCTCTCTAGCTCTCAAGCTCCCCCTTTCTTCTCCTCTTTGCTTCTAGATTCAAATCTTCCAAGAGATTGAGTTGAGAGAAGGGATTTGGTGAGAGAAACATTGATTCAAAGCTTGAGCACTTGATTTCTTCGTCAAGCCGGTTGGATTTGTGTTTGTTACTCTTGGGTTCTTGAAACCCTAGCCGGCTAGGCGTCGCCCAAGAGCTCCCGATCTGTGGGAGAACCTTGGGAAGTTTGTATTACCCTTGATTTTCTAGTGAAGAACTCAAGTTTACCTTTGTGGTTGCTTGAGAGAGGCAAGGAGGTGAAAGAGACTCCGACCTTAGTGGTCACCTCAACAACGAGGACGTAGACAAGCCTTAGTGGCGAGTTGAACCTCGGGATAAATCCTTGTGTCCCGCGTGCTTATTGTTGTTGTGATTACTTGAGATTATTTGGTCTTTGTTGTCTCTCTCTCTCAAGCTATTTCTTAGGTTTTGGTCCCGATCTACAAATTGGTGGCGCTCCAAGGGCAAGGAAACACTTGGACAACTTCATCTTACCACTAGGAAGTGGGGTTGTAAGTTATTGGCTTCACAAAGTTCATTTGAGCACTTGTAGTTCATTCCACGTAGGCGTCGGAACTGCTGACAGCTGACGTCGGGACTTCTGACGACATCGGGAGTTCCGACATAAACTGTCGGGACTTCCGACAGTTGCTGACAAGTGACTTTGAGTTTTGTGTAGAAATTTTTAGATACGCCTATTCACCCCCCCTCTAGGCTTACCAGGGATCCTTACACTAACACTATCTACAAATGGACCGAAACAAGAGTCTAAATGACTCACGTCACCTAGGTGTTCCTTTCAGTGCGTCCAAAATGATTTCTGAGCTTACGGTACGTTCGGCACAAATCGTGCACCTACCTTGAATCAAGATAAGCACAATCTCCAAACGAACCAAAACAAGCTTGCATTTGAGCCTCGTCTCCTAGGAGTACCATCCGGTGTGTCCAAAATGATTTTCTGAGCCTATGGTACGTTTTGCACAAATTGTGCAACTATCATGCACCAAAACTAACACTATCTCCAAAAGGATCAAAACAAGATTCTACATGACCCACGTCACCTAGGATTTCCATTGGGTGCGTTCAAAATGATTTCTGACGCTATGGTACGTTTGGTTCAAACTATGGAACTATGTTGCACCGATTCTAAAACTATCTCCAAACGGACCGCAACGAGATTCTACATGACCCACGTCACCTAGGAGTTCCATCAGATGCATCCAAAATTATTTATGATTCTACGGTACGTTTGGTGCAAACTGTGCACATATCTTGAATCAAGATTAGCACTATTTCCAATCGGACCGAGACGAGCTTCCATTTGAACGTCGTCACCTAGGAGTACCATCTGGTGTGTCCAAAATGATTTCTAAGCATATGGTACGCTTGACGCAAACTTATCACCTATCATGCACTGAAACTAACACTATCTCTAAAAGGACCGAAGGAGATTCTACATGACCCACGTCACCTAGGAGTTCCATCAGGTGCGTCCAAAATGATTTTTGAGGCTGTGGTACGTTTGGTTCAAACTGTGGATCTATCTTGCACCGAAGCTAAGACTATATGCAAATAGACCGAAACGAGAGTCCACATGACCCACGTCACCTAGGTGTTTCATCTAGTGCGTCCAAAATGATTTCCGAGCTTATAGTACGTTTGGCGCAAATCATGCACCTATCTTGAATCTAGATTAGCACAATCTCCAAACGATCCGAAACGAGCTTTCATTTGAGCCTTGTCACCTAGGAGTACCATCCAGTGTGTCCAAAACGATTTCTGAGCATATGGTACGTTTCACTCAAATTGTGCAACTATCATGCACCGAAACTAACAGTCTCCAAAAGGATCGAAATGAGATTCTACATGACCCACGTCACCTAAGAGTTCCATCAGATGCGTCCAAAATGTTTCTGAAGCTATGGTACATTTGGTGCAAACTGTGGATCTATCTTACACCGATACTAACTCTATCTCCAAACGGACCACAACGAGATTCTACATGACCCCGTCACCTAGGAGTTCCATCGGGTGCGTCCAAAATAATTTCTGAGGCTAACACTATCTACAAATGGACCGAAACGAGAGTCTAAATGACTCACGTCACCTAGGTGTTCCATTCAATGCGTCCAAAATGATTTCCGAGCTTACGGTACGTTCGGCGCAAATCGTGCACCTACCTTGAATCAAGATAAGCACAATCTCCAAACGAACCGAAACAAGCTTGCATTTGAGCCTAGTCACCTAGGAGTACCATCCGGTGTGTCCAAAACGATTTCTGAGCCTATGGTACGTTTCGCCCAAATTGTGCAACTATCATGCACCGAAACTAACATGATCTCCAAAAGGATCAAAATGAGATTCTACATGACCCACGTCACCTAAGAGTTCCATCAGGTGCATCCAAAACGGTTTCTGAAGCTATGGTATGTTTGGTGCAAATTGTGGATCTATCTTGCACTGATATTAATACTGTCTCCGAATGGACCGCAACGAGATTCTACATGACCCACATCAGTTAGGAGTTCCATCGGGTGCGTCCAAAATAATTTCTGAGCTTACGGTATGTTAGGCGCAAACCGTGCGTCTATCTTAAATCAAGATTAACACTATCTCCAAACGAGCCGAAACGAGCTTCCATTTGAGCCCCATCACCAAGGAGTATCATCCGGTGTGTCCAAAATGATTTCTGAGCATATGGTACACTTGACGCAAACTATGCACCTACCTTGAGTCAAGATAAGCACAATCTCCAAACGAACCGAAACAAGCTTGCATTTGAGCCTTGTCACCTAGGAGTACCATCCGGTGTGTCCAAAACGATTTCTGAGCCTGTGGTACGTTTCGCACAAATTGTGCAACTATCATGCACCGAAACTAACACTATCTCCAAAAGGATCAAAACAAGATTCTACATGACCCACATCACCTAGAATTTCCATTGGGTGCGTCCAAAATGATTTCTGACGCTATGGTACGTTTGGTTCAAACTGTGGACCTATGTTGCACTAATTCTAAAACTACCTCCAAACGGACCGCAACGAGATTCTACATGACCCACGTCACCTAGGAGTTCCACCAGATGCGTCCAAAATTATTTATGATTCTACGGTACGTTTGGCGCTAACTGTGCACCTATATTGAATCAAGATTAGCACTATTTCCAATCGGACCGACACGAGCTTCCATTTGAACGTCATCACCTAGGAGTACCATCCGGTGTGTCCAAAATGATTTCTGAGCATATGGTATGCTTGACGCAAACTGTGCACCTATCATGCACTGAAACTAACACTATCTCTAAAAGGACCGAAAGGAGATTCTACATGACCCACGTCACCTAGGAGTTCCATCAGGTGCGTCCAAAATGATTTTTGAGGCTGTGGTACGTTTGGTTCAAACTGTGGATCTATCTTGATATCCGAGCTTACAGTATGTTTGGCGCAAATCGTGCACCTATCTTGAATCTAGATTAGCACAATCTCCAAACGAACCAAAACGAGCTTCCATTTGAGCCTCGTCACCTAGGAGTACCATCCGGTGTGTCCAAAACGATTTCTGAGCATATGGTACGCTTGACGCAAACTATACACCTACCTTGAATCAAGATAAGCACAATCTCCAAACGAACCGAAACAAGCTTGCATTTGAGCCTTGTCACCTAGGAGTACCATCCGGTGTGTCCAAAACAATTTTTGAGCCTATGGTACGTTTCGCTCAAATTGTGCAACTATCATGCACCGAAACTAACACTATCTCCAAAAGGATCAAAACAAGATTCTACATGACCCACGTCACCTAGGATTTCCATTGGGTGCGTCCAAAATGATTTCTAAAGCTATGGTACGTTTGGTTCAAACTGTGGAACTATCTTGCACCGATATTAATACTATCTCCGAACGGACCGCAACGAGATTCTACATGACCCACATTAGCTAGGAGTTCCATCGGGTGCGTCCAAAATAATTTCTGAGCTTACGGTATGTTAGGCGCAAACCGTGCACCTATCTTAAATCAAGATTAGCACTATCTCCAAACGAACCGAAACGAGCTTCCATTTGAGCCCCATCACCTAGGAGTACCATCCGATGTGTCCAAAATGATTTCTGAGCATATGGTACGCTTGACGCAAACTGTGCACCTATCATGCACTGAAACTAACACTATCTCTAAAAGGACTGAAAGGAGATTCTACATGACCCACGTCACCTAGGAGTTCCATCAGGTGCGTCCAAAATGATTTTTGAGGCTGTGGTACGTTTGGTTCAAACTGTAGATCAATCTTGCACCGAGGCTAACACTATATGCAAATAGACCGAAACGAGAGTCTACATGACCCACGTCACCTAGGTATTTCATCTGGTGCGTCCAAAATGATTTCCGAGCTTACAGTACGTTCGGCGCAAATCGTGCACCTATCTTGAATCCAGATTAGCACAATCTTCAAACGATCCGAAACGAGCTTCCATTTGAGCCTTGTCACCTAGGAGTACCATCCGGTGTGTCCAAAACGATTTCTGAGCATATGGTACGTTTCACTCAAATTGTGCAACTATCATGCACCGAAACTAACAGTCTTCAAAAAGATCGAAATGAGATTCTACATGACCCACGTCACCTAAGAGTTCCATCAGATGCGTCCAAAACGGTTTCTGAAGCTATGGTACATTTGGTGCAAACTGTGGATCTATCTTGCACCGATACTAACTCTATCTCCAAACGGACCACAACGAGATTCTACATGACCCCGTCACCTAGGAGTTCCATCGGTTGCGTCCAAAATAATTTCTGAGGCTAACACTATCTACAAATGGACCGAAACGAGAGTCTAAATGACTCACGTCACCTAGGTGTTCCATTCAATGCGTCCAAAATAATTTCCGAGCTTACGGTACGTTCGGCGCAAATCGTACACCTACCTTGAATCAAGATAAGCACAATCTCCAAATGAACCGAAACAAGCTTGCATTTGAGCCTCGTCACCTAGGAGTACCATCCGGTGTGTCCAAAACGATTTCTGAGCCTATGGTACGTTTCGCGCAAATTGTGCAACTATCATGCACGAAAACTAACCTGATCTCCAAAAGGATCAAAATAAGATTCTATATGACCCACGTCACCTAAGAGTTCCATCAGGTGCATGCAAAATGGTTTCTGAAGCTATGGTATGTTTGGTGCAAATTGTGGATCTATCTTGCACCGATATTAATACTATCTCCGAACGGACCGCAACGAGATTCTACATGACCCACATCAGCTAGGAGTTCCATCGGGTGCGTCCAAAATGATTTCTGAGCTTACGGTACGTTAGGCGCAAACCGTGCACCTATCTTAAATCAAGATTAGCACTATCTCCAAACGAACCGAAACGAGCTTCCATTTGAGCCCCATCACCTAGGAGTACCATCCGATGTGTCCAAAATGATTTCTGAGCATATGGTACGCTTGACGCAAACTGTGCACCTATCATGCACTGAAACTAACACTATCTCTAAAAGGACTGAAAGGAGGTTCTACATGACCCACGTCACCTAGGAGTTCCATCAGGTGCGTCCAAAATGATTTTTGAGGCTGTGGTACGTTTGGTTCAAACTGTAGATCAATCTTGCACCGAGGCTAACACTATATGCAAATAGACCGAAACGAGAGTCTACATGACCCACGTCAACTAGGTATTTCATCTGGTGCGTCCAAAATGATTTCCGAGCTTACAGTACGTTCGGCGCAAATCGTGCACCTATCTTGAATCCAGATTAGCACAATCTTCAAACGATCCGAAACGAGCTTCCATTTGAGCCTTGTCACCTAGGAGTACCATCCGGTGTGTCCAAAACGATTTCTGAGCATATGGTACGTTTCACTCAAATTGTGCAACTATCATGCACCGAAACTAACAGTCTTCAAAAAGATCGAAATGAGATTCTACATGACCCACGTCACCTAAGAGTACCATCAGATGCGTCCAAAACGGTTTCTAAAGCTATGGTACATTTGGTGCAAACTGTGGATCTATCTTGCACCGATACTAACTCTATCTCCAAACGGACCACAACGAGATTCTACATGACCCCGTCACCTAGGAGTTCCATCGGTTGCGTCCAAAATAATTTCTGAGGCTAACACTATCTACAAATAGACCGAAACGAGAGTCTAAATGACTCACGTCACCTAGGTGTTCCATTCAATGCGTCCAAAATAATTTCCGAGCTTACGGTACGTTCGGCGCAAATCGTACACCTACCTTGAATCAAGATAAGCACAATCTCCAAATGAACCGAAACAAGCTTGCATTTGAGCCTCGTCACCTAGGAGTACCATCCGGTGTGTCCAAAACGATTTCTAAGCCTATGGTACGTTTCGCGCAAATTGTGCAACTATCATGCACGAAAACTAACCTGATCTCCAAAAGGATCAAAATAAGATTCTATATGACCCACGTCACCTAAGAGTTCCATCAGGTGCATGCAAAATGGTTTCTGAAGCTATGGTATGTTTGGTGCAAATTGTGGATCTATCTTGCACCGATATTAATACTATCTCCGAACGGACCGCAACGAGATTCTACATGACCCACATCAGCTAGGAGTTCCATCGGGTGCGTCCAAAATGATTTCTGAGCTTACGGTACGTTAGGCGCAAACCGTGCACCTATCTTAAATCAAGATTAGCACTATCTCCAAACGAACCGAAACGAGCTTCCATTTGAGCCCCATCACCTAGGAGTACCATCCGGTGTGTCCAAAATGATTTCTGAGCGTATGGTACGCTTGACGCAAACTGTGCACCTATCATGCACCGAAACTAACACTATCTCTAAAATGACCGAAAGGAGATTCTACATGACCCACGTCACCTAGGAGTTCCATCAGGTGCGTCCATGATGATTTCTGAGGCTATGGTATGTTTGGTTAAAACTATGGATCTATCTTGCACCGAGGCTAACAGTATATGCAAATAGACCGACACGAGAGTCTACATGACCCACGTCACCTAGGTGTTTCATCTGGTGCGTCCAAAATGATATCCGAGCTTACAGTATGTTTGGCGCAAATCGTGCACCTATCTTGAATCTAGATTAGCACAATCTCCAAACGAACCAAAACGAGCTTCCATTTGAGCCTCGTCACCTAGGAGTACCATCCGGTGTGTCCAAAACGATTTCTGAGCATATGGTACGCTTGACGCAAACTATACACCTACCTTGAATCAAGATAAGCACAATCTCCAAACGAACCGAAACAAGCTTGCATTTGAGCCTTGTCACCTAGGAGTACCATCCGGTGTGTCCAAAACAATTTTTGAGCCTATGGTACGTTTCGCTCAAATTGTGCAACTATCATGCACCGAAACTAACACTATCTCCAAAAGGATCAAAACAAGATTCTACATGACCCACGTCACCTAGGATTTCCATTGGGTGCATCCAAAATGATTTCTGACGCTATGGTACGTTTGGTTCAAACTGTGGAACTATGTTGCACCGATTCTAAAACTACCTCCAAACGGACCGCAACGAGATTCTACATGACCCACGTCATGTAGGAGTTCCATCAGATGCGTCCAAAATTATTTATGATTCTACGGTACGTTTGGCGCTAACTGTGCACCTATCTTGAATCAAGATTAGCACTATTTCCAATCGGACCGACACGAGCTTCCATTTGAACGTCGTCACCTAGGAGTACCATCCGGTGTGTCCAAAATGATTTCTGAGCATATGGTACGCTTGACGCAAACTGTGCACCTATCATGCACTGAAACTAACACTATCTCTAAAAGGACCGAAAGGAGATTCTACATGACCCACGTCACCTAGGAGTTCCATCAGGTGCGTCCAAAATGATTTTTGAGGCTGTGTTACGTTTGGTTCAAACTGTGGATCTATCTTGCACCGAGGCTAACACTATATGCAAATAGACCGAAACGAGAGTCTACATGACCCACGTCACCTAGGTGTTTCATCTGGTGCGTCCAAAATGATTTCCGAGCTTATAGTACGTTCGGCGCAAATCGTGCACCTATCTTGAATCCAGATTAGCACAATCTTCAAACGATCCGAAACGAGCTTCCATTTGAGCCTTGTCACCTAGGAGTACCATCCGGTGTGTCTAAAATGATTTCTGAGCATATGGTACGTTTCACTCAAATTGTGCAACTATCATGCACCGAAACTAACAGTCTCCAAAAGGATCGAAATGAGATTCTACATGACCCACGTCACCTAAGAGTTCCATCAGATGCGTCCAAAACGGTTTCTGAAGCTATGGTACGTTTGGTGCAAACTGTGGATCTATCTTGCACCGATACTAACACTATGTCCAAACGGACCGCAACGAGATTCTACATGACCCGTCACCTAGGAGTTCCATCGGGTGCGTCCAAAATAATTTCTGAGGCTAACACTATCTACAAATGGACCGAAACGAGAGTCTAAATGACTCACGTCACCTAGGTGTTCCATTCTGTGCGTCCAAAATGATTTCCGAGCTTACGGTACGTTCGGCGCAAATCGTGCACCTACCTTGAATCAAGATAAGCACAATCTCCAAACGAACCGAAACAAGCTTGCATTTGAGCCTCGTCACCTAGGAGTACGATCCGGTGTGTCCAAAATGATTTCTGAGCCTATGGTACGTTTCGCGCAAATTGTGCAACTATCATGCACCGAAACTAACATGATCTCCAAAAGGATCAAAATGAGATTCTACATGACCCACGTCACCTAAGAGTTCCATCAGGTGCATCCAAAACGGTTTCTGAAGCTATGGTATGTTTGGTGCAAATTGTGGATCTATCTTGCACCGATATTAATACTATCTCCGAACGGACCACAACGAGATTCTACATGACCCCGTCACCTAGGAGTTCCATCGGGTGCGTCCAAAATAATTTCTGAGGCTAACACTATCTACAAATGGACCGAAACGAGAGTCTAAATGACTCACATCACCTAGGTGTTCCATTCTGTGCGTCCAAAATGATTTCCGAGCTTACGGTACGTTCGGCGCAAATCGTGCACCTACCTTGAATCAAGATAAGCACAATCTCCAAACGAACCGAAACAAGCTTGCATTTGAGCCTCGTCACCTAGGAGTACGATCCGGTTGTCCAAAATGATTTCTGAGCCTATGGTACGTTTCGCGCAAATTATGCAACTATCATGCACCGAAACTAACATGATCTCCAAAAGGATCAAAATGAGATTCTACATGACCCACGTCACCTAAGAGTTCCATCAGGTGCATCCAAAACGGTTTCTGAAGCTATGGTATGTTTGGTGCAAATTGTGGATCTATCTTGCACCGATATTAATACTATCTCCGAACGGACCGCAACGAGATTCTACATGACCCACATCAGCTAGGAGTTCCATCAGGTGCGTCCAAAATAACTTCTGAGCTTACGGTACGTTAGGCGCAAACCGTGCACCTATCTTAAATCAAGATTAGCACTATCTCCAAACGAACCGAAACGAGCTTCCATTTGAGCCCCATCACCAAGGAGTACCATCCGGTGTGTCCAAAATGATTTCTGAGCATATGGTACGCTTGACGCAAACTGTGCACCTACCTTGAATCAAGATAAGCACAATCTCCAAACGAACCGAAACGAGCTTGCATTTGAGCCTTGTCACCTAGGAGTACCATCCGGTGTGTCCAAAATGATTTCTGAGCATATGGTACGTTTCACTCAAATTGTGCAACTATCAGGCACCGAAACTAACAGTCTCCAAAAGGATCGAAATGAGATTCTACATGACCCACGTCACCTAAGAGTTCCATCGGGTGCGTCCAAAATCATTTCTGACGCTATGGTACGTTTGGTTCAAACTGTGGAACTATGTTGCACCGATTCTAAAACTACCTCCAAACGGACCGCAACGAGATTCTACATGACCCACGTCACCTAGGAGTTCCATCAGATGCGTCCAAAATTATTTATGATTCTACGGTACGTTTGGCGCTAACTGTGCACCTATCTTGAATCAAGATTAGCACTATTTCCAATCGGACCGACACGAGCTTCCATTTGAACGTCGTCACCTAGGAGTACCATCCGGTGTGTCCAAAATGATTTCTGAGCATATGGTACGCTTGACGCAAACTGTGCACCTATCATGCACTGAAACTAACACTATCTCTAAAAGGACCGAAAGGAGATTCTACATGACCCACGTCACCTAGGAGTTCCATCAGGTGCGTCCAAAATGATTTTTGAGGCTGTGGTACGTTTGGTTCAAACTGTGGATCTATCTTGCACCGAGGCTAACACTATATGCAAATAGACCGAAACGAGAGTCTACATGACCCACGTCACCTAGGTGTTTCATCTGGTGCGTCCAAAATGATTTCCGAGCTTACAGTACATTCGGCGCAAATCGTGCACCTATCTTGAATCCAGATTAGCACAATCTTCAAACGATCCGAACCGAGCTTCCATTTGAGCCTTGTCACCTAGGAGTACCATCCGGTGTGTCTAAAATGATTTCTGAGCATATGGTACGTTTCACTCAAATTGTGCAACTATCATGCACCGAAACTAACAGTCTCCAAAAGGATCGAAATGAGATTCTACATGACCCACGTCACCTAAGAGTTCCATCAGATGCGTCCAAAACGGTTTCTGAAGCTATGGTACGTTTGGTGCAAACTGTGGATCTATCTTGCACCGATACTAACACTATCTCCAAACGGACCACAACGAGATTCTACATGACCCCGTCACCTAGGAGTTCCATCGGGTGCGTCCAAAATAATTTCTGAGGCTAACACTATCTACAAATGGACCGAAACGAGAGTCTAAATGACTCACGTCACCTAGGTGTTCCATTCTGTGCGTCCAAAATGATTTCCGAGCTTACGGTACGTTCGGCGCAAATCGTGCACCTACCTTGAATCAAGATAAGCACAATCTCCAAACGAACCGAAACAAGCTTGCATTTGAGCCTCGTCACCTAGGAGTACGATCCGGTGTGTCCAAAATGATTTCTGAGCCTATGGTACGTTTCGCGCAAATTGTGCAACTATCATGCACCGAAACTAACATGATCTCCAAAAGGATCAAAATGAGATTCTACATGACCCACGTCACCTAAGAGTTCCATCAGGTGCATCCAAAACGGTTTCTGAAGCTATGGTATGTTTGGTGCAAATTGTGGATCTATCTTGCACCGATATTAATACTATCTCCGAACGGACCGCAACGAGATTCTACATGACCCACATCAGCTAGGAGTTCCATCGGGTGCGTCCAAAATAATTTCTGAGCTTACGGTACGTTAGGCGCAAACCGTGCACCTATCTTAAATCAAGATTAGCACTATCTCCAAACGAACCGAAACGAGCTTCCATTTGAGCCCCATCACCAAGGAGTACCATCCGGTGTGTCCAAAATGATTTCTGAGCATATGGTACGCTTGACGCAAACTGTGCACCTACCTTGAATCAAGATAAGCACAATCTCCAAACGAACCGAAACAAGCTTGCATTTGAGCCTTGTCACCTAGGAGTACCATCCGGTGTGTCCAAAACGATTTCTGAGCCTATGGTACGTTTCGCACAAATTGTGCAACTATCATGCACCGAAACTAACACTATCTCCAAAAGGATCAAAACAAGATTCTACATGACCCACGTCACCTAGGATTTCCATTGGGTGCGTCCAAAATGATTTCTGACGCTATGGTACGTTTGGTTCAAACTGTGGAACTATGTTGCACCGATTCTAAAACTACCTCCAAACGGACCGCAACGAGATTCTACATGACCCACGTCACCTAGGAGTTCCATCAGATGCGTCCAAAATTATTTATGATTCTACGGTACGTTTGGCGCTAACTGTGCACCTATCTTGAATCAAGATTAGCACTATTTCCAATCGGACCGACACGAGCTTCCATTTGAACGTCGTCACCTAGGAGTACCATCCGGTGTGTCCAAAATGATTTCTGAGCATATGGTACGCTTGACGCAAACTGTGCACCTATCATGCACTGAAACTAACACTATCTCTAAAAGGACCGAAAGGAGATTCTACATGACCCACGTCACCTAGGAGTTCCATCAGGTGCGTCCAAAATGATTTTTGAGGCTGTGGTACGTTTGGTTCAAACTGTAGATCTATCTTGCACCGAGGCTAACACTATATGCAAATAGACCGAAACGAGAGTCTACATGACCCACGTCACCTAGGTGTTTCATCTGGTGCGTCCAAAATGATTTCCGAGCTTACAGTACGTTCGGCGCAAATCGTGCACCTATCTTGAATCCAGATTAGCACAATCTTCAAACGATCCGAAACGAGCTTCCATTTGAGCCTTGTCACCTAGGAGTACCATCCGGTGTGTCCAAAATGATTTCTGAGCATATGGTACGTTTCACTCAAATTGTGCAACTATCATGCACCGAAACTAACAGTCTCCAAAAGGATCGAAATGAGATTCTACATGACCCACGTCACCTAAGAGTTCCATCAGATGCGTCCAAAACGGTTTCTGAAGCTATGGTACGTTTGGTGCAAACTGTGGATCTATCTTGCACCGATACTAACACTATCTCCAAACGGACCACAACGAGATTCTACATGACCCGTCACCTAGGAGTTCCATCGGGTGCGTCCAAAATAATTTCTGAGGCTAACACTATCTACAAATGGACCGAAACGAGAGTCTAAATGACTCACGTCACCTAGGTGTTCCATTCTGTGCGTCCAAAATGATTTCCGAGCTTACGGTACGTTCGGCGCAAATCGTGCACCTACCTTGAATCAAGATAAGCACAATCTCCAAACGAACCGAAACAAGCTTGCATTTGAGCCTCGTCACCTAGGAGTACGATCCGGTGTGTCCAAAATGATTTCTGAGCCTATGGTACGTTTCGCGCAAATTATGCAACTATCATGCACCGAAACTAACATGATCTCCAAAAGGATCAAAATGAGATTCTACATGACCCACGTCACCTAAGAGTTCCATCAGGTGCATCCAAAATGGTTTCTGAAGCTATGGTATGTTTGGTGCAAATTGTGGATCTATCTTGCACCGATATTAATACTATCTCCGAACGGACCGCAACGAGATTCTACATGACCCACATCAGCTAGGAGTTCCATCGGGTGCGTCCAAAATAATTTCTGAGCTTACGGTACATTAGGCGCAAACCGTGCACCTATCTTAAATCAAGATTAGCACTATCTCCAAACGAACCGAAACGAGCTTCCATTTGAGCCCCATCACCAAGGAGTACCATCCGGTGTGTCCAAAATGATTTCTGAGCATATGGTACGCTTGACGCAAACTGTGCACCTATCATGCACTGAAACTAACACTATCTCTAAAAGGACCGAAAGGAGATTCTACATGACCCACGTCACCTAGGAGTTCCATCAGGTGCGTCCAAAATGATTTCTGAGGCTATGGTACGTTTGGTTCAAACTGTGGATCTATCTTGCACCGAGGCTAACACTATATGCAAATAGACCGAAACGAGAGTCTACATGACCCACGTCACCTAGGTGTTTCATCTGGTGCGTCCAAAATGATTTCCGAGCTTACGGTACGTTCGGCGCAAATCGTGCACCTATCTTGAATCCAGATTAGCACAATCTCCAAACGAACCGAAACGAGCTTCCATTTGAGCCTCGTCACCTAGGAGTACCATCCGGTGTGTCCAAAATGATTTCTGAGCATATGGTACGTTTAACTCAAATTGTGCAACTATCATGCACCGAAACTAACAGTCTCCAAAAGGATCGAAATGAGATTCTACATGACCCACGTCACCTAAGAGTTCCATCAGGTGCGTCCAAAACGGTTTCTGAAGCTATGGTACGTTTGGTGCAAACTGTGGATCTATCTTGCACCGATACTAACACTATCTCCAAACGGACCACAACGAGATTCTACATGACCCCGTCACCTAGGAGTTCCATCGGGTGCGTCCAAAATAATTTCTGAGGCTAACACTATCTACAAATGGACCGAAACGAGAGTCTAAATGACTCACGTCACCTAGGTGTTCCATTCTGTGCGTCCAAAATGATTTCCGAGCTTACGGTACGTTCGGCGCAAATCGTGCACCTACCTTGAATCAAGATAAGCACAATCTCCAAACGAACCGAAACAAGCTTGCATTTGAGCCTCGTCACCTAGGAGTACCATCCGGTGTGTCCAAAACGATTTCTGAGCCTATGGTACGTTTCGCGCAAATTGTGCAACTATCATGCACCGAAACTAACATGATCTCCAAAAGGATCAAAACGAGATTCTACATGACCCACGTCACCTAAGAGTTCCATCAGGTGCATCCAAAACGGTTTCTGAAGCTATGGTATGTTTGGTGCAAATTGTGGATCTATCTTGCACCGATATTAATACTATCTCCGAACGGACCGCAACGAGATTCTACATGACCCACATCAGCTAGGAGTTCCATCGGGTGCGTCCAAAATAATTTCTGAGCTTACGGTACGTTAGGCGCAAACCGTGCACCTATCTTAAATCAAGATTAGCACTATCTCCAAACGAACCGAAACGAGCTTCCATTTGAGCCCCATCACCTAGGAGTACCATCCGGTGTGTCCAAAATGATTTCTGAGCATATGGTACGCTTGACGCAAACTGTGCACCTATCATGCACCGAAACTAACACTATCTCTAAAAGGACCGAAAGGAGATTCTACATGACCCACGTCACCTAGGAGTTCCATCAGGTGCGTCCAAAATGATTTTTGAGGCTGTGATACGTTTGGTTCAAACTGTGGATCTATCTTGCACCGAGGCTAACACTATATGCAAATAGACCGAAACGAGAGTCTACATGACCCACGTCACCTAGGTGTTTCATCTGGTGCGTCCAAAATGATTTCCGAGCTTATAGTACGTTCGGCGCAAATCGTGCACCTATCTTGAATCCAGATTAGCACAATCTTCAAACGATCCGAAACGAGCTTCCATTTGAGCCTTGTCACCTAGGAGTACCATCCGGTGTGTCCAAAATGATTTCTGAGCATATGGTACGTTTCACTCAAATTGTGCAACTATCATGCACCGAAACTAACAGTCTCCAAAAGGATCGAAATGAGATTCTACATGACCCACGTCACCTAAGAGTTCCATCAGATGCGTCCAAAACGGTTTCTGAAGCTATGGTACGTTTGGTGCAAACTGTGGATCTATCTTGCACCGATACTAACACTATCTCCAAACGGACCACAACGAGATTCTACATGACCCCGTCACCTAGGAGTTCCATCGGGTGCGTCCAAAATAATTTCTGAGGCTAACACTATCTACAAATGGACCGAAACGAGAGTCTAAATGACTCACGTCACCTAGGTGTTCCATTCTGTGCGTCCAAAATGATTTCCGAGCTTACGGTACGTTCGGCGCAAATCGTGCACCTACCTTGAATCAAGATAAGCACAATCTCCAAACGAACCGAAACAAGCTTGCATTTGAGCCTCGTCACCTAGGAGTACCATCCGGTGTGTCCAAAATGATTTCTGAGCCTATGGTACGTTTCGCGCAAATTGTGCAACTATCATGCACCGAAACTAACATGATCTCCAAAAGGATCAAAATGAGATTCTACATGACCCACGTCACCTAAGAGTTCCATCAGGTGCATCCAAAACGGTTTCTGAAGCTATGGTATGTTTGGTGCAAATTGTGGATCTATCTTGCACCGATATTAATACTATCTCCGAACGGACCGCAACGAGATTCTACATGACCCACATCAGCTAGGAGTTCCATCGGGTGCGTCCAAAATAATTTCTGAGCTTACGGTACGTTAGGCGCAAACCGTGCACCTATCTTAAATCAAGATTAGCACTATCTCCAAACGAACCGAAACGAGCTTCCATTTGAGCCCCATCACCAAGGAGTACCATCCGGTGTGTCCAAAATGATTTCTGAGCATATGGTACGCTTGACGCAAACTGTGCACCTACCTTGAATCAAGATAAGCACAATCTCCAAACGAACCGAAACAAGCTTGCATTTGAGCCTTGTCACCTAGGAGTACCATCCGGTGTGTCCAAAACGATTTCTGAGCCTATGGTACGTTTCGCACAAATTGTGCAACTATCATGCACCGAAACTAACACTATCTCCAAAAGGATCAAAACAAGATTCTACATGACCCACGTCACCTAGGATTTCCATTGGGTGCGTCCAAAATGATTTCTGACGCTATGGTACGTTTGGTTCAAACTGTGGAACTATGTTGCACCGATTCTAAAACTACCTCCAAACGGACCGCAACGAGATTCTACATGACCCACGTCACCTAGGAGTTCCATCAGATGCGTCCAAAATTATTTATGATTCTACGGTACGTTTGGCGCTAACTGTGCACCTATCTTGAATCAAGATTAGCACTATTTCCAATCGGACCGACACGAGCTTCCATTTGAACGTCGTCACCTAGGAGTACCATCCGGTGTGTCCAAAATGATTTCTGAGCATATGGTACGCTTGACGCAAACTGTGCACCTATCATGCACTGAAACTAACACTATCTCTAAAAGGACCGAAAGGAGATTCTACATGACCCACGTCACCTAGGAGTTCCATCAGGTGCGTCCAAAATGATTTTTGAGGCTGTGGTACGTTTGGTTCAAACTGTGATCTATCTTGCACCGAGGCTAACACTATATGCAAATAGACCGAAACGAGAGTCTACATGACCCACGTCACCTAGGTGTTTCATCTGGTGCGTCCAAAATGATTTCCGAGCTTACAGTACGTTCGGCGCAAATCGTGCACCTATCTTGAATCCAGATTAGCACAATCTTCAAACGATCCGAAACGAGCTTCCATTTGAGCCTTGTCACCTAGGAGTACCATCCGGTGTGTCCAAAATGATTTCTGAGCATATGGTACGTTTCACTCAAATTGTGCAACTATCATGCACCGAAACTAACAGTCTCCAAAAGGATCGAAATGAGATTCTACATGACCCACGTCACCTAAGAGTTCCATCAGATGCGTCCAAAACGGTTTCTGAAGCTATGGTACGTTTGGTGCAAACTGTGGATCTATCTTGCACCGATACTAACACTATCTCCAAACGGACCACAACGAGATTCTACATGACCCCGTCACCTAGGAGTTCCATCGGGTGCGTCCAAAATAATTTCTGAGGCTAACACTATCTACAAATGGACCGAAACGAGAGTCTAAATGACTCACGTCACCTAGGTGTTCCATTCTGTGCGTCCAAAATGATTTCCGAGCTTACGGTACGTTCGGCGCAAATCGTGCACCTACCTTGAATCAAGATAAGCACAATCTCCAAACGAACCGAAACAAGCTTGCATTTGAGCCTCGTCACCTAGGAGTACGATCCGGTGTGTCCAAAATGATTTCTGAGCCTATGGTACGTTTCGCGCAAATTGTGCAACTATCATGCACCGAAACTAACATGATCTCCAAAAGGATCAAAATGAGATTCTACATGACCCACGTCACCTAAGAGTTCCATCAGGTGCATCCAAAACGGTTTCTGAAGCTATGGTATGTTTGGTGCAAATTGTGGATCTATCTTGCACCGATATTAATACTATCTCCGAACGGACCGCAACGAGATTCTACATGACCCACATCAGCTAGGAGTTCCATCGGGTGCGTCCAAAATAATTTCTGAGCTTACGGTACGTTAGGCGCAAACCGTGCACCTATCTTAAATCAAGATTAGCACTATCTCCAAACGAACCGAAACGAGCTTCCATTTGAGCCCCATCACCAAGGAGTACCATCCGGTGTGTCCAAAATGATTTCTGAGCATATGGTACGCTTGACGCAAACTGTGCACCTACCTTGAATCAAGATAAGCACAATCTCCAAACGAACCGAAACAAGCTTGCATTTGAGCCTTGTCACCTAGGAGTACCATCCGGTGTGTCCAAAACGATTTCTGAGCCTATGGTACGTTTCGCACAAATTGTGCAACTATCATGCACCGAAACTAACACTATCTCCAAAAGGATCAAAACAAGATTCTACATGACCCACGTCACCTAGGATTTCCATTGGGTGCGTCCAAAATGATTTCTGACGCTATGGTACGTTTGGTTCAAACTGTGGAACTATGTTGCACCGATTCTAAAACTACCTCCAAACGGACCGCAACGAGATTCTACATGACCCACGTCACCTAGAAGTTCCATTAGATGCGTCCAAAATTATTTATGATTCTACGGTACGTTTGGCGCTAACTGTGCACCTATCTTGAATCAAGATTAGCACTATTTCCAATCGGACCGACACGAGCTTCCATTTGAACGTCGTCACCTAGGAGTACCATCCGGTGTGTCCAAAATGATTTCTGAGCATATGGTACGCTTGACGCAAACTGTGCACCTATCATGCACTGAAACTAACACTATCTCTAAAAGGACCGAAAGGAGATTCTACATGACCCACGTCACCTAGGAGTTCCATCAGGTGCATCCAAAATGATTTTTGAGGCTATGGTACGTTTGGTTCAAACTATAGATCTATCTTGCACCGAGGCTAACACTATATGCAAATAGACCGAAAAGAGAGTCTACATGACCCACGTCACCTAGGTGTTTCATCTGGTGCGTCCAAAATGATTTCCGAGCTTACAGTACGTTCGGCGCAAATCGTGCACCTATCTTGAATCCAGATTAGCACAATCTTCAAACGATCCGAAACGAGCTTCCATTTGAGCCTTGTCACCTAGGAGTACCATCCGGTGTGTCCAAAATGATTTCTGAGCATATGGTACGTTTCACTCAAATTGTGCAACTATCATGCACCGAAACTAACAGTCTCCAAAAGGATCGAAATGAGATTCTACATGACCCACGTCACCTAAGAGTTCCATCAGATGCGTCCAAAACGATTTCTGAAGCTATGGTAAGTTTGGTGCAAACTATGGATCTATCTTGCACCGATACTAACACTATCTCCAAACGGACCACAACGAGATTCTACATGACCCCGTCACCTAGGAGTTCCATCGGGTGCGTCCAAAATAATTTCTGAGGCTAACACTATCTACAAATGGACCGAAACGAGAGTCTAAATGACTCACGTCACCTAGGTGTTCCATTCTGTGCGTCCAAAATGATTTCCGAGCTTACGGTACGTTCGGCGCAAATCGTGCACCTACCTTGAATCAAGATAAGCACAATCTCCAAACGAACCGAAACAAGCTTGCATTTGAGCCTCGTCACCTAGGAGTACCATCCGGTGTGTCCAAAATGATTTCTGAGCCTATGGTACGTTTCACGCAAATTGTGCAACTATCATGCACCGAAACTAACATGATCTCCAAAAGGATCAAAATGAGATTCTACATGACCCACGTCACCTAAGAGTTCCATCAGGTGCATCCAAAACGGTTTCTGAAGCTATGGTATGTTTGGTGCAAATTGTGGATCTATCTTGCACCGATATTAATACTATCTCCGAACGGACCGCAACGAGATTCTACATGACCCACATCAGCTAGGAGTTCCATCGGGTGCGTCCAAAATAATTTCTGAGCTTACGGTACGTTAGGCGCAAACCGTGCACCTATCTTAAATCAAGATTAGCACTATCTCCAAACGAACCGAAACGAGCTTCCATTTGAGCCCCATCACCAAGGAGTACCATCCGGTGTGTCCAAAATGATTTCTGAGCATATGGTACGCTTGACGCAAACTGTGCACCTACCTTGAATCAAGATAAGCACAATCTCCAAACGAACCGAAACAAGCTTGCATTTGAGCCTTGTCACCTAGGAGTACCATCCGGTGTGTCCAAAACGATTTCTGAGCCTATGGTACGTTTCGCACAAATTGTGCAACTATCATGCACCGAAACTAACACTATCTCCAAAAGGATCAAAACAAGATTCTACATGACCCACGTCACCTAGGATTTCCATTGGGTGCGTCCAAAATGATTTCTGACGCTATGGTACGTTTGGTTCAAACTGTGGAACTATGTTGCACCGATTCTAAAACTACCTCCAAACGGACCGCAACGAGATTCTACATGACCCACGTCACCTAGGAGTTCCATCAGATGCGTCCAAAATTATTTATGATTCTACGGTACGTTTGGCGCTAACTGTGCACCTATCTTGAATCAAGATTAGCACTATTTCCAATCGGACCGACACGAGCTTCCATTTGAACGTCGTCACCTAGGAGTACCATCCGGTGTGTCCAAAATGATTTCTGAGCATATGGTACGCTTGACGCAAACTGTGCACCTATCATGCACTGAAACTAACACTATCTCTAAAAGGACCGAAAGGAGATTCTACATGACCCACGTCACCTAGGAGTTCCATCAGGTGCATCCAAAATGATTTTTGAGGCTATGGTACGTTTGGTTCAAACTATAGATCTATCTTGCACCGAGGCTAACACTATATGCAAATAGACCGAAACGAGAGTCTACATGACCCACGTCACCTAGGTGTTTCATCTGGTGCGTCCAAAATGATTTCTGAGCTTATAGTAAGTTCAGCGCAAATCGTGCACCTATCTTGAATCCAGATTAGCACAATCTTCAAACGATCCGAAACGAGCTTCCATTTGAGCCTTGTCACCTAGGAGTACCATCCGGTGTGTCCAAAATGATTTCTGAGCATATGGTACGTTTCACTCAAATTGTGCAACTATCATGCACCGAAACTAACAGTCTCCAAAAGGATCGAAATGAGATTCTACATGACCCACGTCACCTAAGAGTTCCATCAGATGCGTCCAAAACGATTTCTGAAGCTATGGTAAGTTTGGTGCAAACTATGGATCTATCTTGCACGATACTAACACTATCTCCAAACGGACCACAACGAGATTCTACATGACCCCGTCACCTAGGAGTTCCATCGGGTGCGTCCAAAATAATTTCTGAGGCTAACACTATCTACAAATGGACCGAAACGAGAGTCTAAATGACTCACGTCACCTAGGTGTTCCATTCTGTGCGTCCAAAATGATTTCCGAGCTTACGGTACGTTCGGCGCAAATCGTGCACCTACCTTGAATCAAGATAAGCACAATCTCCAAACGAACCGAAACAAGCTTGCATTTGAGCCTCGTCACCTAGGAGTACCATCCGGTGTGTCCAAAACGATTTCTGAGCCTATGGTACGTTTCGCGCAAATTGTGCAACTATCATGCACCGAAACTAACACGATCTCCAAAAGGATCAAAATGAGATTCTACATGACCCACATCACCTAAGAGTTCCACCAGTTGCATCCAAAACGGTTTCTGAAGCTATGGTATGTTTGGTGCAAATTGTGGATCTATCTTGCACGATATTAATACTATCTCCGAACGGACCGCAACGAGATTCTACATGACCCACATCAGCTAGGAGTTCCATCGGGTGCGTCCAAAATAATTTCTGAGCTTACGGTACGTTAGGCGCAAACCGTGCACCTATCTTAAATCAAGATTAGCACTATCTCCAAACGAACCGAAACGAGCTTCCATTTGAGCCCCATCACCAAGGAGTACCATCCGGTGTGTCCAAAATGATTTCTGAGCATATGGTACGCTTGACGCAAACTGTGCACCTACCTTGAATCAAGATAAGCACAATCTCCAAACGAACCGAAACAAGCTTGCATTTGAGCCTTGTCACCTAGGAGTACCATCCGGTGTGTCCAAAACGATTTCTGAGCCTATGGTACGTTTCGCACAAATTGTGCAACTATCATGCACCGAAACTAACACTATCTCCAAAAGGATCAAAACAAGATTCTACATGACCCACGTCACCTAGGATTTCCATTGGGTGCGTCCAAAATGATTTCTGACGCTATGGTACGTTTGGTTCAAACTGTGGAACTATGTTGCACTAATTCTAACACTATCTCCAAATAGACCGCAACGAGATTCTACATGACCCACGTCACCTAGGAGTTCCATCAGTGCGTCCAAAATTATTTCTGATTCTACGGTACGTTTGGCGCAAACGTGCACTATCTTGAATCAAGATTAGCACTATCTCCAATGGACCGAAACGAGCTTCCATTTGAACGTCGTCACCTAGGAGTACCATCCGGTGTGTCCAAAATGATTTCTGAATATGGTACGCTTGACGCAAACTGTGCACCTATCTTGCAACTGAAACTAACACTATCTCCAAAAGGACCGAAAAGGAGATTCTACATGACCCACGTCACCTAGGAGTCCATCAGGTGCGTCCAAAATGATTTTTGAGCTGTGGTATCTCTAAAACTGTTGAATCTATCTTGCACCGAGGCTAACACTATATGCAAAATAGACAAACGAGAGTCTACATGACCCACGTCACCTAGTGTTTCATCTGGTGCGTCCAAATGATTTCTGAGCTTACAGTACGTTCGGCGCAAATCGTGCACCTATCTTGAATCCAGATTAAGCACAATCTTCAAACGATCCGAAACGAGCTTCCATTTGAGCCTGTCACCTAGGAGTACCATCCGGTGTGTCCAAAATGATTTCTGAGCATATGGTACGTTTCACTCAAAGTGTGCAACTATCATGCACCGAAACTAACAGTCTCCAAAAGGATCGAAATGAGATTCTACATGACCCACGTCACCTAAGAGTTCCATCAGATGCGTCCAAAACGGTTTCTGAAGCTATGGTACGTTTGGTGCAAACTGTGGATCTATCTTGCACCGATACTAACACTATCTCCAAACGGACCACAACGAGATTCTACATGACCCCGTCACCTAGGAGTTCCATCAGGTGCGTCCAAAAATAATTTCTGAGGCTGAACACTATCTACAAAATGGACCGAAACGAGAGTCTAAATGACTCACGTCACCTAGGTGTTCCATTCTGTGCGTCCAAAAATGATTTCTGAGCTTACGGTACTTCGGCGCAAATCGTGCACCTACCTTGAATCAAGATAAGCACAAATCTCCAAATGAACCAAAACAAGCTTGCATTGAGCCTTGTCACCTAGGAGTACCATCCGGTGTCCAAAATGATTTCTGAGCCTATGGTACGTTTCGCGCAAATTGTGCAACTATCATGCACCGAAACTAACATGATCTCCAAAAGATCAAAATGAGATTCTACGTGACCCACGTCACCTAAGAGTTCCATCAGGATGCATCCAAAACGGTTTCTGAAGCTATGGTATGTTTGGTGCAAATTGTGGATCTATCTTGCACCGATATTAATACTATCTCTGAACGCACCGCAACGAGATTCTACATGACCCACATCAGCTAGGAGTTCCATCGG
>CM036212.1:29388667-29436546 GCA_020631735.1 Saccharum officinarum | reverse complement strand
TGACGTGGGTCATGTAGAATCTCATTTCGATCCTTTTGGAGATAGTGTTAGTTTTGGTGCAAGATAGTTGCACAATTTGCGCGAAACGTACCATAGGCTCAGAAATTGTTTTGGACACACCGGATGGTACTCCTAGGTGACGAGGCTCAAATGGAAGCTCGTTTCGGTTCGTGTGGAGATTGTGCTAATCTTGATTCAAGATAGGTGCCCGATTTGCGCTGAATGTACCGTAGGCCCAACAATCATTTTGGATGCACCGGATGGAACACCTAGGTGGCGTGGGTCATTTAGACTCTCATTTCGGTCCATTTGTAGATAGTATTAGCCTCGGTGCAAGATAGATCCACAGTTTTAACCAAACATAACATAGCCTCAGAAATCATTTTGGACACACCTGATGGAACTCCTAGGTGACTTGGGTCATGTAGAATCTCCTTTCGGTCATTTTAGAGATAGTGTTAGTTTCGGTGCATGATAGGTGCATAGTTTGCTCAAGCGTACCATATGCTTAGAAATCATTTTGGATACAGCGGATGGTACTCCTAGGTGATGGGGCTCAAATGGAAGCTCGTTTTGGTTTGTTTGGAGATAGTGCTAATTTTGATTTAAGATAGGTGCACGGTTTGTGCCTAACGTACCGTGAGCTCATAAATTATTTTGGACGCACCCGATGGAACTCCTAGGTGACGTCGGTCATGTAGAATCTTGTTGCGGTCCGTTTGGAGATAGTATGAATATCGGTGCAAGATAGATCCACAATTTGCACCAAACGTACCTTAGCTTCAGAAACCGTTTTGGACGCAACTAATGGAACTCTTAGGTGACATGGGTCATGTAGAATCTCATTTCGATCCTTTTGGAGACAGTGAGATAGTGTTAGTTTCGGTGCATGATAGGTGCACTGTTTGCGTCAAGCGTACCATATGCTCAGAAATCATTTTGGACACACCGGATGGTACTCCTAGGTGATGGGGCTCAAATGGAAGCTCGTTTTGGTTTTTTTGGAGATTGTGCTAATCTTGATTTAAGATAGGTGCACGGTTTGCGCCTAATCTACTGTAAGCTTAGAAATTATTTTTGACGCACCCGACGAAACTCTTAGGTGACGTGGGTCATGTAGAATCTCATTTTGATCCTTTTGGAGACAGTGTTAGTTTTGGTGCATGATAGTTGCACAACTTGAGCAAAACGTACCATAGGCTCAGAACTCGTTTTGGACACATCGGATGGTGCTCCTAGGTGACGAGGCTCAAATGGAAGCTCATTTTGGTTTGTGTGGAGATTGTGCTAATCTTGATTCAAGATAGGTGCACGATTTGCGCCGAACGTACTGTAAGCTCGGAAATCATTTTGGACGCACCAGATGGAACACCTAGGTGACGTGGGTCATTTAGACTCTCATTTCAGTCTATTTGTAGATAGTGTAACCCTCGATGCAAGATAGATCCATAGTTTTAACCAAACATACCATAGCCTTAGAAATCATTTTGGACGCACCTGATGGAACTCGTAGGTGACGTGGGTCATGTAGAATCTCCTTTCTGTCATTTTAGAGATAGTGTTAGTTTCATTGCATGATAGGTGCATAGTTTGCATCAAGCGTACCATATGCTCAGAAATCATTTTGGACACACCGGATGGTACTCCTAGGTGATGGGGCTCAAATGGAAGCACGTTTCGGTTCGTTTGGAGATAGTGCTAATCTTGATTTCAGATAGGTGCACGGTTTGCGCCTAACGTACCGTAAGCTCAGAAATTATTTTGGACGCACCCGATGGAACTCCTAGGTGACGTGGGTCATGTAGAATCTCGTTGCGGTCTGTTCGGAGATAGTATTAATATCGATGCAAGATAGATCCACCAATTTGCACCAAACATACCATAGCTTGGTCATGTAGAATCTCATTTCGATCCTTTTGGAGATCGTGTTAATTTCGGTGCATGATAGTTGCACTATTTGCGCGAAACGTACCATAGGCTCAGAAATCATTTTGGACACACCGGATGGTACTCCTAGGTGACGAGGCTCAAATGGAAGCTCATTTCAGTTCGTGTGGAGATTGTGCTAATCTTGATTCAAGATAGGTGCATGATTTGCGCCGAACGTATCGTAAGCTCAGAAATCATTTTGGACGCACCAGATGGAACACCTAGGTGACGTGGGTCATTTAGACTCGTTTCAGTCCATTTGTAGATATTGTTAGCCTCGGTGCAAGATAGATCCATAGTTTTAACCAGACATACCATAGCCTCAAAAATCATTTTGAATGCTCCTAATGGAACTCATAGGTGACGTGGGTCATGTAGAATCTCCTTTTGGTCATTTTAGAGATAGTGTTAGTTTCGGTGCATGATAGGTGCACAGTTTGTGTCAAGCGTACCATATGCTCAGAAATCATTTTGGACGCACCGGATGGTACTCCTAGGTGATGGGCCTCAAATGGAAGCTCGTTTCGGTTTTTTTGGAGATTGTGCTAATCTTGATTTAAGATAGGTGCACGGTTTGCGCCTAATGTACCGTAGGCTCATAAATTATTTTGGACGTACCCGATGGAACTCCTAGGTGACGTGGGTCATGTAGAATCTCGTTGCGGTCCGTTTGGAGATAGTATTAATATCGGTGCAAGATATATCCACAATTTGCACCAAGTGTACCATAGCTTCAGAAACCGTTTTGGACGCACCTGATGGAACTCTTAGGTGACGTGGGTCATGTAGAATCTTATTTTGATCCTTTTGGAGATAGTGTTAGTTTCGGTGCATGATAGTTGCACAATTTGAGCGAAACGTACCATAGGCTCAGAACTCGTTCTGGACACATCGGAGGTGCTCCTAGGTGACGAGGCTCAAATGGAAGCTCATTTCGGTTCGTGTGGAGATTGTGCTAATCTTGATTCAAGATAGGTGCACGATTTGCGCCGAACGTACCATAAGCTCGGAAATCATTTTGGACACACCAGATGGAACACCTAGGTGACGTGGGTCATTTAGACTCTCGTTTCTGTCCATTTGTAGATAGTGTTAGCCTCGGTGCAAGATAGATCCATAGTTTTAACCAAACATACCATAGCCTCAGAAATCATTTTGAACGCACCTGATGAAACTCGTAGGTGACGTGGGTCATGTAGAATCTCCTTTCGGTCATTTTAGAGATAGTGTTAGTTTCATTGCATTATAGGTGCACAGTTTACGTCAAGTGTACCATATGCTCAGAAATCATTTTGGACACACCCGATAGTACTCCTAGGTGATGGGGCTTAAATGGAAGCTCGTTTCGGTTCATTTGTAGATAGTGCTAATCTTGATTTCAGATAGGTGCACGGTTTGCGCCTAACGTACCGTAAGCTCAGAAATTATTTTGGACGCACCCGATAGAACTCCTAGGTGACTTGGGTCATGTAGAATCTCATTGCGGTCTATTCGGAGATAGTATTAATATCGATGCAAGATAGATCCATAATTTGCACCAAACATACCATAGCTTGGTCATGTAGAATCTCATTTCGATCCTTTTGGAGATCGTGTTAGTTTCGGTGCATGATAGTTGCACTATTTGCGCAAAACGTACCATAGGCTCAGAAATCGTTTTGGACACACCGGATGGTACTCCTAGGTGACGAGGCTCAAATGGAAGCTCGTTTCGGTTCGTGTGGAGATTATGCTAATCTTGATTCAAGATAGGTGCACGATTTGCGCCGAACGTACCGTAAGCTCGGAAATCATTTTGGACGCACCGGATGGAACACCTAGGTGACGTGGGTCATTTAGACTCTCGTTTCAGTCCATTTGTAGATATTGTTAGCCTCGGTGCAAGATAGATCCACAGTTTTAACCAGACATACCATAGCCTCAGAAATCATTTTGGACGCACCTGATGGAACTCGTAGGTGACGTGGGTCATGTAGAATCTCCTTTCGGTCATTTTAGAGATAGTGTTAGTTTCGGTGCATGATAGGTGCACAGTTTGCGTCAAGCGTAATATGCTTAGGAATCATTTTGGACACACCCGATGGTACTCCTAGGTGATGGGGCTCAAATGGAAGCTCGTTTCGGTTCGTTTGCAGATAGTGCTAATCTTGATTCCATAAAGGTGCACGGTTTGCGCCTAACGTACCGTAAGCTCAGAAATTATTTTGGACGCACCCGATGGAACTCCTAGGTGACTTGGGTCATGTAGAATCTCGTTGCGGTCTGTTCGTAGATAGTATTAATATCGATGCAAGATAGATCCACAATTTGCACCAAACATAACATAGCTTGGTCATGTAGAATCTCATTTCGATCCTTTTGGAGATCGTGTTAGTTTCGGTGCATGATAGTTGCACTATTTGCGCAAAACGTAACATAGGCTCAGAAATCGTTTTGGACACACCGGATGGTACTCCTAGGTGACGAGGCTCAAATGGAAGCTTGTTTCGGTTCGTGTGGAGATTGTGCTAATCTTGATTCAAGATAGGTGCACGATTTGCGCCGAACATACCATAAGCTCGGAAATCATTTTGGACGCACCGGATGGAACACCTAGGTGACGTGGGTCATTTAGACTCTTGTTTCAGTCCATTTGTAGATATTGTTAGCCTCGGTGCAAGATAGATCCACAGTTTTAACCAGACATACCATAGCCTCAGAAATCATTTTGGACGCACCTGATGGAACTCGTAGGTGACATGGGTCATGTAGAATCTTCTTTCGGTCATTTTAGAGATCCACAGTTTGCATCAAGCGTACCATATGCTCAGAAATCATTTTGGACACACCGGATGGTACTCCTAGGTGATGGGGCTCAAATGGAAGCTCGTTTCGGTTCGTTTGAAGATAGTGCTAATCTTGATTTCAGATAGGTGCATGGTTTGCACCTAACGTACCGTAAGCTCAGAAATTGTTTTGGACGCACCCGATGGAACTCATAGGTGACGTGGGTCGTGTAGCATCTCGTTGCGGTCTGTTCGGAGATAGTATTAATATCGGTGCAAGATAGATCCACAATTTGCACCAAACATACTATAGCTTGGTCATGTAGAATCTCATTTCAATCCTTTTGGAGATCATGTTAGTTTCGGTGCATGATAGTTGCACTATTTGCGCGAAACGTACCATAGGCTCAGAAATTATTTTGGACACACCAGATGGTACTCCTAGGTGACGAGGCTCAAATGGAAGCTCGTTTCGGTTCGTTTGGAGATTGTGCTAATCTTGATTCAAGATAGGTGCACGATTTGCGCCGAACGTACCGTAAGCTCAGAAATCATTTTGGACACACCGGATGGAACACCAAGGTAGCGTGGATCATTTAGATTCTTGTTTCGGTTCATTTGTAGATAGTGATAGCCTCGGAAATTATTTTGGATGCACCTAATGGAACTCCTATGTGACGTGGGTCATGTAGAAACTCATTGCGGTCCGTTTGGGGATAGTGTTAGTATCGGTGCAAGATAGATCCATAGTCTGCACCAAACATACCATAGCTTCAGAAACCATTTTGTATGCACCTGATGGAACTCTTAGGTGACGTGGGTCATGTAGAATCTCATTTCGATCCTTTTGGAGACAGTGTTAGTTTCGGTGCATGATAGTTGCACAATTTGAGCGAAACGTACCATAGGCTCAGAAATCATTTTGGACACACCAGATGGTACTCCTAGGTGACGAGGCTCAAATGGAAGCTCGTTTCGGTTCGTGTGGAGATTGTGCTAATCTTGATTCAAGATAGGTGCACAATTTGCGCCGAACGTACCGTAAGCTCAGAAATCATTTTGGATGCACCGGAAGGAACACCTAGGTGACGTGGGTCATTTAGACTCTCATTTCGGTCCATTTGTAGATATTGTTAGCCTCGGTGCAAGATAGATCCACAGTTTTAACCAGACATACCATAGCCTCAGAAATCATTTTGGACGCACCTAATGGAACTTGTAGGTGACGTGGGTCATGTAGAATCTCCTTTCGGTCATTCTAGAGATAGTGTTAGTTTCGGTGCATGATAGGTGCACAATTTGCGTCAAGTGTACCATATGCTCAGAAATCATTTTGGACACACCGGATGGTACTCCTAGGTGATGGGGCTCAAATGGAAGCTCGTTTCGGTTTGTTTGGAGATTGTGCTAATCTTGATTTCCGATAGGTGCACGGTTTGCGCCTAACATACCATAAGCTCAGAAATTATTTTGGACGCACCCGATGGAACTCCTAGGTGACGTGGGTCATGTAGAATCTCGTTGCGGTCCGTTCAGAGATAGTATTAATATCGGTGCAAGATATATCCACAATTTGCACCAAACGTACCATAGCTTCAGAAACCATTTTGGACGCACCTGATGGAACTCTTAGGTGACGTGGGTCATGTAGAATCTAATTTCGATCTTTTTCGAGATAGTGTTAGTTTCAGTGCATGATAGTTGCATAATTTGAGCGAAACGTACCATAGGCTCAGAAATCATTTTGGACACACAGGATGGTACTCCTAGGTGACCACGTTCAAATGGAAGCTCGTTTTGGTCCGATTGGAAATAGTGCTAATCTTGATTCAAGATTGGTGCACAATTTGCGCCAAACGTGCTGTAGAATCAGAAATCATTTTGGACGCATCTGATGGAACTCCTAGGTGACGTGGGTCATGTAGAATCTCGTTGCGGTCTGTTTGGAGATAGTTTTAGTATCGGTGCAAGATAGATCCACAGTTTGCACCAAACGTACCATAGCGTCAGAAATCATTTTGGACACACCCAATGGAAATCCTAGGTGACGTGCGTCATGTAGAATCTCGTTTTGATCCTTTTGGAGATAGTGTTAGTTTCGATGCATGATAGTTGCATAGTATGCACGAAACGTACCATAGGCTCAGAAATCGTTTTGGACACACCGGATGGTACACCTAGGTGACAAGGCTCAAATGGAAGCTCGTTTTGGTTCATTTGGAGATTGTGCTAATCTTGATTCAAGATAGGTGCACGATTTGCGCCGAACGTACCGTAAGCTCGGAAATCATTTTGGACACACCGGATGGAACACCAAGGTGGCGTGGGTCATTTAGATTCTCGTTTCGGTCCATTTGTAGATAGTGATAGCCTCAGAAATTATTTTGGACGCACTCGATGGAACTCCTAGCTGACGTGGGTCATGTAGAAACTCATTGCGGTCTGTTTGGAGATAGTGTTAGTATCGGTGCAAGATAGATCCATAGTTTGCACCAAACGTACCATATCTTCAGAAACCGTTTTGGACGCACCTGATGGAACTCTTAGGTGACGTGGGTGATGTAGAATCTCATTTCGATCCTTTTGGAGATAGTGTTAGTTTCGGTGCATGATAGTTGCACAATTTGAGCGAAACGTACCATAGGCTCAGAAATCATTTTGGACATACCGGATGGTACTCCTAGGTGACGAGGCTCAAATGGAAGCTCGTTTCGGTTCGTGTGGAGATTGTGCTAATCTTGATTCAAGATAGGTGCACGATTTGCGCCGAACGTACCGTAAGCTCGGAAATCATTTTGGACGCACCGGATGGAACACCTAGGTGACGTGGGTCATTTAGACTCTCGTTTTGGTCCATTTGTAGATATTGTTAGCCTCGGTGCAAGATAGATCCACAGTTTTAACCAGACATACCATAGCCTCAGAAATCGTTTTGGATGCACCTGATGGAACTCGTAGGTGACGTGGGTCATGTAGAATCTCCTTTCGGTCATTTCAGAGATTATGTTAGTTTCGGTGCATGATAGGTGCACAGTTTGCGTCAAGCGTACCATATGCTCAGAAATTATTTTGGACACACCGGATGGTACTCCTAGGTGATAGGGCTCAAATGGAAGCTCGTTTTGGTTTGTTTGGAGATTGTGCTAATCTTGATTTACGATAGGTGCACGGTATGCGCCTAACATACCGTAAGCTCAGAAATTATTTTGGACGCACCCATTGGAACTCCTAGGTGACGTGGGTCATGTAGAATCTCGTTGCGGTCCGTTCGGAGATAGTATTAATATCGGTGCAAGATATATCCACAATTTGCACCAAACGTACCATAGCTTCAGAAATCGTTTTGGACGCACCTGATGGAACTCTTAGGTGATGTGGGTCATGTAGAATCTCATTTCGATCCTTTTGGAGATAGTGTTAGTTTCGGTGCATGATAGTTGCACAATTTGAGCAAAACGTACCATAGGCTCAGAAATCATTTTGGACACACTGGATGGTGCTCCTAGGTGACGACGTTCAAATGGAAGCTCGTTTTGGTCCAATTGGATATAGTGCTAATCTTGATTTAAGATTGGTGCACAGTTTGCGCCAAACGTGCTGTAGAATCAGAAATCATTTTGGACGCATCTGATGGAACTCCTAGGTGATGTGGGTCATGTCGAATCTCATTGCAGTCTGTTTGGAGATAGTTTTAGTATTGGTGCAAGATAGATCCACAGTTTGCACCAAACGTACCGTAGCGTCAGAAATCATTTTGGACGCACCCGATGGAAATCCTAGGTGACGTGCGTCATGTAGAATCTTGTTTTGATCCTTTTGGAGATAGTGTTAGTTTCGGTGCATGATAGTTGCACAGTATGCGTGAAACGTAAAATAGGCTCAGAAATCGTTTTGGACACACCGGATGGTACTCCTAGGTGACAAGGCTCAAATGGAAGCTCATTTCGGTTCGTTTGGAGATTGTGCTAATCTTGATTCAAGATAGGTGCATGATTTGCGCAGAACGTACCGTAAGCTTGGAAATCATTTTGGACACACCAGATGGAACACCAAGGTGCCGTGGGCCATTTAGATTCTCGTTTTGGTCCATTTGTAGATAGTGATAGCCTCGGAAATTATTTTGGACGCACCCGATGGAACTCCTAGCTAACGTGGGTCATGTAGAAACTCATTGCAGTCCATTTGGGGATAGTGTTAGTATCAGTGCAAGATAGATCCATAGTTTGCACCAAACGTACCATAGCTTTAGAAACTGTTTTGGACGCACCTGATGGAACTCTTAGGTGACGTGGGTCATGTAGAATCTCATTTCAATCCTTTTGGAGACAGTGGTAGTTTCGGTGCATGATAGTTGCACAATTTGAGCGAAACATACTATAGGCTCAGAAATCGTTTTGTACACACCGGATGGTACTCCTAGGTGACGAGGCTCAAATGGAAGCTTGTTTCGGTTCGTGTGGAGATTGTGCTAATCTTGATTCAAGATACGTGCACGATTTGCGCCGAACGTACCGTAAGCTCGGAAATCATTTTGGACGCACCGGATGGAACACCTAGGTGATGTGGGTCATTTAGACTCTCGTTTCGGTCCATTTGTAGATATTGTTAGCCTCGGTGCAAGATAGATCCATAGTTTTAACCAGACATACCATAGCCTCATAAATCATTTTGGACACACCTGATGGAACTCGTAGGTGACGTGAGTCATGTAGTATCTCCTTTCGGTCATTCTAGAGATAGTGTTAGTTTCGGTGCATGATAGGTGCATAGTTTGCGTCTAGCGTACCATATGCTCAGAGATCATTTTGGACACACCGGATGGTACTCCTAGGTGATGGGGCTCAAATGGAAGCTCGTTTCGGTTTGTTTGGAGATTGTGCTAATCTTGATTTAAGATAGGTGCACGGTTTGCGCCTAACATATCGTAAGCTCAGAAATTACTTTGGATGCACCCGATGGAACTCCTAGGTGACGTGGGTCATGTAGAATCTCGTTGCGGTCCGTTCGGAGATAGTATTAATATCGGTGCAAGATATATCCACAATTTGCACCAAACGTACCATAGCTTCAGAAACCGTTTTGGACGCACCTGATGGAACTCTTAGGTAACGTGGGTCATGTAGAATCTCATTTCGATCCTTTTGGACATAGTGTTAGTTTCGGTGCATGATAGTTGCACAATTTGAGCGAAACGTACCATAGGCTCAGAAATCATTTTGGACACACCGGATGGTACTCCTAGGTGACCACGTTCAAATGGAAGCTCGTTTTGGTCCGATTGGAAATAGTGCTAATCTTGATTCAAGATTGGTGCACAGTTTGTGCCAAACGTACTATAGAATCAGAAATCATTTTGGACGCATCTGATGGAACTCCTAGGTGACGTGGGTCATGTAGAATCTCGTTGCGGTCCGTTTGGAGATAGTTTTAGTATCGGTGCAAGATAGATCCACAGTTTGCACCAAATGTACCATAGCGTCAGAAATCATTTTGGACGCACCCGATGGAAATCCTAGGTGACATGCGTCGTGTAGAATCGCATTTTGATCCTTTTGGAGATAGTGTTAGTTTCGGTGCATGATTGTTGCACAGTTTGCGCGAAACGTACCATAGGCTCAGAAATCGTTTTGCACACACCGGATGGTACTCCTAGGTGACAAGGCTCAAATGGAAGCTCGTTTTGGTTCATTTGGAGATTGTGCTAATCTTGATTCAAAATAGGTGCATGATTTGCACCGAACGTACCGTAAGCTCGGAAATCATTTTGGACGCACCAGATGGAACACCTAGGTGACGTGGGTTATTTAGACTCTCGTTTCGGTCCATTTGTAAATATTGATAGCCTCGGTGCAAGATAGATCCACAGTTTGCACCAAACGTACCATAGCTTCAGAAACCGTTTTGGACGCACATGATGGAACTCTTAGGTGACGTGGGTCATGTAGAATCTCATTTCGATCCTTTTGGAGACAGTGTTAGTTTCAGTGCATGATAGTTGCACAATTTGAGCGAAACGTACCATAGGCTCAGAAATCGTTTTGGACACACCGGATGGTACTCCTAAGTGACGAGGCTCAAATGAAAGCTTGTTTCGGTTCATTTGGAGATTGTGCTAATCTTGATTCAAGATAGGTGCATGATTTGCGCCGAACGTACCGTAAGCTCGGAAATCATTTTGGACGCACCAGATGGAACACCTAGGTGACGTGGGTCATTTAGACTCTCGTTTAGACGCACGGAACACCTAGGTGACGTGGGTTCTGTAGACTCTCGTTTTAGTCTATTTGCATATAGTGTTAGCCTCAGTGCAAGATAGATCCATAATTTGAACCAAACGTACCACAGCCTCAAAAATCATTTTGGACGCACCTGATAGAACTCCTAGGTGACGTGGGTCATGTGGAATCTCCTCTCGGTCCTTTTAAAGATAGTGTTAGTTTCAGTACATGATAAATGCACAGTTTGCGTCAAGCGTACCATATGCTCTGAAATCGTTTTGGACACACCGGATGGTACTCCTAGGTGACGACGTTCAAATGGAAGCTCATTTTGGTCCGATTGGAAATAGTGCTAATCTTGATTCAAGATTGGTGCACAGTTTGCGCCAAACGTACTATAGAATCAGAAATCATTTTGGACGCATCTGATGGAACTCCTAGGTGACGTGGGTTATGTAGAATCTCGTTGTGGTCCATTTGGAGATAGTTTTAGTATCGGTGCAAGATAGATCCACAGTTTGCACCAAACGTACCATAGCGTCAGAAATCATTTTGGACGCACCCAATAGAAATCCTAGGTGACGTGCGTCATGTAGAATCTCGTTTTGATCCTTTTGGAGATAGTGTTAGTTTCGGTGCATCATAGTTGCACAGTTTGCGCGAAACGTACCATAGGCTCAGAAATCGTTTTGGACACACCGGATGGTACTCCTAGGTGACAAGGCTCAAATGGAAGCTCGTTTTGGTTCGTTTGGAGATAGTGCTAATCTTGATTCAAAATAGGTGCACAATTTGCGCCGAACGTACAGTAAGCTCAGAAATCATTTTGGACGCACTAGATGGAACACCTAGGTGACGTGGGTCATTTCGACACTCGTTTCGGTCCATTTGTAGATATTGATAGCCTCGGTGCAAGATAGATCCACAGTTTGCACCAAACGTACCATAACTTCAGAAACCATTTTGGACGCACATGATGGAACTCTTAGGTGCCGTGGGTCATGTAGAATCTCATTTCGATCCTTTTGGAGACAGTGTCAATTTCAGTGCATGATAGTTGCACAATTTGAGCGAAACATACCATAGGCTCAGAAATCATTTTGGACACACCGGATGGTACTCCTAGGTGACGAGGCTCAAATGGAAGCTTGTTTCGGTTCGTGTGGAGATTGTGCTAATCTTGATTCAAGATATGTGCACGATTTGCGCCGAACGTACCGTAAGCTCGGAAATCATTTTGGACGCACCGGATGGAACACCTAGGTGATGTGGGTCATTTAGACTCTCGTTTCGGTCCATTTGTAGATATTGTTAGCCTCGGTGCAAGATAGATCCATAGTTTTAACCAGACATACCATAGCCTCATAAATCATTTTGGACACACCTGATGGAACTCGTAGGTGACGTGAGTCATGTAGTATCTCCTTTCGGTCATTCTAGAGATAGTGTTAGTTTCGGTGCATGATAGGTGCATAGTTTGCGTCAAGCGTACCATATGCTCAGAGATCATTTTGGACACACCGGATGGTACTCCTAGGTGATGGGGCTCAAATGGAAGCTCGTTTTTTGGTTTGTTTGGAGATTGTGCTAATCTTGATTTAAGATAGGTGCACGGTTTGCGCCTAACATATCGTAAGCTCAGAAATTACTTTGGATGCACCCGATGGAACTCCTAGGTGACGTGGGTCATGTAGAATCTCGTTGCGGTCCGTTCGGAGATAGTATTAATATCGGTGCAAGATATATCCACAATTTGCACCAAACGTACCATAGCTTCAGAAACCGTTTTGGACGCACCTGATGGAACTCTTAGGTAACGTGGGTCATGTAGAATCTCATTTCGATCCTTTTGGACATAGTGTTAGTTTCGGTGCATGATAGTTGCACAATTTGAGCGAAACGTACCATAGGCTCAGAAATCATTTTGGACACACCGGATGGTACTCCTAGGTGACCACGTTCAAATGGAAGCTCGTTTTGGTCCGATTGGAAATAGTGCTAATCTTGATTCAAGATTGGTGCACAGTTTGTGCCAAACGTACTATAGAATCAGAAATCATTTTGGACGCATCTGATGGAACTCCTAGGTGACGTGGGTCATGTAGAATCTCGTTGCGGTCCGTTTGGAGATAGTTTTAGTATCGGTGCAAGATAGATCCACAGTTTGCACCAAATGTACCATAGCGTCAGAAATCATTTTGGACGCACCCGATGGAAATCCTAGGTGACTTGCGTCGTGTAGAATCTCGTTTTGATCCTTTTGGAGATAGTGTTAGTTTCGGTGCATGATAGGTGCACAGTTTGCGCAAAAACTACCATAGGCTCAGAAATCATTTTGGACACACCGGATGGTACTCTTAGGTGACGGGCCTCAAATGGACGCTTATTTTAGTTCGTTTGGAGATAGTGCTAATCTTGATTTAAGATAGGTGCACGGTTTGCGCCTAACGTACCGTAAGCTCAGAAATTATTTTGGACGCACCCGATGGAACTCCTAGGAGATGTGGGTCATGTAGAATCTCGTTGCGGTCCGTTTGGACATAGTGTTAGTATCGGTGCAAGATAGATCCACGGTTTGCACCAAACGTACCATAGCTTCAGAAACCGTTTTGGACGCACATGATGGAACTCTTAGGTGACGTGGGTCATGTAGAATCTCATTTCGGTCATTTTAGAGATAGTGTTAGTTTCCATGATAGTTGCACAGTCAAGCGTACCATATGCTTAGAAATCATTTTGGACACACCGAATGGTACTCCTAGGTGATGGGACTCAAATGGAAGCTCGTTTCGGTTCGTTTGGAGATAGTGCTAATCTTGATTTAAGATAGGTGCACGGTTTGCGCCTAACGTACCGTAAGCTCAGAAATTATTTTGGACGCACCCGATGGAACTCCTAGGTGACGTGGGTCATGTAGAATCTCGTTGGTGTCCATTCAGAGATAGTATTAATATCGGTGCAAGATAGATCCACAATTTGCACCAAACATACCATAGCTTCAGAAACCGTTTTGGACGCACCTGATGGAACTCTTAGGTGACGTGGGTCATGTAGAATCTCATTTTGATCCTTTTGGAGACAGTGTTAGTTTCGGTGCATGATAGTTGCACAATTTGCGCAAAATGTACCATAGGCTCAGAAATCATTTTGGACACACCGGATGGTACTCCTAGGTGATGAGGCTCAAATGGAAGCTCGTTTCGGTTCATTTGGAGATTGTGCTAATCTAGATTCAAGGTTGGTGCACGATTTGCGCCGAACGTACTGTAAGCTCAAAAATCAATTTGGACGCACCGGATGGAACACCTAGGTGACGTGGGTCATTTAGACTCTCATTTCGGTCCATTTGTAGATAGTGTTAGCCTAGAAATTATTTTGGACGCACCCGATGGAACTCCTAGGTGACGTGGGTCATGTGGAATCTCGTTGTGGTCCGTTTGGAGATAGTATTAATATCGGTGCAAGATAGATCCACAATTTGCACCAAACATACCATAGCTTCAGAAACAGTTTTGGACGCACCTGATGGAACTCTTAGGTGACGTGGGTCATGTAGAATCTCATTTCGATCCTTTTGGAGACAGTGTTAGTTTCGGTGCATGATAGTTGCACAATTTGAGCGAAACGTACCATAGGCTCAGAAATCGTTTTGGACACACCGGATGGTACTCCTAGGTGACGAGGCTCAAAGCTCGTTTCGGTTTGTTTGGAGATTGTGCTAATCTTGATTCAAGATAGGTGCACGATTTGCGCCGAACGAACCGTAAGTTCGGAAATAATTTTGGACGCACTGGATGGAACACCTAGGTGACGTGGGTCATTTAGACTCTTGTTTCGGTCCATTTGTAGATAGTGTTAGCCTCGGTGCAAGATAGATCCACAGTTTTAACCAAACATACCATAGCCTCAGAAATCATTTTGGACGCACCTGATGGAACTCCTAGGTGACGTGGGTCATGTAGAATCTCCTTTCGGTCATTTTAGAGATAGTGTTAGTTTCGGTGCATGATAGTTGCACAGTTTGCGTCAAGCGTACCATATGCTCAGAAATCATTTTGGACACACCGGATGGTACTCCTAGGTGATGGGGCTCAAATGGAAGCTCGTTTCGGTTCGTTTGGAGATAGTGCTAATCTTGATTTAAGATAGGTGCACGGTTTGCGCCAAACGTACCGTAAGCTCAGAAATTATTTTGGACGCACCCGATGGAACTCCTAGGTGACGTGGGTCATGTAGAATCTCGTTGCGGTCCGTTCGGAGATAGTATTAATATCGGTGCAAGATAGATCCACAATTTGCACCAAAACATACCATAGCTTCAGAAACCGTTTTGGACGCACCTGATGGAACTCTTAGGTGACGTGGGTCATTTAGAATCTCATTTTGATCCTTTTGGAGATCATGTTAGTTTCGGTGCATGATAGTTGCACAATTTGCGCGAAACGTACCATAGGCTCATAAATCGTTTTGGACACACCGGATGGTACTCCTAGGTGACGAGGCTCAAATGGAAGCTCGTTTCGGTTCGTGTGGAGATTGTGCAAATCTTGATTCAAGATAGGTGCACGATTTGCGCCGAACGTACCGTAAGCTCGGAAATCATTCTGGATGCACCGGATGGAACACCTAGGTGACGTGGGTCATTTAGACTCTCATTTCGGTCCATTTGTAGATAGTGTTAGCTTTGGTGCAAGATAATTCCACAGTTTTAACCCAACATACCGTAGCCTCTGAAATCATTTTGGACGCACCTGATGGAACTCCCAGGTGACGTGGGTCTTGTAGAATCTCCTTTCGGTCATTTAGAGATAGTGTTAGTTTCGGTGCATGATAGGTGCACAGTTTGCGTCAAGCGTACCATATGCTCAGAAATCGTTTTGGACACACCGAATGGTACTCCTAGGTGATGGGGCTCAAATGGAAGCTAGTTTTGGTTCGTTTGGAGATAGAGCTAATATTGATTTAAGATAGGTGCATGGTTTGCGCCTAACGTACCGTAAGCTCAGAAATTATTTTAGACGCACCCGATGGAACTCCTAGGTGACGTGGGTCATGTAGAATCTCGTTGCGGTCCGTTCGGAGATAGTATTAATATCGGTGCAAGATAGATCCACAATTTGCACCAAACATACCATAGCTTCAGAAACCGTTTTGGACGCACCTGATGGAACTTTAGGTGACGTGGGTCATGTAGAATCTCATTTCGATCCTTTTGGAGACAGTGTTAGTTTTTGCATGATAGTTGCACAATTTGCGCGAAATGTACCATAGGCTCAAAAATCGTTTTGGACACACCGGATGGTACTCCTAGGTGACGAGGCTCAAATGGAAGCTCGTTTCGGTTCGTTTGGAGATTGTGCTAATCTAGATTCAAGGTAGGTGCACGATTTGCGCCGAACGTACTGTAAGCTCGGAAATCATTTTGGACGCACTGGATGGAACACCTAGGTGACGTGAGTCATTTAGACTCTCATTTCAGTCCATTTGTAGATAGTGTTAGCCTCAGAAATTATTTTGGACGCACCCGATGGAACTCCTAGGTGACGGGTCATGTAGAATCTCGTTGTGGTCCGTTTGGAGATAGTGTTAGTATCGGTGCAAGATAGATCCACAGTTTGCACCAAACGGACCATAGCTTCAGAAACCATTTTGGACACATCCGATGGAACTCTTAGGTGACGTGGGTCATTTAGAATCTCATTTTGATCCTTTTGGAGATCATGTTAGTTTCGGTGCATGATAGTTGCACAATTTGCGCGAAACGTACCATAGGCTCAGAAATCGTTTTGGACACACCGGATGGTACTCCTAGGTGACGAGGCTCAAATGGAAGCTCGTTTCGGTTCGTTTGGAGATTGTGCTAATCTTGATTCAAGATAGGTGCACGATTTGTGCCGAACGTACCGTAAGCTCGGAAATCATTCTGGACGCACCGGATGGAACACCTAGGTGACGTGGGTCATTTAGACTCTTGTTTCGGTCCATTTGTAGATAGTGTTAGCTTGGTGCAAGATAGATCTACAGTTTTAACCAAACATACCATAGCCTCAGAAATCATTTTGGACGCATCTGATGGAACTCCTAGGTGACGTGGGTCATGTAGAATCTCCTTTCGGTCATTTAGAGATAGTGTTAGTTTCTGTGCATGATAGGTGCACAGTTTGCGTCAAGCGTACCATATGCTCAGAAATCGTTTTGGACACACCGATGGTACTCCTAGGTGATGAGGCTCAAATGGAAGCTCGTTTTGGTTCGTTTGGAGATAGTGCTAATCTTGATTTAAGATGGGTGCACGGTTTGCGCCTAACGTACCGTAAGCTCAGAAATTATTTTGGACGCACCCGATGGAACTCCTAGGTGACGTGGGTCATGTAGAATCTCGTTGCGGTCCATTCGGAGATAGTATTAATATCGGTGCAAGATAGATCCACAATTTGCACCAAACATACCATAGCTTCAGAAACCGTTTTGGACGCACCTGATGGAACTTTTGTGACGTGGGTCATGTAGAATCTCATTTCGATCCTTTTGGAGCAGTGTTAGTTTGTTGCATGATAGTTGCACAATTTGCGCGAAATGTACCATAGGCTCAAAAATCGTTTTGGACACACCGGATGCTACTCCTAGGTGACGAGGCTCAAATGGAAGCTCGTTTCGGTTCGTTTGGAGATTGTGCTAATCTAGATTCAAGGTAGGTGCACGATTTGCGCCGAACGTACTGTAAGCTCGGAAATCATTTTGGACGCACTGGATGGAACACCTAGGTGATGTGAGTCATTTAGACTCTCATTTCAGTCCATTTGTAGATAGTGTTAGCCTCAGAAATTATTTTGGACGCACCCGATGGAACTCCTAGGTGACAGGGTCATGTAGAATCTCGTTGTGGTCCGTTTGGAGATAGTGTTAGTATCGGTGCAAGATAGATCCACAGTTTGCACCAAACGGACCATAGCTTCAGAAACCATTTTGGACACATCCGATGGAACTCTTAGGTGACGTGGGTCATGTAGAATCTCATTTCGATCCTTTTGGAGACAGTGTTAGTTTCGGTGCATGATAGTTGCACAATTTGAGCGAAACGTACCATCGGCTCAGAAATCGTTTTGGACACACCGGATGGTACTCCTAGGTGACGAGGCTCAAAGCTCGTTTCGGTTCGTTTGGAGATTGTGCTAATCTTGATTCAAGATAGGTGCACGATTTGCGCCGAACGAACCGTAAGCTCGGAAATAATTTTGGACGCACTGGATGGAACACCTAGGTGACGTGGGTCATTTAGACTCTTGTTTCGGTCCATTTGTAGATAGTGTTAGCCTCGGTGCAAGATAGATCCACAGTTTTAACCAAACATACCATAGCCTCAGAAATCATTTTGGACGCACCTGATGGAACTCCTAGGTGACGTGGGTCATGTAGAATCTCCTTTCGGTCATTTAGAGATAGTGTTAGTTTCGGTGCATGATAGGTGCACAGTTTGCGTCAAGCGTACCATATGCTCAGAAATCATTTTGGACACACCGGATGGTACTCCTAGGTGAAGGGGCTCAAATGGAAGCTAGTTTTGGTTCGTTTGGAGATAGTGATAATATTGATTTAAGATAGGTGCACGGTTTGTGCCTAACGTACCGTAAGCTCAGAAATTATTTTGGACGCACCCGATGGAACTCCTAGCTGATGTAGGTCATGTAGAATTTCGTTGCGGTCCGTTCGGAGATAGTATTAATATCGGTGCAAGATAGATCCACAATTTGCACCAAACATACCATAGCTTCAGAAATCATTTTGGACGCACTTGATGGAACTCTTAGGTGACGTGGGTCATGTAGAATCTCATTTCGATCCTTTTGGAGGCAGTGTTAGTTTCGGTGCATGATAGTTGCACAATTTGCGCGAAATGTACCATAGGCTCAGAAATCATTTTGGACACACCGGATGGTAATCCTAGGTGACGAGGCTCAAATGGAAGCTCGTTTTGGTTCGTGTGGAGATTGTGCAAATCTTGATTCAACATAGGTGCACGATTTGCGCCGAACGTACCGTAAGCTCGAAAATCATTCTGGACGCACCGGATGGAAGGTGACGTGGGTCATTTAGACTCTCATTTCGGTCCGTTTGTAGATAGTGTTAGCTTTGGTGCAAGATAGATCCACAGTTTTAACCCAACATACCATAGCCTCAGAAATCATTTTGGACACACCTGATGAAACTCCCAGGTGACGTGGGTCTTGTAGAATCTCCTTTCGGTCATTTAGAGATAGTGTTAGTTTCGGTGCATGATAGGTGCACAGTTTGCGTCAAGCGTACCATATGCTCAGAAATCATTTTGGACACACCGAATGGTACTCCTAGGTGATGGGGCTCAAATGGAAGCTAGTTTTGGTTCGTTTGGAGATAGAGCTAATATTGATTTAAGATAGGTGCATGGTTTGCGCCTAACGTACCGTAAGCTCAGAAATTATTTTGGACGCACCCGATGGAACTCCTAGGTGACGTGGGTCATGTAGAATCTCGTTGCGGTCCGTTCGGAGATAGTATTAATATCGGTGCAAGATAGATCCACAATTTGCACCAAACATACCATAGCTTCAGAAACCGTTTTGGACGCACCTGATGGAACTTTTAGATGACGTGGGTCATGTAGAATCTCATTTCGATCCTTTTGGAGGTAGTGTTAGTTATGTTGCATGATAGTTGCACAATTTGCGCGAAATGTACCATAGGCTCAAAAATCGTTTTGGACACACCGGATGCTACTCCTAGGTGACGAGGCTCAAATGAAAGCTCGTTTCGGTTCGTTTGGAGATTGTGCTAATCTAGATTCAAGGTAGGTGCACGATTTGCGCCGAACGTACTGTAAGCATGGAAATCATTTTGGACGCACTGGATGGAACACCTAGGTGACGTGAGTCATTTAGACTCTCGTTTCGGTCCATTTGTAGATAGTGTTAGCCTCAGAAATTATTTTGGACGCACCCGATGGAACTCCTAGGTGACGGGGTCATGTAGAATCTCGTTGTGGTCCGTTTGGAGATAGTGTTAGTATCGGTGCAAGATAGATCCACAGTTTGCACCAAACGGACCATAGCTTCAGAAACCATTTTGGACGCATCCGATGGAACTCTTAGGTGACGTGGGTCATGTAGAATCTCATTTTGATCCTTTTGGAGACAGTGTTAGTTTCGGTGCATGATAGTTGCACAATTTGAGCAAAACGTACCATCGGCTCAGAAATCGTTTTGGACACACCGGATGGTACTCCTAGGTGACGAGGCTCAAAGCTCGTTTCGGTTCGTTTGGAGATTGTGCTAATCTTGATTCAAGATAGGTGCACGATTTGCGCCGAACGAACCGTAAGCTCGGAAATAATTTTGGACGCACCGGATGGAACACCTAGGTGACGTGGGTCATTTAGACTCTTGTTTCGGTCCATTTGTAGATAGTGTTAGCCTCGGTGCAAGATAGATCCACAGTTTTAACCAAACATACCATAGCCTCAGAAATCATTTTGGACGCACCTGATGGAACTCCTAGGTGACGTGGGTCATGTAGAATCTCCTTTCGGTCATTTTAGAGATAGTGTTAGTTTCGGTGCATGATAGTTGCACAGTTTGCGTCAAGCGTACCATATGCTCAGAAATCATTTTGGACACACCGGATGGTACTCCTAGGTGATGGGGCTCAAATGGAAGCTCGTTTCGGTTCGTTTGGAGATAGTGCTAATCTTGATTTAAGATAGGTGCACGGTTTGCGCCAAACGTACCGTAAGCTCAGAAATTATTTTGGACGCACCCGATGGAACTCCTAGGTGACGTGGGTCATGTAGAATCTCGTTGGAGTCCGTTGGAGATAGTATTAATATCGGTGCAAGATAGATCCACAATTTGCGCCAAACATACCATAGCTTCAGAAACCGTTTTGGACGCACCTGATGGAACTCTTAGGTGACGTGGGTCATTTAGAATCTCATTTCGATCCTTTTGGAGATCATGTTAGTTTCGGTGCATGATAGTTGCACAATTTGCGTGAAACGTACCATAGGCTCATAAATCGTTTTGGACACACCGGATGGTACTCCTAGGTGACGAGGCTCAAATGGAAGCTCGTTTTGGTTCGGGTGGAGATTGTTCTAATCTTGATTCAACATAGGTGCACGATTTGCGCCGAACGTACCGTAAGCTCAAAAATCAATCTGGATGCACCGGATGGAACACCTAGGTGACGTGGGTCATTTAGACTCTCATTTCGGTCCATTTGTAGATAGTGTTAGCCTCAGAAATTATTTTGGACGCACCCGATGGAACTCCTAGGTGACGTGGGTCATGTAGAATCTCGTTGCGGTCCATTCGGAGATAGTATTAATATCGGTGCAAGATAGATCCACAATTTGCACCAAACATACCATAGCTTCAGAAACCGTTTTGGACGCACCTGATGGAACTTCTAGATGACGTGGGTCATGTAGAATCTCATTTCGATCCTTTTGGAGGCAGTGTTAGTTTTGTTGCATGATAGTTGCACAATTTGCGCGAAATGTACCATAGGCTCAGAAATCGTTTTGGACACACCGGATGGTACTCCTAGGTGACGAGGCTCAAAGCTCGTTTTGGTTCGTTTGGAGATTGTGCTAATCTTGATTCAAGATAGGTGCACGATTTGCGCCGAACGAACCGTAAGCTCGGAAATAATTTTGAACGCACCGGATGGAACACCTAGGTGACGTGGGTCATTTAGACTCTTGTTTCGGTCCATTTGTAGATAGTGTTAGCCTCGGTGCAAGATAGATCCATAGTTTTAACCAAACATACCATAGCCTCAGAAATCATTTTGGACGCACCTGATGGAACTCCTAGGTGACGTGGGTCATGTAGAATCTCCTTTCGGTCATTTTAGAGATAGTGTTAGTTTCGGTGCATGATAGTTGCACAGTTTGCGTCAAGCGTACCATATGCTCAGAAATCATTTTGGACACACCGGATGGTACTCCTAGGTGATGGGGCTCAAATGGAAGCTCGTTTCGGTTCGTTTGGAGATAGTGCTAATCTTGATTTAAGATAGGTGCACGGTTTGCGCCAAACGTACCGTAAGCTCAGAAATTATTTTGGACGCACCCGATGGAACTCCTAGGTGACGTGGGTCATGTAGAATCTCGTTGGAGTCGTTTGAGAGATAGTATTAATATCGGTGCAAGATAGATCCACAATTTGCACCAAACATACCATAGCTTCAGAAACCGTTTTGGACGCACCTGATGGAACTCTTAGGTGACGTGGGTCATTTAGAATCTCATTTCGATCCTTTTGGAGATCATGTTAGTTTCGGTGCATGATAGTTGCACAATTTGCGCGAAACGTACCATAGGCTCATAAATCGTTTTGGACACACCGGATGGTACTCCTAGGTGACGAGGCTCAAATGGAAGCTTGTTTCGGTTCGTGTGGAGATTGTGCAAATCTTGATTCAAGATAGGTGCACGATTTGCGCCGAACGTACCGTAAGCTCGGAAATCATTCTGGATGCACCGGATGGAACACCTAGGTGACGTGGGTCATTTAGACTCTCATTTCGGTCCATTTGTAGATAGTGTTAGCCTCGGTGCAAGATAGATCCACAGTTTTAACCAAACATACCATAGCCTCAGAAATCATTTTGGACGCACCTGATGGAACTCCTAGGTGACGTGGGTCATGTAGAATCACCTCTCGGTCATTTAGAGATAGTGTTAGTTTCGGTGCATGATAGGTGCACAGTTTGCGTCAAGCGTACCATATGCTCAGAAATCATTTTGGACACACCGAATGGTACTCCTAGGTGATGGGGCTCAAATGGAAGCTAGTTTTGGTTCGTTTGGAGATAGTGCTAATCTTGATTTAAGATAGGTGCACGGTTTGCGCCTAACGTACCGTAAGCTCAAAAATTATTTTGGACGCACCCGATGGAACTCCTAGGTGACGTGGGTCATGTAGAATCTCGTTGGAGTCCATTCGGAGATAGTATTAATATCGGTGCAAGATAGATCCACAATTTGCACCAAACATACCATAGCTTCAGAAACCGTTTTGGACGCACCTGATGGAACTCTTAGGTGACGTGGGTCATGTAGAATCTCATTTCGATCCTTTTGGAGACAGTGTTAGTTTCGGTGCATGATAGTTGCACAATTTGCGCGAAACGTACCATAGGCTCAGAAATCATTTTGGACACACCGGATGGTACTCCTAGGTGACGAGGCTCAAATGGAAGCTCGTTTTGATTCGTTTGGAGATTGTGCTAATCTTGATTCAAGGTAGGTGCACGATTTGCGCCGAACGTACCGTAAGCTCGGAAATCATTTTGGACGCACTGAATGGAACACCTAGGTGATGTGAGTCATTTAGACTCTCATTTCGATCCATTTGTAGATAGTGTTAGCCTCAGAAATTATTTTGGACGCACCCGATGGAACTCCTAGGTGACGTGGTCATGTAGAATCTCGTTGTGGTCCGTTTGGAGATAGTGTTAGTATAAGTGCAAGATAGATCCACAGTTTGCACCAAAAGGACCATAGCTTCAGAAACCGTTTTGGACGCATCTGATGGAACTCTTAGGTGACGTGGGTCATGTAGAATCTCATTTCGATCCTTTTGGAGATAGTGTTAGTTTCGGTGCATGATAGTTGCACAATTTGAGCGAAACATACCATAGGCTCAGAAATCGTTTTGGACACACCGGATGGTACTCCTAGGTGACGAGGCTCAAAGCTCGTTTCGGTTCGTTTGGAGATTGTGCTAATCTTGATTCAAGATAGGTGCATGATTTGCGCCGAACGAACCGTAAGCTCGGAAATCATTTTGGATGCACCGGATGGAACACCTAGGTGACATGGGTCATTTAGACTCTTGTTTCGGTCCATTTGTAGATAGTGTTAGTCTCGGTGCAAGATAGATCCACAGTTTTAATCAAACATGCCATAGCCTTAGAAATCATTTTGGACGCACCTGATGGAACTCCTAGGTGACGTGGGTCATGTAGAATCACCTCTCGGTCATTTAGAGATAGTGTTAGTTTCGGTGCACGATAGGTGCACAGTTTGCGTCAAGCGTACCATATGCTCAGAAATCATTTTGGACACACCGAATGGTACTCCTACGTGATGGGGCTCAAATGGAAGCTAGTTTTGGTTCGTTTGGAGATAGTGCTAATCTTCATTTAAGATAGGTGCACGGTTTGCGCCTAACGTACCGTAAGCTCAAAAATTATTTTGGACGCACCCGATGGAACTCCTAGGTGACGTGGTCATGTAGAATCTCGTTGTGGTCCGTTTGGAGATAGTGTTAGTATCAGTGCAAGATAGATCCATATTTGCACCAAACATACCATAGCTTCAGAAACCGTTTTGGACGCACCTGATGGAACTCTTAGGTGACGTGGGTCATGTAGAATCTCATTTCAATCCTTTTGGAGATAGTGTTAGTTTCGGTGCATGATAGTTGCACAATTTGCGCGAAACGTACCATAGGCTCAGAAATCGTTTTGGACACACCGGATGGTACTCCTAGGTGACGAGGCTCAAAGCTCGTTTCGGTTCGTTGGAGATTGTGCTAATCTTGATTCAAGATAGGTGCACGATTTGTGCCGAACGTACCGTAAGCTCGGAAATCATTCTGGATGCACCGGATGGAACACCTAGGTGACGTGGGTCATTTAGACTCTCATTTCGGTCCATTTGTAGATAGTGTTAGCCTCGGTGCAAGATAGATCCACAGTTTTAATCAAACATGCCATAGCCTCAGAAATCATTTTGGACGCACCTGATGGAACTCCTAGGTGACGTGGGTCATGTAGAATCACCTCTCGGTCATTTAGAGATAGTGTTAGTTTCGGTGCACGATAGGTGCACAGTTTGCGTCAAGCGTACCATATGCTCAGAAATCATTTTGGACACACCGAATGGTACTCCTACGTGATGGGGCTCAAATGGAAGCTAGTTTTGGTTCGTTTGGAGATAGTGCTAATCTTCATTTAAGATAGGTGCACGGTTTGCGCCTAACGTACCGTAAGCTCAAAAATTATTTTGGACGCACCCGATGGAACTCCTAGGTGACGTGGGTCATGTAGAATCTCGTTGGAGTCCGTTCGGAGATAATATTAATATCGGTGCAAGATAGATCCACAATTTGCACCAAACATACCATAGCTTCAGAAACCGTTTTGGACGCACTTGATGGAACTCTTAGGTGACGTGGGTCATGTAGAATCTCATTTCGATCCTTTTGGAGACAGTGTTAGTTTCGGTGCATGATAGTTGCACAATTTGCGCGAAACGTACCATAGGCTCAGAAATCATTTTGGACACACCGGATGGTACTCCTAGGTGACGAGGCTCAAATGGAAGCTCGTTTTGATTCGTTTGGAGATTGTACTAATCTTGATTCAATGTAGGTGCATGATTTGCACCGAACGTACCGTAAGCTCGGAAATCATTTTGGACGCACTGAATGGAACTCCTAGGTGATGTGAGTCATTTAGACTCTCGTTTCGGTCCATTTGTAGATAGTGTTAGCCTCAGAAATTATTTTGGACGCACCCGATGGAACTCCTAGGTGACGTGGTCATGTAGAATCTCGTTGTGGTCCATTTGGAGATAGTGTTAGTATAAGTGCAAGATAGATCCACAGTTTGCACCAAAAGGACCATAGCTTCAGAAACCGTTTTGGACGCATCTGATGGAACTCTTAGGTGACGTGGGTCATGTAGAATATCATTTCGATCCTTTTGGAGAGAGTGTTAGTTTCGGTGCATGATAGTTGCACAATTTGAGCGAAACATACCATAGGCTCAGAAATCGTTTTGGACACACCGGATGGTACTCCTAGGTGACGAGGCTCAAAGCTCGTTTCGGTTCGTTTGGAGATTGTGCTAATCTTGATTCAAGATAGGTGCATGATTTGCGCCGAACGAACCGTAAGCTCGGAAATCATTCTGGATGCACCGGATGGAACACCTAGGTGACATGGGTCATTTAGACTCTTGTTTCGGTCCATTTGTAGATAGTGTTAGTCTCGGTGCAAGATAGATCCACAGTTTTAACCAAACATACCATAGCCTCAGAAATCATTTTGGACGCACCTGACGGAACTCCTAGGTGACATGGGTCATGTAGAATCTCCTTTCGGTCATTTTAGAGATAGTGTTAGTTTCGGTGCATGATAGTTGCACAGTTTGCGTCAAGCGTACCATATGCTCATAAATCATTTTGGACACACCGGATGGTACTCCTAGGTGATGGGGCTCAAATGGAAGCTCATTTCGGTTCGTTTGGAGATAGTGCTAATGTTGATTTACGATAGGTGCACGGTTTGCGCCAAACATACCGTAAGCTCAGAAATTATTTTGGACGCACCCGATGGAACTCCTAGGTGACGTGGGTCATTTAGAATCTCGTTGCGGTCCGTTTGGAGATAGTATTAATATCGGTGCAAGATAGATCCACAATTTGCACCAAACATACCATAGCTTCAGAAACCGTTTTGGACGCACCTGATGGAACTCTTAGGTGACGTGGGTCATTTATAATCTCATTTCGATCCGTTTGGAGATCATGTTAGTTTCGGTGCATGATAGTTGCACAATTTGTGCGAAACGTACCATAGGCTCATAAAATCGTTTTGGACACACTGGATGGTACTCCTAGGTGACGAGGCTCAAATGGAAGCTCGTTTCGGTTCATGTGGAGATTGTGCAAATCTTGATTCAAGATAGGTGCACGATTTGCGCCGAACGTACCGTAAGCTCGGAAATCATTCTGGATGCACCGGATGGAACACCTAGGTGACGTGGGTCATTTAGACTCTCATTTCGGTCCATTTGTAGATAGTGTTAGCCTCGGTGCAAGATAGATCCACAATTTTAACCAAACATACCATAGCCTCAGAAATCATTTTGGACGCACCTGATGGAACTGCTAGGTGACGTGGGTCATTTAGAATCACCTCTCGGTCATTTAGAGATAGTGTTAGTTTCGGTGCTTGATAGGTGCACAGTTTACATCAAGCGTACCATATGCTCAGAAATCTTTTTGGACACACCGAATGGTACTCCTAGGTGATGGGGCTCAAATGGAAGCTAGTTTTGGTTCGTTTGGAGATAGTGCTAATCTTGATTTAAGATAGGTGCATGGTTTGCGCCTAGCGTACCATAAGCTCAGAAATTATTTTGGACGCACCCGATGGAACTCCTAGCTAACGTGGGTCATGTAGAATCTCGTTGCGGTCCGTTCGGAGATAGTATTAATATCAGTGCAAGATAGATCCACAATTTGCACCAAACATACCATAGCTTCAGAAACCGTTTTGGGACGCACCTGATGGAACTCTTAGTTGACGTGGGTCATGTAGAATCTCATTTCGATCCTTTTGGAGATCGTGTTAGTTTCGTTGCATGATAGTTGCACAATTTGCATGAAACGTACCATAGGCTCAGAAATCGTTTTGGACACACCGGATGGTAATCCTAAGTGACGAGGCTCAAATGGAAGCTCATTTCGGTTCGTGTGGAGATTGTGCAAATCTTGATTCAACATAGGTGCATGATTTGCGCCGAACGTACCGTAAGCTCGGAAATCATTCTGGACACACCGGATGGAACACCTAGGTGACGTGGGTCATTTAGACTCTCATTTCGGTCCATTTGTAGATAGTGTTAGCCTTAGAAATTATTTTGGACGCACCCGATGGAACTCCTAGGTGACGTGGTCATGTAGAATCTCGTTGTGGTCCGTTTGGAGATAGTGTTAGTATAAGTGCAAGATAGATCCATAGTTTGCACCAAAAGGACCATAGCTTCAGAAACCGTTTTGGACGCATCTGATGGAACTCTTAGGTGACGTGGGTCATGTAGAATATCATTTCGATCCTTTTGGAGATAGTGTTAGTTTCGGTGCATGATAGTTGCACAATTTGAGCGAAACATACCATAGGCTCAGAAATCGTTTTGGACACACCGGATGGTACTCCTAGGTGACGAGGCTCAAAGCTCGTTTCGGTTCGTTTGGAGATTGTGCTAATCTTGATTCAAGATAGGTGCATGATTTGCGCCGAACGAACCGTAAGCTCGGAAATCATTCTGGATGCACCGGATGGAACACCTAGGTGACATGGGTCATTTAGACTCTTGTTTCGGTCCATTTGTAGATAGTGTTAGTCTCGGTGCAAGATAGATCCACAGTTTTAATCAAACATGCCATAGCCTTAGAAATCATTTTGGACGCACCTGATGGAACTCCTAGGTGACGTGGGTCATGTAGAATCTCCTTTCGGTCATTTAGAGATAGTGTTAGTTTCGGTGCACGATAGGTGCACAGTTTGCGTCAAGCGTACCATATGCTCAGAAATCATTTTGGACACACCGGATGGTACTCCTAGGTGATGGGGCTCAAATGGAAGCTCGTTTTGGTTCGTTTGGAGATAGTGCTAATCTTGATTTAAGATAGGTGCACGGTTTGCGCCTAACGTACCGTAAGCTCAGAAATTATTTTGGACGCACCCGATGGAACTCCTAGGTGACGTGGGTCATGTAGAATCTCGTTGTGGTCCGTTTGGAGATAGTGTTAGTATAAGTGCAAGATAGATCCACAATTTGCACCAAACATACCATAGCTTCAGAAACCGTTTTGGACGCACCTGATGGAACTCTTAGGTGACGTGGGTCATTTAGAATCTCATTTCGATCCTTTTGGAGATCATGTTAGTTTCGGTGCATGATAGTTGCACAATTTGCGCGAAACGTACCATAGGCTCATAAATCATTTTGGACACACCGGATGGTACTCCTAGGTGACGAGGCTCAAATGGAAGCTCGTTTCGGTTCGTGTGGAGATTGTGCAAATCTTGATTCAAGATAGGTGCACGATTTGCGCCGAACGTACCGTAAGCTCGGAAATCATTCTGGATGCACCGGATGGAACACCTAGGTGACGTGGGTCATTTAGACTCTCATTTCGGTCCATTTGTAGATAGTGTTAGCCTCGGTGCAAGATAGATCCACAGTTTTAATCAAACATGCCATAGCCTCAGAAATCATTTTGGACGCACCTGATGGAACTCCTAGGTGACGTGGGTCATGTAGAATCACCTCTCGGTCATTTAGAGATAGTGTTAGTTTCGGTGCACGATAGGTGCACAGTTTGCGTCAAGCGTACCATATGCTCAGAAATCATTTTGGACACACCGAATGGTACTCCTACGTGATGGGGCTCAAATGGAAGCTAGTTTTGGTTCGTTTGGAGATAGTGCTAATCTTCATTTAAGATAGGTGCACGGTTTGCGCCTAACGTACCGTAAGCTCAAAAATTATTTTGGACGCACCCGATGGAACTCCTAGGTGACGTGGGTCATGTAGAATCTCGTTGGAGTCCGTTCGGAGATAATATTAATATCGGTGCAAGATAGATCCACAATTTGCACCAAACATACCATAGCTTCAGAAACCGTTTTGGACGCACTTGATGGAACTCTTAGGTGACGTGGGTCATGTAGAATCTCATTTCGATCCTTTTGGAGACAGTGTTAGTTTCGGTGCATGATAGTTGCACAATTTGCGCGAAACGTACCATAGGCTTAGAAATCATTTTGGACACACCGGATGGTACTCCTAGGTGACGAGGCTCAAATGGAAGCTCGTTTTGATTCGTTTGGAGATTGTACTAATCTTGATTCAATGTAGGTGCATGATTTGCACCGAACGTACCGTAAGCTCGGAAATCATTTTGGATGCACTGAATGGAACACCTAGGTGACATGAGTCATTTAGACTCTCGTTTCGGTCCATTTGTAGATAGTGTTAGCCTCAGAAATTATTTTGGACGCACCCGATGGAACTCCTAGGTGACGTGGTCATGTAGAATCTCGTTGTGGTCCGTTTGGAGATAGTGTTAGTATAAGTGCAAGATAGATCCACAGTTTGCACCAAAAGGACCATAGCTTCAGAAACCGTTTTGGACGCATCTGATGGAACTCTTAGGTGACGTGGGTCATGTAGAATATCATTTCGATCCTTTTGGAGAGAGTGTTAGTTTCGGTGCATGATAGTTGCACAATTTGAGCGAAACATACCATAGGCTCAGAAATCGTTTTGGACACACCGGATGGTACTCCTAGGTGACGAGGCTCAAAGCTCGTTTCGGTTCGTTTGGAGATTGTGCTAATCTTGATTCAAGATAGGTGCATGATTTGCGCCGAACGAACCGTAAGCTCGGAAATCATTCTGGATGCACCGGATGGAACACCTAGGTGACATGGGTCATTTAGACTCTTGTTTCGGTCCATTTGTAGATAGTGTTAGTCTCGGTGCAAGATAGATCCACAGTTTTAACCAAACATACCATAGCCTCAGAAATCATTTTGGACGCACCTGACGGAACTCCTAGGTGACATGGGTCATGTAGAATCTCCTTTCGGTCATTTTAGAGATAGTGTTAGTTTCGGTGCATGATAGTTGCACAGTTTGCGTCAAGCGTACCATATGCTCATAAATCATTTTGGACACACCGGATGGTACTCCTAGGTGATGGGGCTCAAATGGAAGCTCATTTCGGTTCGTTTGGAGATAGTGCTAATGTTGATTTAAGATAGGTGCACGGTTTGCGCCAAACATACCGTAAGCTCAAAAATTATTTTGGACGCACCCGATGGAACTCCTAGGTGACGTGGGTCATTTAGAATCTCGTTGCGGTCCGTTTGGAGATAGTATTAATATCGGTGCAAGATAGATCCACAATTTGCACCAAACATACCATAGCTTCAGAAACCGTTTTGGACGCACCTGATGGAACTCTTAGGTGACGTGGGTCATTTATAATCTCATTTCGATCCGTTTGGAGATCATGTTAGTTTCGGTGCATGATAGTTGCACAATTTGCGCGAAACGTACCATAGGCTCATAAAATCGTTTTGGACACACTGGATGGTACTCCTAGGTGACGAGGCTCAAATGGAAGCTCGTTTCGGTTCATGTGGAGATTGTGCAAATCTTGATTCAAGATAGGTGCACGATTTGCGCCGAACGTACCGTAAGCTCGGAAATCATTCTGGATGCACCGGATGGAACACCTAGGTGACGTGGGTCATTTAGACTCTCATTTCGGTCCATTTGTAGATAGTGTTAGCCTCGGTGCAAGATAGATCCACAATTTTAACCAAACATACCATAGCCTCAGAAATCATTTTGGACGCACCTGATGGAACTGCTAGGTGACGTGGGTCATTTAGAATCACCTCTCGGTCATTTAGAGATAGTGTTAGTTTCGGTGCTTGATAGGTGCACAGTTTACATCAAGCGTACCATATGCTCAGAAATCTTTTTGGACACACCGAATGGTACTCCTAGGTGATGGGGCTCAAATGGAAGCTAGTTTTGGTTCGTTTGGAGATAGTGCTAATCTTGATTTAAGATAGGTGCACGGTTTGCGCCTAACGTACCGTAAGCTCAGAAATTATTTTGGACGCACCCGATGGAACTCCTAGCTAACGTGGGTCATGTAGAATCTCGTTGCGGTCCGTTCGGAGATAGTATTAATATCAGTGCAAGATAGATCCACAATTTGCACCAAACATACCATAGCTTCAGAAACCGTTTTGGGACGCACCTGATGGAACTCTTAGTTGACGTGGGTCATGTAGAATCTCATTTCGATCCTTTTGGAGATTGTGTTAGTTTCGTTGCATGATAGTTGCACAATTTGCGCGAAACGTACCATAGGCTCAGAAATCGTTTCGGACACACCGGATGGTAATCCTAGGTGACGAGGCTCAAATGGAAGCTCATTTCGGTTCGTGTGGAGATTGTGCTAATCTTGATTCAACATAGGTGCACGATTTGCGCCGAACGTACCGTAAGCTCGGAAATCATTCTGGACACACCGGATGGAACACCTAGGTGACGTGGGTCATTTAGACTCTCATTTCGGTCCATTTGTAGATAGTGTTAGCCTCAGAAATTATTTTGGACGCACCCGATGGAACTCCTAGGTGACGTGGTCATGTAGAATCTCGTTGTGGTCCGTTTGGAGATAGTGTTAGTATCAGTGCAAGATAGATCCACAGTTTGCACCAAACAGACCATAACTTCAGAAACCGTTTTGGACGCATCTGATGGAACTCTTAGGTGACGTGGGTCATGTAGAATCTCATTTCGATCCTTTTGGAGAGAGTGTTAGTTTCGGTGCATGATAGTTGCACAATTTGAGCGAAACATACCATAGGCTCAGAAATCGTTTTGGACACACCGGATGGTACTCCTAGGTGACGAGGCTCAAAGCTCGTTTCGGTTCGTTTGGAGATTGTGCTAATCTTGATTCAAGATAGGTGCACGATTTGCGCCGAACGAACCGTAAGCTCGGAAATAATTTTGGACGTACCGGATGGAACACCTAGGTGACGTGGGTCATTTAGACTCTTGTTTCGGTCCATTTGTAGATAGTGTTAGTCTCGGTGCAAGATAGATCCACAGTTTTAACCAAACATACCATAGCCTCAGAAATCATTTTGGACGCACCTGATGGAACTCCTAGGTGACGTGGGTCATGTAGAATCTCCTTTCGGTCATTTTAGAGATAGTGTTAGTTTCGGTGCATGATAGTTGCACAGTTTGCGTCAAGCGTACCATATGCTCAGAAATCATTTTGGACACACCGGATGGTACTCCTAGGTGATGGGGCTCAAATGGAAGCTCGTTTCGGTTCGTTTGGAGATAGTGCTAATCTTGATTTAAGATAGGTGCACGGTTTGCGCCAAACGTACCGTAAGCTCAGAAATTATTTTGGACGCACCCGATGGAACTCCTAGGTGACGTGGGTCATTTAGAATCTCGTTGCGGTCCGTTTGGAGATAGTATTAATATCGGTGCAAGATAGATCCACAATTTGCACCAAACATACCATAGCTTCAGAAACCGTTTTGGACGCACCTGATGGAACTCTTAGGTGACGTGGGTCATTTAGAATCTCATTTCGATCCTTTTGGAGATCATGTTAGTTTCGGTGCATGATAGTTGCACAATTTGCGCGAAACGTACCATAGGCTCATAAAATCGTTTTGGACACACCGGATGGTACTCCTAGGTGATGAGGCTCAAATGGAAGCTCGTTTCTGTTCATGTGGAGATTGTGCAAATCTTGATTCAAGATAGATGCACGATTTGCGCCGAACGTACCGTAAGCTCGGAAATCATTCTGGATGCACCGAATGGAACACCTAGGTGACGTGGGTCATTTAGACTCTCATTTCGGTCCATTTGTAGATAGTGTTAGCCTCGGTGCAAGATAGATCCACAGTTTTAACCAAACATACCATAGCCTTAGAAATCATTTTGGACGCACCTGATGGAACTGCTAGGTGACGTGGGTCATTTAGAATCACCTCTCGGTCATTTAGAGATAGTGTTAGTTTCGGTGCATGATAGGATGCACAGTTTGCGTCAAGCGTACCATATGCTCAGAAATCATTTTGGACACACCGAATGGTACTCCTAGGTGATGGGACTCAAATGGAAGCTAGTTTTGGTTCGTTTGGAGATAGTGCTAATCTTGATTTAAGATAGGTGCACGGTTTGCGCCTAACGTACCGTAAGCTCAGAAATTATTTTGGACGCACCCGATGGAACTCCTAGGTGACGTGGGTCACGTAGAATCTCGTTGCGGTCCGTTCGGAGATAGTATTAATATCGGTGCAAGATAGATCCACAATTTGCACCAAACATACCATAGCTTCAGAAACCGTTTTGGACGCACCTGATGGAACTTTTAGATGACGTGGGTCATGTAGAATCTCATTTCGATCCTTTTGGAGGCAGTGTTAGTTTTGTTGCATGATAGTTGCACAATTTGCGCGAAATGTACCATAGGCTCAGAAATCGTTTTGGACACACCGGATGGTACTCCTAGGTGACGAGGCTCAAATGGAAGCTCGTTTCGGTTCGTTTGGAGATTGTGCTAATCTAGATTCAAGGTAGGTGCACGATTTGCGCCGAACGTACTGTAAGCTCGGAAATCATTTTGGACGCACTGGATGGAACACCTAGGTGACGTGAGTCATTTAGACTCTCATTTCGGTCCATTTGTAGATAGTGTTAGCCTCAGAAATTATTTTGGACGCACCCGATGGAACTCCTAGGTGACGGGGTCATGTAGAATCTCGTTGTGGTCCGTTTGGAGATAGTGTTAGTATCGGTGCAAGATAGATCCACAGTTTGCACCAAACGGACCATAGCTTCAGAAACCATTTTGGACGCATCTGATGGAACTCTTAGGTGACGTGGGTCATGTAGAATCTCATTTCGATCCTTTTGGAGACAGTGTTAGTTTCGGTGCATGATAGTTGCACAATTTGAGCGAAACGTACCATCGGCTCAGAAATCATTTTGGACACACCGGATGGTACTCCTAGGTGATGAGGCTCAAAGCTCGTTTCGGTTCGTTTGGAGATTGTGCTAATCTTGATTCAAGATAGGTGCATGATTTGCGCCGAACGAACCGTAAGCTCGGAAATAATTTTGGACGCACCGGATGGAACACCTAGGTGACGTGGGTCATTTAGACTCTTGTTTCGGTCCATTTGTAGATAGTGTTAGCCTCGGTGCAAGATAGATCCACAGTTTTAACCAAACATACCATAGCCTCAGAAATCATTTTGGACGCACCTGATGGAACTCCTAGGTGACGTGGGTCATGTAGAATCTCCTTTCGGTCATTTTAGAGATAGTGTTAGTTTCGGTGCATGATAGTTGCACAATTTGCGTCAAGCGTACCATATGCTCAGAAATTATTTTGGACACACCGGATGGTACTCCTAGGTGATGGGGCTCAAATGGAAGCTCGTTTCGGTTCGTTTGGAGATAGTGCTAATCTTGATTTAAGATAGGTGCACGGTTTGTGTCAAACGTACCGTAAGCTCAAAAATTATTTTGGACGCACCCGATGGAACTCCTAGGTGACGTGGGTCATTTAGAATCTCGTTGCGGTCCCTTTGGAGATAGTATTAATATCAGTGCAAGATAGGTCCACAATTTGCACCAAACATACCATAGCTTCAGAAACCGTTTTAGACGCACCTGATGGAACTCTTAGGTGACGTGGTTCATTTAGAATCTCATTTCGATCCTTTTGGAGATCATGTTAGTTTCGGTGCAGGATAGTTGCACAATTTGCGCGAAATGTACCATAGGCTCATAAATAGTTTTGGACACACCGGATGGTACTCTTAGGTGACGAGGCTGAAATGGAAGCTCGTTTTGGTCCGTGTGCAAATCTTGATTCAACATAGGTGCACGATTTGCGCCGAACGTACCGTAAGCTCGAAAATCATTCTGGATGCACCGGATGGAACACCTAGCTGACGTGGGTCATTTAGACTCTCATTTCGGTCCATTTGTAGATAGTGTTAGCCTCGGTGCAAGATAGATCCACAGTTTTAACCAAACATACCATAGCCTCAGAAATCATTTTGGACGCACCTGATGGAACTCCTAGGTGACGTGGGTCATGTAGAATCTCCTTTCGGTCATTTAGAGATAGTGTTAGTTTTGGTGCATGATAGGTGCACAGTTTGCGTCAAGCGTACCATATGCTCAGAAATCATTTTGGACACACCGAATGGTACTCCTAGGTGATGGGGCTCAAATGGAAGCTAGTTTTGGTTCGTTTGGAGATAGTGCTAATATTGATTTAAGATAGGTGCACGGTTTGCGCCTAACGTACCGTAAGCTCAGAAATTATTTTGGACGCACCCGATGGAACTCCTAGGTGACGTGGGTCATGTAGAATCTCGTTGCGGTCCGTTTGGAGATAGTATTAATATCGGTGCAAGATAGATCCACAATTTGCACCAAACATACCATAGCTTCAGAAACCGTTTTGGACGCACCTGATGGAACTCTTAGGTGACGTGGGTCATGTAGAATCTCATTTCGATCCTTTTGGAGGCAGTGTTAGTTTTGTTGCATGATAGTTGCACAATTTGCATGAAATGTACCATAGGCTCATAAATCATTTTGGACACACCAGATGGTACTTCTATGTGACGAGGCTCAAATGGAAGCTCGTTTCGGTTCGTGTGGAGATTGTGCAAATCTTGATTCAAGATAGGTGCACGATTTGCGCCGAACATACCGTAAGCTCGGAAATCATTCTGGATGCACCGGATGGAACACCTAGGTGACGTGGGTCATTTAGACTCTCATTTCGGGCCATTTGCAGATAGTGTTAGCCTCGGTGCAAGATAGATCCACAGTTTTAATCAAACATACCATAGCCTTAGAAATCATTTTGGACGCACCTGATGGAACTCCTAGGTGACGTGGGTCATGTAGAATCACCTCTCGGTCATTTAGAGATAGTGTTAGTTTCGGTGCATGATAGGTGCACAGTTTGGGTCAAGCGTACCATATGCTCACAAATCATTTTGGACACACCGTATGGTACTCCTAGGTGATGGGGCTCAAATGGAAGCTAGTTTTGGTTCGTTTGGAGATAGTGCTAATCTTGATTTAAGATAGGTGCACGATTTGCGCCTAACGTACCGTAAGCTCAGAAATTATTTTGGACGCACCCGATGGAACTCCTAGGTGACGTGGGTCATGTAGAATCTCGTTGGAGTCCGTTCGGAGATAGTATTAATATCGGTGCAAGATAGATCCACAATTTGCACCAAACATACCATAGCTTCAGAAACCGTTTTGGACGCACCTGATGGAACTCTTAGGTGACGTGGGTCATGTAGAATCTCATTTCGATCCTTTTGGAGATAGTGTTAGTTTCGGTGCATGATAGTTGCACAATTTGCACGAAACGTACCATAGGCTCAGAAATCATTTTGGACACACCGGATGGTACTCCTAGGTGACGAGGCTCAAATGGAAGCTCGTTTTGATTCGTTTGGAGATTGTGCTAATCTTGATTCAAGGTAGGTGCACGATTTGCGCCGAACGTACCGTAAGCTCGGAAATCATTTTGGACGCACTGAATGGAACACCTAGGTGACGTGAGTCATTTAGACTCTCGTTTCGGTCCATTCGTAGATAGAGTTAGCCTTAGAAATTATTTTGGACGCACCCGATGGAACTCCTAGGTGACGGGGTCATGTAGAATCTCGTTGCGGTCCGTTTGGAGATAGTGTTAGTATCAGTGCAAGATAGATCCACAGTTTGCACCAAACGGACCATAGCTTCAGAAACCGTTTTGGACGCATCTGATGGAACTCTTAGGTGACGTGGGTCATGTAGAATCTCATTTCGATCCTTTTGGAGACAGTGTTAGTTTTGGTGCATGATAGTTGCACAATTTGAGCGAAACATACCATAGGCTCAGAAATCGTTTTGGACACACCGGATGGTACTCCTAGGTGACGAGGCTCAAAGCTCGTTTCGTTCGGAGATTGTGCTAATCTTGATTCAAGATAGGTGCATGATTTGCGCCGAACGAACCGTAAGCTCGAAAATAATTTTGGACGCACCGGATGGAACACCTTGGTGACGTGGGTCATTTAGACTCTTGTTTCGGTCCATTTGTAGATAGTGTTAGCCTCGGTGCAAGATAGATTCACAGTTTTAACCAAACATACCATAGCCTCAGAAATCATTTTGGACGCACCTGATGGAACTCCTAGGTGACGTGGGTCATGTAGAATCTCCTTTCGGTCATTTTAGAGATAGTGTTTGTTTCGGTGCATGATAGTTGCACAGTTTGCGTCAAGCGTACCATATGCTCAGAAATCATTTTGGACACACCGGATGGTACTCCTAGGTGATGGGGCACAAATGGAAGCTCGTTTCGGTTCGTTTGGATATAGTGCTAATCTTGATTTAAGATAGGTGCACGGTTTGCGCCAAACGTACCGTAAGCTTAGAAATTATTTTGGACGCACCCGATGGAACTCCTAGGTGACGTGGGTCATTTAGAATCTCGTTGCGGTCCGTTTGGAGATAGTATTAATATCGGTGCAAGATAGATCCACAATTTGCACCAAACATACCATAGCTTCAGAAACCGTTTTGGATGCACCTGATGGAACTCTTAGGTGACATGGGTCATTTAGAATCTCATTTCGATCCTTTTGGAGATCATGTTAGTTTCGGTGCATGATAGTTGCACAATTTGCGTGAAACGTACCATAGGCTCAGAAATCATTTTGGATACACCGGATGGTACTCCTAGGTGACGAGGCTCAAATGGAAGCTCGTTTTGGTTCGTGTGGAGATTGTGCAAATCTTGATTCAAGATAGGTGCACGATTTGCGCCGAACGTACCGTAAGCTCGGAAATCATTCTGGATGCACCGGATGGAACACCTAGGTGACGTGGGTCATTTAGACTCTCATTTCGGTCCATTTGTAGATAGTGTTAGCCTCGGTGCAAGATAGATCCACAGTTTTAACCAAACATACCATAGCCTCAGAAATCATTTTGGACGCACCTGAGGAACTCCTAGGTGACGTGGGTCATGTAGAATCACCTCTCGGTCATTTAGAGACAGTGTTAGTTTCGGTGCATGATAGTTGCACAATTTGCGTGAAACGTACCATAGGCTCAGAAATCATTTTGGACACACCGGATGGTACTCCTAGGTGACGAGGCTCAAATGGAAGCTCATTTTGATTCATTTGGAGATTATGCTAATCTTGATTCAAGGTAGGTGCACGATTTGTGCCGAACGTACCGTAAGCTCAGAAATCATTTTGGACGCACTGAATGGAACACCTAGGTGACGTGAGTCATTTAGACTCTCGTTTCGGTCCATTTGTAGATAGTGTTAGCCTCAGAAATTATTTTGGACGCACCTGATGGAACTCCTAGGTGACGTGGGTCACGTAGAATCTCGTTGCGGTCCGTTCGGAGATAGTATTAATATCAGTGCAAGATAGATCCACAATTTGCACCAAATATACCATAGCTTCAAAAACCGTTTTGGACGCACCTGATGGAACTTTTAGATGACGTGGGTCATGTAGAATCTCATTTCGATCCTTTTGGAGGCAGTGTTAGTTTTGTTGCATGATAGTTGCACAATTTGCGCGAAATGTACCATAGGCTCAGAAATCGTTTTGGACACACCGGATGGTACTCCTAGGTGACGAGGCTCAAATGGAAGCTCGTTTCAGATCGTTTGGAGATTGTGCTAATCTAGATTCAAGGTAGGTGCACGATTTGCGCCGAACGTACTGTAAGCTCGGAAATCATTTTGGACGCACTGGATGGAACACCTAGGTGACGTGAGTCATTTAGACTCTCGTTTCGGTCCATTTGTAGATAGTGTTAGCCTCAGAAATTATTTTGGACGCACCCGATGGAACTCCTAGGTGACGGGGTCATGTAGAATCTCGTTGTGGTCCGTTTGGAGATAGTGTTAGTATCGGTGCAAGATAGATCCACAGTTTGCACCAAACGGACCAAAGCTTCAGAAACCGTTTTGGACGCATCCGATGGAACTCTTAGGTGACGTGGGTCATGTAGAATCTCATTTCGATCCTTTTGGAGACAGTGTTAGTTTCGGTGCATGATAGTTGCACAATTTGAGCGAAACGTACCATCGGCTCAGAAATCGTTTTGGACACACCGGATGGTACTCCTAGGTGACGAGGCTCAAAGCTCATTTCGGTTCATTCGGAGATTGTGCTAATCTTGATTCAAGATAGGTGCATGATTTGCGCCGAATGAACCGTAAGCTCGGAAATAATTTTGGACGCACCGGATGGAACACCTTGGTGACATGGGTCATTTAGACTCTTGTTTCGGTCCATTTGTAGATAGTGTTAGCCTCGGTGCAAGATAGATCCATAGTTTTAACCAAACATACCATAGCCTCAGAAATCATTTTGGACGCACCTGATGGAACTCCTAGGTGACGTGGGTCATGTAGAATCTCCTTTCGGTCATTTTAGAGATAGTGTTTGTTTCGGTGCATGATAGTTGCACAGTTTGCGTCAAGCGTACCATATGCTCAGAAATCATTTTGGACACACCGGATGGTACTCCTAGGTGATGGGGCACAAATGGAAGCTCGTTTCGGTTCGTTTGGATATAGTGCTAATCTTGATTTAAGATAGGTGCACGGTTTGCGCCAAACGTACCGTAAGCTTAGAAATTATTTTGGACGCACCCGATGGAACTCCTAGGTGACGTGGGTCATTTAGAATCTCGTTGCGGTCCGTTTGGAGATAGTATTAATATCGGTGCAAGATAGATCCACAATTTGCACCAAACATACCATAGCTTCAGAAACCGTTTTGGACGCACCTGATGGAACTCTTAGGTGACATGGGTCATTTAGAATCTCATTTCGATCCTTTTGGAGATCATGTTAGTTTCGGTGCATGATAGTTGCACAATTTGCGTGAAATGTACCATAGGCTCAGAAATCATTTTGGATACACCGGATGGTACTCCTAGGTGACGAGGCTCAAATGGAAGCTCGTTTGGTTCGTGTGGAGATTGTGCAAATCTTGATTGAAGATAGGTGCACGATTTGCGCCGAACGTACCGTAAGCTCGGAAATCATTCTGGATGCACCGGATGGAACACCTAGGTGACGTGGGTCATTTAGACTCTCATTTCGGTCCATTTGTAGATGGTGTTAGCCTCGGTGCAAGATAGATCCACAGTTTTAACCAAACATACCATAGCCTCAGAAATCATTTTGGACGCACCTGAGGAACTCCTAGGTGACGTGGGTCATGTAGAATCACCTCTCGGTCATTTAGAGACAGTGTTAGTTTCGGTGCATGATAGTTGCACAATTTGCGTGAAACGTACCATAGGCTCAGAAATCATTTTGGACACACCGGATGGTACTCCTAGGTGACGAGGCTCAAATGGAAGCTCATTTTGATTCATTTGGAGATTATGCTAATCTTGATTCAAGGTAGGTGCATGATTTGTGCCGAACGTACCGTAAGCTCAGAAATCATTTTGGACGCACTGAATGGAACACCTAGGTGACGTGAGTCATTTAGACTCTCGTTTCGGTCCATTTGTAGATAGTGTTAGCCTCAGAAATTATTTTGGACGCACCTGATGGAACTCCTAGGTGACGTGGGTCACGTAGAATCTCGTTGCGGTCCGTTCGGAGATAGTATTAATATCAGTGCAAGATAGATCCACAATTTGCACCAAATATACCATAGCTTCAAAAACCATTTTGGACGCACCTGATGGAACTTTTAGATGACGTGGGTCATGTAGAATCTCATTTCGATCCTTTTGGAGGCAGTGTTAGTTTTGTTGCATGATAGTTGCACAATTTGCGCGAAATGTACCATAGGCTCAGAAATCGTTTTGGACACACCGGATGGTACTCCTAGGTGACGAGGCTCAAATGGAAGCTCGTTTCAGATCGTTTGGAGATTGTGCTAATCTAGATTCAAGGTAGGTGCACGATTTGCGCCGAACGTACTGTAAGCTCGGAAATCATTTTGGACGCACTGGATGGAACACCTAGGTGACGTGGGTCATTTAGACTCTCGTTTCGGTCCATTTGTAGATAGTGTTAGCCTCAGAAATTATTTTGGACGCACCCGATGGAACTCCTAGGTGACGGGGTCATGTAGAATCTCGTTGTGGTCCGTTTGGAGATAGTGTTAGTATCGGTGCAAGATAGATCCACAGTTTGCACCAAACGGACCAAAGCTTCTGAAACCGTTTTGGACGCATCCGATGGAACTCTTAGGTGACGTGGGTCATGTAGAATCTCATTTCGATCCTTTTGGAGACAGTGTTAGTTTCGGTGCATGATAGTTGCACAATTTGAGCGAAACGTACCATCGGCTCAGAAATCGTTTTGGACACACCGGATGGTACTCCTAGGTGATGAGGCTCAAAGCTCATTTCGGTTCGTTTGGAGATTGTGCTAATCTTGATTCAAGATAGGTGCATGATTTGCGCCGAACGAACCGTAAGCTCGGAAATAATTTTGGACGCACCGGATGGAACACCTTGGTGACGTGGGTCATTTAGACTCTTGTTTCGGTCCATTTGTAGATAGTGTTAGCCTCGGTGCAAGATAGATCCACAGTTTTAACCAAACATACCATAGCCTCAGAAATCATTTTGGACGCACCTGATGGAACTCCTAGGTGATGTGGGTCATGTAGAATCTCCTTTCGGTCATTTTAGAGATAGTGTTTGTTTCGGTGCATGATAGTTGCACAGTTTGCGTCAAGCGTACCATATGCTCAGAAATCATTTTGGACACACCGGATGGTACTCCTAGGTGATGGGGCACAAATGGAAGCTCGTTTCGGTTCATTTGGATATAGTGCTAATCTTGATTTAAGATAGGTGCACGGTTTGCGCCAAACGTACCGTAAGCTTAGAAATTATTTTGGACGCACCCGATGGAACTCCTAGGTGACGTGGGTCATTTAGAATCTCGTTGCGGTCCGTTTGGAGATAGTATTAATATCGGTGCAAGATAGATCCACAATTTGCACCAAACATACCATAGCTTCAGAAACCGTTTTGGATGCACCTGATGGAACTCTTAGGTGACATGGGTCATTTAGAATCTCATTTCGATCCTTTTGGAGATCATGTTAGTTTCGGTGCATGATAGTTGCACAATTTGCGTGAAACGTACCATAGGCTCAGAAATCATTTTGGATACACCGGATGGTACTCCTAGGTGACGAGGCTCAAATGGAAGTTCGTTTTGGTTCATGTGGAGATTGTGCAAATCTTGATTCAAGATAGGTGCACGATTTGCGCCGAACGTACCGTAAGCTCGGAAATCATTCTGGATGCACCGGATGGAACACCTAGGTGACGTGGGTCATTTAGACTCTCATTTCGGTCCATTTGTAGATAGTGTTAGCCTCGGTGCAAGATAGATCCACAGTTTTAACCAAACATACCATAGCCTTCGAAATCATTTTGGACGCACCTGAGGAACTCCTAGGTGACGTGGGTCATGTAGAATCACCTCTCGGTCATTTAGAGACAGTGTTAGTTTCGGTGCATGATAGTTGCACAATTTTGCGTGAAACGTACCATAGGCTCAGAAATCATTTTGGACACACCGGATGGTACTCCTAGGTGACGAGACTCAAATGGAAGCTCATTTTGATTCATTTGGAGATTATGCTAATCTTGATTCAAGGTAGGTGCATGATTTGTGCCGAACGTACCGTAAGCTCAGAAATCATTTTGGACGCACTGAATGGAACACCTAGGTGACGTGAGTCATTTAGACTCTCGTTTCGGTCCATTTGTAGATAGTGTTAGCCTCAGAAATTATTTTGGACGCACCTGATGGAACTCCTAGGTGACGTGGGTCACGTAGAATCTCGTTGCGGTCCGTTCGGAGATAGTATTAATATCAGTGCAAGATAGATCCACAATTTGCACCAAATATACCATAGCTTCAAAAACCATTTTGGACGCACCTGATGGAACTTTTAGATGACGTGGGTCATGTAGAATCTCATTTCGATCCTTTTGGAGGCAGTGTTAGTTTTGTTGCATGATAGTTGCACAATTTGCGCGAAATGTACCATAGGCTCAGAAATCGTTTTGGACACACCGGATGGTACTCCTAGGTGACGAGGCTCAAATGGAAGCTCGTTTCAGATCGTTTGGAGATTGTGCTAATCTAGATTCAAGGTAGGTGCACGATTTGCGCCGAACGTACTGTAAGCTCGGAAATCATTTTGGACGCACTGGATGGAACACCTAGGTGACGTGGGTCATTTAGACTCTCGTTTCGGTCCATTTGTAGATAGTGTTAGCCTCAGAAATTATTTTGGACGCACCCGATGGAACTCCTAGGTGACGGGGTCATGTAGAATCTCGTTGTGGTCCGTTTGGAGATAGTGTTAGTATCGGTGCAAGATAGATCCACAGTTTGCACCAAACGGACCAAAGCTTCTGAAACCGTTTTGGACGCATCCGATGGAACTCTTAGGTGACGTGGGTCATGTAGAATCTCATTTCGATCCTTTTGGAGACAGTGTTAGTTTCGGTGCATGATAGTTGCACAATTTGAGCGAAACGTACCATCGGCTCAGAAATCGTTTTGGACACACCGGATGGTACTCCTAGGTGATGAGGCTCAAAGCTCATTTCGGTTCGTTTGGAGATTGTGCTAATCTTGATTCAAGATAGGTGCATGATTTGCGCCGAACGAACCGTAAGCTCGGAAATAATTTTGGACGCACCGGATGGAACACCTTGGTGACGTGGGTCATTTAGACTCTTGTTTCGGTCCATTTGTAGATAGTGTTAGCCTCGGTGCAAGATAGATCCACAGTTTTAACCAAACATACCATAGCCTCAGAAATCATTTTGGACGCACCTGATGGAACTCCTAGGTGACGTGGGTCATGTAGAATCTCCTTTCGGTCATTTTAGAGATAGTGTTTGTTTCGGTGCATGATAGTTGCACAGTTTGCGTCAAGCGTTCCATATGCTCAGAAATCATTTTGGACACACCGGATGGTACTCCTAGGTGATGGGGCACAAATGGAAGCTCGTTTCGGTTCGTTTGGATATAGTGCTAATCTTGATTTAAGATAGGTGCACGGTTTGCGCCAAACGTACCGTAAGCTTAGAAATTATTTTGGACGCACCCGATGGAACTCCTAGGTGACGTGGGTCATTTAGAATCTCGTTGCGGTCCGTTTGGAGATAGTATTAATATCGGTGCAAGATAGATCCACAATTTGCACCAAACATACCATAGCTTCAGAAACCGTTTTGGACGCACCTGATGGAACTCTTAGGTGACGTTGGTCATGTAGAATCTCATTTCGATCCTTTTGGAGACAGTGTTAGTTTCGGTGCATTATAGTTGCACAATTTGCGCAAAACGTACCATAGGCTGAGAAATCATTTTGGACACACCGGATGGTACTCCTAGGTGACGTGGCTCAAATGGAAGCTCGTTTTGATTCGTTTGGAGATTGTACTAATCTTGATTCAATGTAGGTGCATGATTTGCGCCGAACGTACCGTAAGCTCGGAAATCATTTTGGATGCACTGAATGGAACACCTAGGTGACGTGAGTCATTTAGACTCTCGTTTCGGTCCATTTGTAGATAGTGTTAGCCTCAGAAATTATTTTGGACGCACCCGATGGAACTCCTAGGTGACGGGGTCATGTAGAATCTCGTTGTGGTCTGTTTGGAGATAGTGTTAGTATCAGTGCAAGATAGATCCACAGTTTGCACCAAACGGATCATAGCTTCAGAAACCGTTTTGGACGCATCTGATGGAACTCTTAGGTGACGTGGGTCATGTAGAATCTCATTTCGATCCTTTTGGAGACAGTGTTAGTTTTGGTGCATGATAGTTGCACAATTTGAGCGAAACGTACCATAGGCTCAGAAATCGTTTTGGACACACCGGATGGTACTCCTAGGTGACGAGGCTCAAAGCTCGTTTCGGTTCGTTTGGAGATTGTGCTAATCTTGATTCAAGATAGGTGCATGATTTGCGCCGAACGAACCGTAAGCTCGGAAATAATTTTGGACGCACCGGATGGAACACCTTGGTGACGTGGGTCATTTAGACTCTTGTTTCGGTCCATTTGTAGATAGTGTTAGCCTCGGTGCAAGATAGATCCACAGTTTTAACCAAACATACCATAGCCTCAGAAATCATTTTGGACGCACCTGATGGAACTCCTAGGTGACGTGGGTCATGTAGAATCTCCTTTCGGTCATTTTAGAGATAGTGTTAGTTTCGGTGCATGATAGTTGCACAGTTTGCGTCAAGCGTACCATATGCTCAGAAATCATTTTGGACACACCGGATGGTACTCCTAGGTGATGGGGCTCAAATGGAAGCTCGTTTCGGTTTGTTGGAGATAGTGCTAATCTTGATTTAAGATAGGTGCACGGTTTGCGCCAAACGTACCGTAAGCTCAGAAATTATTTTGGACGCACCCGATGGAACTCCTAGGTGACGTGGGTCATTTAGAATCTCGTTGCGGTCCGTTGGAGATAGTATTAATATCGGTGCAAGATAGATCCACAATTTGCACCAAACATACCATAGCTTCAGAAACCGTTTTGGACGCACCTGATGGAACTCTTAGGTGACGTGGGTCATTTAGAATCTCATTTCGATCCTTTTGGAGATCATGTTAGTTTTGGTGCATGATAGTTGCACAATTTGCGCGAAACGTACCATAGGCTCAGAAATCATTTTGGACACACCGGATGGTACTCCTAGGTGACGAGGCTCAAATGGAAGCTCGTTTTGGTTCGTGTGGAGATTGTGCTAATCTTGATTCAAGATAGGTGCACGATTTGCGCCGAACGTACCGTAAGCTCGGAAATCATTCTTGGATGCACCGATGGAACACCTAGTGACGTGGTCATTTAGACTCTCATTTCGGTCCATTTGTAGATAGTGTTAGCCTCGGTGCAGATAGATCCACAGTTTTAACCAAACATACCATAGCCTCAGAAATCATTTTGGACGCACCTGATGGAACTCCTAGGTGACGTGGGTCATGTAGAATCACCTCTCGTCATTTAGAGATAGTGTTAGTTTCGGTGCATGATAGTTGCACAATTTGCGTCAAACGTACCATATGCTCAGAAATCATTTTGGACACACCGGATGGTACTCCTAGGTGACGGGCTCAAATGGAAGCTCATTTTGATTCGTTTGGAGATTATGCTAATCTTGATTCAAGTAGGTGCACGATTTGTGCCGAACTACCGTAAGCTCAGAAATCATTTGACGCACTGAATGGACACCTAGGTGACGTGAGTCATTTAGACTTCGTTTCGGTCCATTTGTAGATAGTGTAGCCTCAGAAATTATTTTGGACGCACCTGATGAACTCCTAGGTGACGTGGGTCATGTAGAATCTCGTTGGGTCCGTTTGGAGATAGTATTAATATCAGTGAAGATAGATCCACAATTTGCACCAAACATACCATAGCTTCAAAACCGTTTTGGACGCACCTGATGAACTCTTAGGTGACGTGGGTCATGTAGAATCTCATTTCGATCCTTTTGGAGACAGTGTTAGTTTTTTGCATGATAGTTGCACAATTTGCGCGAAAGTACCATAGGCTCAGAAATCTTTTTTGGACACACCGGATGGTACTCCTAGGTGACGAGGCTCAAATGGAAGCTCGTTCAGATCGTTTGGAGATTGTGCTAATCTTGATTCAAGGTAGGTGCACGATTTGCGCCGAACGTACCGTAAGCTCGGAAATCATTTTGGACGCACTGAATGGAACACCTAGGTGACGTGAGTCATTTAGACTCTCGTTTCGGTCCATTCGTAGATAGGTTAGCCTCAGAAATTATTTTGACGCACCCGATGGAACTCCTAGGTGACGGGTCATGTAGAATCTCGTTGCGGTCCGTTTGGAGATAGTGTTAGTATCGGTGCAAGATAGATCCACAGTTTGCACCAAACGGACCATAGCTTCAGAAACCATTTTGGACACATCTGATGGAACTCTTAGGTGACGTGGGTCATGTAGAATCTCATTTCGATCCTTTTGGAGACAGTGTTAGTTTCGGTGCATGATAGTTGCACAATTGAGCGAAACGTACCATAGGCTCAGAAATCATTTTGGACACACCGGATGGTACTCCTAGGTGACGAGGCTCAAAGCTCGTTTCGGTTCGTTTGGATTGTGCTAATCTTGATTCAAGATAGGTGCACGATTTGCGCCGAACGAACCGTAAGCTCGGAAATAATTTTGACGCACTGGATGGAACCCTAGTGACGTGGGTCATTTAGACTCTTGTTTCGGTCCATTTGTAGATAGTGTTAGCCTCAGTGTCAAGATAGATCCACGTTTTAACCAAACATACCATAGCCTCAGAATCATTTTGGACGCACCTGATGGAACTCCTAGGTGACGTGGGTCATGTAGAATCTCCTTTCGGTCATTTTAGAGATAGTGTTAGTTTCGGTGCATGATAGGTGCACAGTTTGCGTCAAGCGTACCATATGCTCAGAAATCATTTTGGACACAC
>CM036212.1:29347982-29388567 GCA_020631735.1 Saccharum officinarum | reverse complement strand
GACCGCAATGAGATTCTACATGACCCACGTCACCTAGGAGTTCCATCGGGTGTATCTAAAATAATTTATGAGCTCACGGTACGTTAGGTGCAAACCTGCACCTATCTTAAATCAAGATTAGCACTATCTCCAAACGAACCGAAATGAGCTTCCATTTGAGCCCCATCACATAGGAGTACCATCCGGTGTATCCAAAATGATTTCTGAGCATAAGGTACGCTTGACACAAACTGTGCACCCATCATGCACCGAAACTAACACTATCTCTAAAATGACCGAAAGGAGATTCTACATAACGCACGTCACCTAGGAGTTCCATCTTGTGCGTCCAAAATGATTTCTGAGGCTATATTTTGTTTGGTTAAAACTGTGGATCTATCTTGCACCGAGGCTAACACTATCTACAAATGGACCAAAACGAGAGTCTAAATGACCCACGTCACCTAGGTGTTCCATCCGGTGCGTCCAAAATGATTTCCGAGCTTACGGTACGTTCGGCGCAAATTGTGCACCTATCTTGAATCCAGAGTAGCACAATCTCCAAACAAACCGAAACGAGCTTCCGTTGGAGCCTCGTCACCTAGGAGTACCATCCGGTGTGTCCAAAATGATTTCTAAGCCTATGGTACGTTTCACGCAAATTGTGCAACTATCTTGCACCGAAACTAACACTATCTCCAAAAGGATCGAAATGAGATTCTACAATACCCACGTCACCTAAGAGTTCCATCAGGTGTGTCCAAAACGGTTTCTGAAGCTATGGTACGTTTGATGCAAATTGTGGATTTATCTTGCACCGAGGCTAACACTATCTACAAATGGACCGAAATGGGAGTCTAAATGACCCACGTCACCTAGGTGTTCCATCCGGTGCGTCCAAAATGATTTTTGGGCCTACGGTACATTCGACGCAAATCGGGCACCTATCTTGAATCAAGATTAGCACAATCTCCACACGAACCGAAACGAGCTTCCATTTGAGCCTCGTCACCTAGGAGTACCATCCGGCGTGTCCAAAATGATTTCTGAGCCTATGGTACATTTCGCGCAAATTGTGCAACTATCTTGCACCAAAACTAACACTATCTCCAAAAGGATCGAAATGAGATTCTACATGACCCACGTCAGTTCCATCAGGTGTGTCCAAAATGTTTTCTAAAGCTATGGTACGTTTGGTGCAAATTGTGGATCTATCTTGCACCGATACTAATACTATCTGCAAACAGACCGCAACGAGATTCTATATGACCCACGTCACCAAGGAGTTCCATCCGGTGCGTCCAAAATAATTTATGAGCTCACGGTATGTTAGGCGCAAACCGTGCACCTATCTTAAATCAAGATTAACACTATCTCCAAACGAACCGAAATGAGCTTCCATTTGAGCCCCATCACTTAGGGTACCATCCGGTGTGTCCAAAAGATTTATGTGCATATGGTACGCTTGATGCAAACTGTGCACCTATCATACACCGAATCTAATACTATCTCTAAAATGACCGAAAGGAGATTCTACATGACCCACGTCACCTAGGAGTTCCATCAGGTGCGTCCAAAATGATTTCTGAGGCTATAGTATGTTTGGTTAAAACTGTGGATCTATCTTGACTGAGGCTAACACTATCTACAAATGGACCGAAACGAGAGTCTAAATGACCCACGTCACCTAGGTGTTCCATCCGGTGCGTCCAACATGATTTCCGAGCTTATGGTACGTTCGGCGCAAATCGTGCACCTATCTTGAATCAAGATTAGCACAATCTCCACACGAACCGAAATGGGCTTCCATTTGAGCCTCGTCACCTAGGAGCACCATATGATGTGTCCAAAACGATTTCTGAGCCTATGGTACGTTTCACTCAAATTGTGCAACTATCATGCACCGAAACTAACACTGTCTCCAAAAGGATCGAAATGAGATTCTACATGACCCATGTCACCTAAGAGTTCAATCAGTTGCGTCCAAAACGGTTTCTGAAGCTATGGTATGTTTGGTGCAAATTGTGGATCTATCTTGCACCGATACTAATACTATCTCCAAATAGACCGCAATGAGATTCTACATGACCCACGTCACCTAGGAGTTCCATCGGGTGTGTCCAAAATAATTTATGAGCTCATGGTACGATAGGCGCAAACCTACACCTATCTTAAATCAAGATTAGCACTATCTCCAAACGAACCGAAACGAGCTTCCATTTGAGCCCCATCACCTAGGAGTACCATCCGGTGTATCCAAAATGATTTCTGAGCATAAGGTACGCTTGACGCAAACTGTGCACCTATCATGCACCGAAACTAACACTATCTCTAAAATGACCGAAAGGAGATTCTACATAACCCACGTCACCTAGGAGTTCTATCAGGTGCGTCCAAAATGATTTCTGAGGCTATGTTATGTTTGGTTAAAACTGTGGATCTATCTTGCACCGAGGCTAACACTATCTACAAATGGACCGAAACGAGAGTCTAAATGACCCACGTCACCTAGGTGTTCCATCCGGTGCGTCCAAAATGATTTCCGAGCTTATGGTACGTTCGGCGCAAATGGTGCACCTATCTTGAATCCATATTAGCACAATCTCCAAACGAACCGAAACGAGCTTCCGTTTGAGCCTCATCACCTAGGAGTACCATCCGGTGTGTCCAAAACGATTTCTGAGCCTATGGTATGTTTCGCGCAAATTGTGCAACTATCTTGCATCGAAACTAACACTATCTCCAAAAGGATTGAAATGAGATTCTACAATACCCACGTCACCTAAGTGTTCCATCAGGTGCGTCCAAAACAGTTTCTGAAGCTATGGTACGTTTGGTGCAAATTGTGGATCTATCTTGCACCGATACTAATACTATCTCCAAATAGACCATAACGAGATTCTACATCACCCACGCCACCTAGGAGTTCCATCGGGTGCGTCCAAAATAATTTATGAGCTTACGATACATTAGGCGCAAACCGTGCACCTATCTTAAATCAAGATTAGCACTATCTCCAAACGAATCGAAACGAGCTTCCATTTGAGCCCCATCACCTAGGGTACCATCCGGTGTGTCCAAAAGATTTCTATGCATATGGTACGCTTGACACAAACTGTGCACCTATCATGCACCGAAACTAACACTATCTCTAAAATGACCGAAAGGAGATTCTACATGACCCACGTCACCTAGGAGTTCCATCAGGTGCGTCCAAAATGATTTTTGAGGCTATGGTATGTTTGGTTAAAACTGTGGATCTATCTTGACTGAGGCTAACACTATCTACAAATGGACCAAAACGAGAGTCTAAATGACCCACGTCACCTAAGTGTTCCATCCGGTGCGTCCAAAATGATTTCCGAGCTTACGGTACGTTCGGCGCAAATCGTGCACCTATCTTGAATCAAGATTAGCACAATCTCCACACGAACTGAAACGAGCTTCCATTTGCGCCTCGTCACCTAGGAGCACCATCCGATGTGTCCAAAACGATTTCTGAGCCTATGGTACGTTTCGCTCAAATTGTGCAACTATCATGGACCGAAACTAACACTGTCTCCAAAAGGATCGAAATGAGATTCTACATGACCCATGTCACCTAAGAGTTCAATCAGTTGCGTCCAAAACGGTTTCTGAAGCTATGGTACGTTTGGTGCAAATTGTGGATCTATCTTACACCGATACTAATACTATCTCCAAATAGACCGCAATGAGATTCTACATGACCCACGTCACCTAGGAGTTCCATCGGGTGTGTCCAAAATAATTTATGAGCTCATAGTACGATAGGCGCAAACCTACACCTATCTTAAATCAAGATTAGCACTATCTCCAAACAAACCGAAACGAGCTTCCATTTGAGCCCCATCACCTAGGAGTACCATCCGGTGTATCCAAAATGATTTCTGAGCATAAGGTACGCTTGACGCAAACTGTGCACCTATCATGCACCGAAACTAACACTATCTCTAAAATGACCGAAAGGAGATTCTACATAACCCACGTCACCTAGGAGTTCCATCAGGTGCGTCCAAAATGATTTCTGAGGCTATGTTATGTTTGGTTAAAACTGTGGATCTATCTTGCACCGAGGCTAACACTATCTACAAATGGACCAAAACGAGAGTCTAAATGACCCACGTCACCTAGGTGTTCCATCCGGTGCGTCCAAAATGATTTCCGAGCTTACGGTACGTTCGGCGCAAATCGTGCACCTATCTTGAATCAAGATTAGCACAATCTCCAAACGAACCGAAACGAGCTTCCATTTGAGCCTCGTCACCTAGGAGTACCATCCGGTGTGTCCAAAACGATTTCTGAGCCTATGGTACGTTTCGCTCAAATTGTGCAACTATCATGCACCGAAACTAACACTGTCTCCAAAAGGATCGAAATGAGATTTTACATGACCCACGTCACCTAAGAGTTCCATCAGTTGCGTCCAAAATGGTTTCTGAAGCTATGGTACGTTTGGTGCAAATTGTGGATCTATCTTGCACCGATACTAATACTATCACCAAATAGACCGCAACGAGATTCTACATGACCCACGTCACCTAGGAGTTCCATCGGGTGCGTCCAAAATAATTTATGAGCTTACGATACATTAGGCGCAAACCGTGCACCTATCTTAAATCAAGATTAGCACTATCTCCAAACGAATCGAAACGAGCTTCCATTTGAGCCCCATCACCTAGGGTACCATCCGGTGTGTCCAAAAGATTTCTGAGCATATGGTACGCTTGATGCAAACTGTGCACCTATCTTGCACCGAAACTAACACTACCTCTAAAATGACCGAAAGGAGATTCTACATGACCCACGTCACCTAGGAGTTCCATCAGGTGCGTCAAAATGATTTCTAAGGCTATGGAATGTTTGGTTAAAACTGTGGAACTATCTTGACTGAGGCTAACACTATCTACAAATGGACCGAAACGAGAGTCTAAATGACCCACGTCACCTAGGTGTTCCATCCAGTGCGTCCAAAATGATTTCCGAGCTTACGGTACGTTCGGCGCAAATCGTGCACCTATCTTGAATCAAGATTAGCACAATCTCCACACGAACCGAAACGAGCTTCCATTTGAGCCTCGTCACCTAGGAGCACCATCCGATGTGTCCAAAACGATTTCTGAGCCTATGGTACGTTTCGCTCAAATTGTGCAACTATCTTGCACCGAAACTAACACTGTCTCCAAAAGGATCGAAATGAGATTCTACATGACCCACGTCACCTTAGAGTTCCATCAGTTGCGTCCAAAATGGTTTCTGAAGCTATGGTACGTTTGGTGCAAATTGTGGATCTATCTTGCACCGATACTAATACTATCTCCAAACGGACCGCAACGAGATTCTACATGACCCACGTCACCTAGGAGTTCCATCCGGTGCGTCCAAAATAATTTATGAGCTCACGGTACGTTAGGCGCAAACCGTGCACCTATCTTAAATCAAGATTAACACTATCTCCAAACGAACCGAAACGAGCTTCCATTTGAGCCCACCTAGGGTACCATCCGATGTGTCCAAAAGATTTCTGTGCATATGGTACGCTTGACGCAAACTGTGCACCTATCATACACCAAAACTGACACTGTCTCTAAAATGACCGAAAGGAGATTGTACATGACCCATGTCACCTAGGAGTTCCATCAGGTGCGTCCAAAATGATTTCTGAGGCTATGGTATGTTTGGTTAAAACTGTGGATCTATCTTGACTGAGGCTAACACTATCTACAAATGGACCGAAACGAGAGTCTAAATGACCCACGTCACCTAGGTGTTCCATCCGGTGCGTCCAACATGATTTCCGAGCTTATGGTACGTTCGGCGCAAATCATGCACCTATCTTGAATCAAGATTAGCACAATCTCCACACGAAACAAAACGAGCTTCCATTTGAGCCTCATCATCTAGGAGCACCATACGATGTGTCCAAAACGATTTCTGAGCCTATGGTACGTTTCGCTCAAATTGTGCAACTATCATGCACCGAAACTAACACTGTCTCCGAAAGAATCAAAATGAGATTCTACATGACCCACGTCACCTTAGAGTTCCATCAGTTGCGTCCAAAACGGTTTCTGAAGCTATGGTACATTTGGTGCAAATTGTGGATCTATCTTGCACCGATACTAATATTATCTCCAAATAGACCGCAATGAGATTCTACATGACCCACGTCACCTAGGAGTTCCATCGGGTGCGTCCAAAATAATTTATGAGCTTACGATACGTTAGGCGCAAACCGTGCACCTATCTTAAATCAAGATTAGCACTATCTCCAAACGAACCGAAACGAGCTTCCATTTGAGCCCCATCACCTAGGGTACCATCCGGTGTGTCCAAAAGATTTCTGAGCATATGGTACGCTTGACGCAAACTGTGCACCTATCATGCACCGAAACTAACACTATCTCTAAAATGACCGAAAGGAGATTCTACATGACCCACGTCACCTAGGAGTTCCATCAGGTGCGTCCAAAATGATTTCTGAGGCTATGGTATGTTTGGTTAAAACTGTGGATCTATCTTGACTGAGGCTAACACTATCTACAAATGGACCGAAACGAGAGTCTAAATGACCCACGTCACCTAGGTGTTCCATCCGGTGCGTCCAAAATGATTTCCGAGCTTACGGTACGTTCGGCGCAAATCGTGCACCTATCTTGAATCAAGATTAGCACAATCTCCACACGAACCGAAACGAGCTTCCATTTGAGCCTCGTCATCTAGGAGCACCATACGATGTGTCCAAAACGATTTCTGAGCCTATGGTACGTTTCGCTCAAATTGTGCAACTATCATGCACCGAAACTAACACTGTCTCCAAAAGGATCGAAATGAGATTCTACATGACCCACGTCACCTAAGAGTTCCAACAGGTGCGTCCAAAACGGTTTCTAAAGCTATGGTACGTTTGGTGCAAATTGTGGATCTATCTTGCACCTATCTTAAATCAAGATGAGCACTATCTCCAAACGAACCGAAATGAGCTTCCATTTGAGCCCCATCACCTAGGGTACCATCCGGTGTGTCCAAAAGATTTCTGTGCATATGGTACGCTTGACGCAAACTGTGCACCTATCATGCACCGAAACTAACACTATCTCTAAAATGACCGAAAGGAGATTCTACATGACCCACGTCACCTAGGAGTTCCATCAGGTGCGTCCAAAATGATTTTTGAGGCTATGGTATGTTTGGTTAAAACTGTGGATCTATCTTGACTGAGGCTAACACTATCTACAAATGGACCGAAACGAGAGTCTAAATGACCCACGTCACCTAGGTGTTCCATCCGGTGCGTCCAAAATGATTTCCGAGCTTACGGTACGTTCGGCGCAAATCGTGCACCTATCTTGAATCAAGATTAGCACAATCTCCACACGAACCGAAACGAGCTTCCATTTGAGCCTCGTCACCTAGGAGCACCATCCGATGTGTCCAAAACGATTTCTGAGCCTATGGTACATTTCGCTCAAATTGTGCAACTATCTTGCACCGAAACTAACACTGTCTCCAAAAGGATCGAAATGAGATTCTACATGACCCACGTCACCTTAGAGTTCCATCAGTTGCGTCCAAAATGGTTTCTGAAGCTATGGTACGTTTGGTGCAAATTGTGGATCTATCTTGCACCGATACTAATACTATCTCCAAACGGACCGCAACGAGATTCTACATGACCCACGTCACCTAGGAGTTCCATCCGGTGCGTCCAAAATAATTTATGAGCTCACGGTACATTAGGCGCAAACCGTGCACCTATCTTAAATCAAGATTAGCACTATCTCCAAACGAACCGAAACGAGCTTCCATTTGAGCCCCATCACCTAGGGTACCATCCGGTGTGTCCAAAAGATTTCTGTGCATATGGTACGCTTGACGCAAACTGTGCACCTATCATGCACCGAAACTAACACTATCTCTAAAATGACCGAAAGGAGATTCTACATGACCCACGTCACCTAGGAGTTCCATCAGGTGCGTCCAAAATGATTTTGAGGCTATGGTATGTTTGGTTAAAACTGTGGATCTATCTTGACTGAGGCTAACACTATCTACAAATGGACCGAAACGAGAGTCTAAATGACCCACGTCACCTAAGTGTTCCATCCGGTGCGTCCAAAATGATTTCCGAGCTTACGGTACGTTCGGCGCAAATCGTGCACCTATCTTGAATCAAGATTAGCACAATCTCCACACGAACTGAAACGAGCTTCCATTTGCGCCTCGTCACCTAGGAGCACCATCCGATGTGTCCAAAACGATTTCTAAGCCTATGGTACGTTTCGCTCAAATTGTGCAACTATCATGGACCGAAACTAACACTGTCTCCAAAAGGATCGAAATGAGATTCCACATGACCCACGTCACCTAAGAGTTCCATCAGTTGCGTCCAAAATGGTTTCTGAAGCTATGGTACGTTTGGTGCAAATTGTGGATCTATCTTGCACCGATACTAATACTGTCACCAAATAGACCGCAACGAGATTCTACATGACCCACGTCACCTAGGAGTTCCATCGGGTGCGTCCAAAATAATTTATGAGCTTACGATACGTTAGGCGCAAACCGTGCACCTATCTTAAATCAAGATTACCACTATCTCCAAACGAACTGAAACGAGCTTCCATTTGAGCCCCATCACCTAGGGTACCATCCGGTGTGTCCAAAAGATTTCTGAGCATATGGTACGCTTGATGCAAACTGTGCACCTATCTTGCACCGAAACTAACACTACCTCTAAAATGACCGAAAGGAGATTCTACATGACCCACGTCACCTAGGAGTTCCATCAGGTGCGTCAAAAATGATTTCTGAGGCTATGGTATGTTTGGTTAAAACTGTGGATCTATCTTGACTGAGGCTAACACTATCTACAAATGGACCGAAACGAGAGTCTAAATGACCCACGTCACCTAGGTGTTCCATCCGGTGCGTCCAAAATGATTTCCGAGCTTACGGTACGTTCGGCGCAAATCGTGCACCTATCTTGAATCAAGATTAGCACAATCTCCACACGAACCGAAACGAGCTTCCATTTGAGCCTCGTCACCTAGGAGCACCATCCGATGTGTCCAAAACGATTTCTGAGCCTATGGTACATTTCGCTCAAATTGTGCAACTATCTTGCACCGAAACTAACACTGTCTCCAAAAGGATCGAAATGAGATTCTACATGACCCACGTCACCTTAGAGTTCCATCAGTTGCGTCCAAAATGGTTTCTGAAGCTATGGTACGTTTGGTGCAAATTGTGGATCTATCTTGCACCGATACTAATACTATCTCCAAACGGACCGCAACGAGATTCTACATGACCCACGTCACCTAGGAGTTCCATCCGGTGCGTCCAAAATAATTTATGAGCTTACGATACATTAGGCGCAAACCGTGCACCTATCTTAAATCAAGATTAGCACTACCTCCAAACGAACCGAAACGAGCTTCCATTTGAGCCCCATCACCTAGGGTACCATCCGGTGTGTCCAAAAGATTTCTGTGCATATGGTACGCTTGACGCAAACTGTGCACCTATCATGCACCGAAACTAACACTATCTCTAAAATGACCGAAAGGAGATTCTACATGACCCACGTCACCTAGGAGTTCCATCAGGTGCGTCCAAAATGATTTTTGAGGCTATGGTATGTTTGGTTAAAACTGTGGATCTATCTTGACTGAGGCTAACACTATCTACAAATGGACCGCAACGAGAGTCTAAATGACCCACGTCACCTAAGTGTTCCATCCGGTGCGTCCAAAATGATTTCCGAGCTTACGGTACGTTCGGCGCAAATCGTGCACCTATCTTGAATCAAGATTAGCACAATCTCCACACGAACTGAAACGAGCTTCCATTTGCGCCTCGTCACCTAGGAGCACCATCCGATGTGTCCAAAACGATTTCTAAGCCTATGGTACGTTTCGCTCAAATTGTGCAACTATCATGGACCGAAACTAACACTGTCTCCAAAAGGATCGAAATGAGATTCCACATGACCCACGTCACCTAAGAGTTCCATCAGTTGCGTCCAAAATGGTTTCTGAAGCTATGGTACGTTTGGTGCAAATTGTGGATCTATCTTGCACCGATACTAATACTGTCACCAAATAGACCGCAACGAGATTCTACATGACCCACGTCACCTAGGAGTTCCATCGGGTGCGTCCAAAATAATTTATGAGCTTACGATACGTTAGGCGCAAACCGTGCACCTATCTTAAATCAAGATTACCACTATCTCCAAACGAACTGAAACGAGCTTCCATTTGAGCCCCATCACCTAGGGTACCATCCGGTGTGTCCAAAAGATTTCTGAGCATATGGTACGCTTGATGCAAACTGTGCACCTATCTTGCACCGAAACTAACACTACCTCTAAAATGACCGAAAGGAGATTCTACATGACCCACGTCACCTAGGAGTTCCATCAGGTGCGTCAAAAATGATTTCTGAGGCTATGGTATGTTTGGTTAAAACTGTGGATCTATCTTGACTGAGGCTAACACTATCTACAAATGGACCGAAACGAGAGTCTAAATGACCCACGTCACCTAGGTGTTCCATCCGGTGCGTCCAAAATGATTTCCGAGCTTACGGTACGTTCGGCGCAAATCGTGCACCTATCTTGAATCAAGATTAGCACAATCTCCACACGAACCGAAACGAGCTTCCATTTGAGCCTCGTCACCTAGGAGCACCATCCGATGTGTCCAAAACGATTTCTGAGCCTATGGTACATTTCGCTCAAATTGTGCAACTATCTTGCACCGAAACTAACACTGTCTCCAAAAGGATCGAAATGAGATTCTACATGACCCACGTCACCTTAGAGTTCCATCAGTTGCGTCCAAAATGGTTTCTGAAGCTATGGTACGTTTGGTGCAAATTGTGGATCTATCTTGCACCGATACTAATACTATCTCCAAACGGACCGCAACGAGATTCTACATGACCCACGTCACCTAGGAGTTCCATCCGGTGCGTCCAAAATAATTTATGAGCTTACGATACATTAGGCGCAAACCGTGCACCTATCTTAAATCAAGATTAGCACTACCTCCAAACGAACCGAAACGAGCTTCCATTTGAGCCCCATCACCTAGGGTACCATCCGGTGTGTCCAAAAGATTTCTGTGCATATGGTACGCTTGACGCAAACTGTGCACCTATCATGCACCGAAACTAACACTATCTCTAAAATGACCGAAAGGAGATTCTACATGACCCACGTCACCTAGGAGTTCCATCAGGTGCGTCCAAAATGATTTTTGAGGCTATGGTATGTTTGGTTAAAACTGTGGATCTATCTTGACTGAGGCTAACACTATCTACAAATGGACCGCAACGAGAGTCTAAATGACCCACGTCACCTAAGTGTTCCATCCGGTGCGTCCAAAATGATTTCCGAGCTTACGGTACGTTCGGCGCAAATCGTGCACCTATCTTGAATCAAGATTAGCACAATCTCCACACGAACTGAAACGAGCTTCCATTTGCGCCTCGTCACCTAGGAGCACCATCCGATGTGTCCAAAACGATTTCTAAGCCTATGGTACGTTTCGCTCAAATTGTGCAACTATCATGGACCGAAACTAACACTGTCTCCAAAAGGATCGAAATGAGATTCCACATGACCCACGTCACCTAAGAGTTCCATCAGTTGCGTCCAAAATGGTTTCTGAAGCTATGGTACGTTTGGTGCAAATTGTGGATCTATCTTGCACCGATACTAATACTGTCACCAAATAGACCGCAACGAGATTCTACATGACCCACGTCACCTAGGAGTTCCATCGGGTGCGTCCAAAATAATTTATGAGCTTACGATACGTTAGGCGCAAACCGTGCACCTATCTTAAATCAAGATTACCACTATCTCCAAACGAACTGAAACGAGCTTCCATTTGAGCCCCATCACCTAGGGTACCATCCGGTGTGTCCAAAAGATTTCTGAGCATATGGTACGCTTGATGCAAACTGTGCACCTATCTTGCACCGAAACTAACACTACCTCTAAAATGACCGAAAGGAGATTCTACATGACCCACGTCACCTAGGAGTTCCATCAGGTGCGTCAAAAATGATTTCTGAGGCTATGGTATGTTTGGTTAAAACTGTGGATCTATCTTGACTGAGGCTAACACTATCTACAAATGGACCGAAACGAGAGTCTAAATGACCCACGTCACCTAGGTGTTCCATCCGGTGCGTCCAAAATGATTTCCGAGCTTACGGTACGTTCGGCGCAAATCGTGCACCTATCTTGAATCAAGATTAGCACAATCTCCACACGAACCGAAACGAGCTTCCATTTGAGCCTCGTCACCTAGGAGCACCATCCGATGTGTCCAAAACGATTTCTGAGCCTATGGTACATTTCGCTCAAATTGTGCAACTATCTTGCACCGAAACTAACACTGTCTCCAAAAGGATCGAAATGAGATTCTACATGACCCACGTCACCTTAGAGTTCCATCAGTTGCGTCCAAAATGGTTTCTGAAGCTATGGTACGTTTGGTGCAAATTGTGGATCTATCTTGCACCGATACTAATACTATCTCCAAACGGACCGCAACGAGATTCTACATGACCCACGTCACCTAGGAGTTCCATCCGGTGCGTCCAAAATAATTTATGAGCTTACGATACATTAGGCGCAAACCGTGCACCTATCTTAAATCAAGATTAGCACTACCTCCAAACGAACCGAAACGAGCTTCCATTTGAGCCCCATCACCTAGGGTACCATCCGGTGTGTCCAAAAGATTTCTGTGCATATGGTACGCTTGACGCAAACTGTGCACCTATCATGCACCGAAACTAACACTATCTCTAAAATGACCGAAAGGAGATTCTACATGACCCACGTCACCTAGGAGTTCCATCAGGTGCGTCCAAAATGATTTTTGAGGCTATGGTATGTTTGGTTAAAACTGTGGATCTATCTTGACTGAGGCTAACACTATCTACAAATGGACCGCAACGAGAGTCTAAATGACCCACGTCACCTAAGTGTTCCATCCGGTGCGTCCAAAATGATTTCCGAGCTTACGGTACGTTCGGCGCAAATCGTGCACCTATCTTGAATCAAGATTAGCACAATCTCCACACGAACTGAAACGAGCTTCCATTTGCGCCTCGCCACCTAGGAGCACCATCCGATGTGTCCAAAACGATTTCTAAGCCTATGGTACGTTTCGCTCAAATTGTGCAACTATCATGGACCGAAACTAACACTGTCTCCAAAAGGATCGAAATGAGATTCCACATGACCCACGTCACCTAAGAGTTCCATCAGTTGCGTCCAAAATGGTTTCTGAAGCTATGGTACGTTTGGGGCAAATTGTGGATCTATCTTGCACCGATACTAATACTGTCACCAAATAGACCGCAACGAGATTCTACATGACCCACGTCACCTAGGAGTTCCATCGGGTGCGTCCAAAATAATTTATGAGCTTACGATACGTTAGGCGCAAACCGTGCACCTATCTTAAATCAAGATTACCACTATCTCCAAACGAACTGAAACGAGCTTCCATTTGAGCCCCATCACCTAGGGTACCATCCGGTGTGTCCAAAAGATTTCTGAGCATATGGTACGCTTGATGCAAACTGTGCACCTATCTTGCACCGAAACTAACACTACCTCTAAAATGACCGAAAGGAGATTCTACATGACCCACGTCACCTAGGAGTTCCATCAGGTGCGTCAAAAATGATTTCTGAGGCTATGGTATGTTTGGTTAAAACTGTGGATCTATCTTGACTGAGGCTAACACTATCTACAAATGGACCGAAACGAGAGTCTAAATGACCCACGTCACCTAGGTGTTCCATCCGGTGCGTCCAAAATGATTTCCGAGCTTACGGTACGTTCGGCGCAAATCGTGCACCTATCTTGAATCAAGATTAGCACAATCTCCACACGAACCGAAACGAGCTTCCATTTGAGCCTCGTCACCTAGGAGCACCATCCGATGTGTCCAAAACGATTTCTGAGCCTATGGTACATTTCGCTCAAATTGTGCAACTATCTTGCACCGAAACTAACACTGTCTCCAAAAGGATCGAAATGAGATTCTACATGACCCACGTCACCTTAGAGTTCCATCAGTTGCGTCCAAAATGGTTTCTGAAGCTATGGTACGTTTGGTGCAAATTGTGGATCTATCTTGCACCGATACTAATACTATCTCCAAACGGACCGCAACGAGATTCTACATGACCCATGTCACCTAGGAGTTCCATCCGGTGCGTCCAAAATAATTTATGAGCTTACGATACATTAGGCGCAAACCGTGCACCTATCTTAAATCAAGATTAGCACTACCTCCAAACGAACCGAAACGAGTTTCCATTTGAGCCCCATCACCTAGGGTACCATCCGGTGTGTCCAAAAGATTTCTGTGCATATGGTACGCTTGACGCAAACTGTGCACCTATCATGCACCGAAACTAACACTATCTCTAAAATGACCGAAAGGAGATTCTACATGACCCACGTCACCTAGGAGTTCATCAGGTGCGTCCAAAATGATTTTTGAGGCTATGGTATGTTTGGTTAAAACTGTGGATCTATCTTGACTGAGGCTAACACTATCTACAAATGGACCGAAACGAGAGTCTAAATGACCCACGTCACCTAAGTGTTCCATCCGGTGCGTCCAAAATGATTTCCGAGCTTACGGTACGTTCGGCGCAAATCGTGCACCTATCTTGAATCAAGATTAGCACAATCTCCACACGAACTGAAACGAGCTTCCATTTGCGCCTCGTCACCTAGGAGCACCATCCGATGTGTCCAAAACGATTTCTGAGCCTATGGTACGTTTCGCTCAAATTGTGCAACTATCATGGACCGAAACTAACACTGTCTCCAAAAGGATCGAAATGAGATTCCACATGACCCACGTCACCTAAGAGTTCCATCAGTTGCGTCCAAAATGGTTTCTGAAGCTATGGTACGTTTGGTGCAAATTGTGGATCTATCTTGCACCGATACTAATACTGTCACCAAATAGACCGCAACGAGATTCTACATGACCCACGTCACCTAGGAGTTCCATCGGGTGCGTCCAAAATAATTTATGAGCTTACGATACGTTAGGCGCAAACCGTGCACCTATCTTAAATCAAGATTACCACTATCTCCAAACGAACTGAAACGAGCTTCCATTTGAGCCCCATCACCTAGGGTACCATCCGGTGTGTCCAAAAGATTTCTGAGCATATGGTACGCTTGATGCAAACTGTGCACCTATCTTGCACCGAAACTAACACTACCTCTAAAATGACCGAAAGGAGATTCTACATGACCCACGTCACCTAGGAGTTCCATCAGGTGCGTCAAAAATGATTTCTGAGGCTATGGTATGTTTGGTTAAAACTGTGGATCTATCTTGACTGAGGCTAACACTATCTACAAATGGACCGAAACGAGAGTCTAAATGACCCACGTCACCTAGGTGTTCCATCCGGTGCGTCCAAAATGATTTCCGAGCTTACGGTACGTTCGGCGCAAATCGTGCACCTATCTTGAATCAAGATTAGCACAATCTCCACACGAACCGAAACGAGCTTCCATTTGAGCCTCGTCACCTAGGAGCACCATCCGATGTGTCCAAAACGATTTCTGAGCCTATGGTACATTTCGCTCAAATTGTGCAACTATCTTGCACCGAAACTAACACTGTCTCCAAAAGGATCGAAATGAGATTCTACATGACCCACGTCACCTTAGAGTTCCATCAGTTGCGTCCAAAATGGTTTCTGAAGCTATGGTACGTTTGGTGCAAATTGTGGATCTATCTTGCACCGATACTAATACTATCTCCAAACGGACCGCAACGAGATTCTACATGACCCACGTCACCTAGGAGTTCCATCCGGTGCGTCCAAAATAATTTATGAGCTTACGATACATTAGGCGCAAACCGTGCACCTATCTTAAATCAAGATTAGCACTACCTCCAAACGAACCGAAACGAGCTTCCATTTGAGCCCCATCACCTAGGGTACCATCCGGTGTGTCCAAAAGATTTCTGTGCATATGGTACGCTTGACGCAAACTGTGCACCTATCATGCACCGAAACTAACACTATCTCTAAAATGACCGAAAGGAGATTCTACATGACCCACGTCACCTAGGAGTTCCATCAGGTGCGTCCAAAATGATTTTTGAGGCTATGGTATGTTTGGTTAAAACTGTGGATCTATCTTGACTGAGGCTAACACTATCTACAAATGGACCGCAACGAGAGTCTAAATGACCCACGTCACCTAAGTGTTCCATCCGGTGCGTCCAAAATGATTTCCGAGCTTACGGTACGTTCGGCGCAAATCGTGCACCTATCTTGAATCAAGATTAGCACAATCTCCACACGAACTGAAACGAGCTTCCATTTGCGCCTCGTCACCTAGGAGCACCATCCGATGTGTCCAAAACGATTTCTAAGCCTATGGTACGTTTCGCTCAAATTGTGCAACTATCATGGACCGAAACTAACACTGTCTCCAAAAGGATCGAAATGAGATTCCACATGACCCACGTCACCTAAGAGTTCCATCAGTTGCGTCCAAAATGGTTTCTGAAGCTATGGTACGTTTGGTGCAAATTGTGGATCTATCTTGCACCGATACTAATACTGTCACCAAATAGACCGCAACGAGATTCTACATGACCCACGTCACCTAGGAGTTCCATCGGGTGCGTCCAAAATAATTTATGAGCTTACGATACGTTAGGCGCAAACCGTGCACCTATCTTAAATCAAGATTACCACTATCTCCAAACGAACTGAAACGAGCTTCCATTTGAGCCCCATCACCTAGGGTACCATCCGGTGTGTCCAAAAGATTTCTGAGCATATGGTACGCTTGATGCAAACTGTGCACCTATCTTGCACCGAAACTAACACTACCTCTAAAATGACCGAAAGGAGATTCTACATGACCCACGTCACCTAGGAGTTCCATCAGGTGCGTCAAAAATGATTTCTGAGGCTATGGTATGTTTGGTTAAAACTGTGGATCTATCTTGACTGAGGCTAACACTATCTACAAATGGACCGAAACGAGAGTCTAAATGACCCACGTCACCTAGGTGTTCCATCTGGTGCGTCCAAAATGATTTCCGAGCTTACGGTACGTTCGGCGCAAATCGTGCACCTATCTTGAATCAAGATTAGCACAATCTCCACACGAACCGAAACGAGCTTCCATTTGAGCCTCGTCACCTAGGAGCACCATCCGATGTGTCCAAAACGATTTCTAAGCCTATGGTACATTTCGCTCAAATTGTGCAACTATCTTGCACCGAAACTAACACTGTCTCCAAAAGGATCGAAATGAGATTCTACATGACCCACGTCACCTTAGAGTTCCATTAGTTGCGTCCAAAATGGTTTCTGAAGCTATGGTACGTTTGGTGCAAATTGTGGATCTATCTTGCACCGATACTAATACTATCTCCAAACGGACCGCAACGAGATTCTACATGACCCATGTCACCTAGGAGTTCCATCCGGTGCGTCCAAAATAATTTATGAGCTTACGATACATTAGGCGCAAACCGTGCACCTATCTTAAATCAAGATTAGCACTACCTCCAAACGAACCGAAACGAGTTTCCATTTGAGCCCCATCACCTAGGGTACCATCCGGTGTGTCCAAAAGATTTCTGTGCATATGGTACGCTTGACGCAAACTGTGCACCTATCATGCACCGAAACTAACACTATCTCTAAAATGACCGAAAGGAGATTCTACATGACCCACGTCACCTAGGAGTTCCATCAGGTGCGTCCAAAATGATTTTTGAGGCTATGGTATGTTTGGTTAAAACTGTGGATCTATCTTGACTGAGGCTAACACTATCTACAAATGGACCGAAACGAGAGTCTAAATGACCCACGTCACCTAAGTGTTCCATCCGGTGCGTCCAAAATGATTTCCGAGCTTACGGTACGTTCGGCGCAAATCGTGCACCTATCTTGAATCAAGATTAGCACAATCTCCACACGAACTGAAACGAGCTTCCATTTGCGCCTCGTCACCTAGGAGCACCATCCGATGTGTCCAAAACGATTTCTGAGCCTATGGTACGTTTCGCTCAAATTGTGCAACTATCATGGACCGAAACTAACACTGTCTCCAAAAGGATCGAAATGAGATTCCACTTGACCCACGTCACCTAAGAGTTCCATCAGTTGCGTCCAAAATGGTTTCTGAAGCTATGGTACGTTTGGTGCAAATTGTGGATCTATCTTGCACCGATTCTAATACTGTCTCCAAATAGACCGCAACGTGATTCTACATGGCCCACGTCACTTAGGAGTTCCATCGGGTGCGTCCAAAATAATTTATGAGCTTACGATATGTTAGGCGCAAACCGTGCACCTATCTTAAATCAAGATTACCACTATCTCCAAACGAACTGAAACGAGCTTCCATTTGAGCCCCATCACCTAGGGTACCATCCGGTGTGTCCAAAAGATTTCTGAGCATATGGTACGCTTGATGCAAACTGTGCACCTATCTTGCACCGAAACTAACACTACCTCTAAAATGACCGAAAGGAGATTCTACATAACGCACGTCACCTAGGAGTTCCATCTTGTGCGTCCAAAATGATTTCTGAGGCTATATTATGTTTGGTTAAAACTGTGGATCTATCTTGCACCGAGGCTAACACTATCTACAAATGGACCAAAACGAGAGTCTAAATGACCCACGTCACCTAGGTGTTCCATCCGGTGCGTCCAAAATGATTTCCGAGCTTACGGTACGTTCGGCGCAAATTGTGCACCTATCTTGAATCCAGAGTAGCACAATCTCCAAACAAACCGAAACGAGCTTCCGTTGGAGCCTCGTCACCTAGGAGTACCATCCGGTGTGTCCAAAATGATTTCTAAGCCTATGGTACGTTTCGCGCAAATTGTGCAACTATCTTGCACCGAAACTAACACTATCTCCAAAAGGATCGAAATGAGATTCTACAATACCCACGTCACCTAAGAGTTCCATCAGGTGTGTCCAAAACGGTTTCTGAAGCTATGGTACGTTTGATGCAAATTGTGGATCTATCTTGCACCGAGGCTAACACTATCTACAAATGGACCGAAAGGGGAGTCTAAATGACCCACGTCACCTAGGTGTTCCATCCGGTGCGTCCAAAATGATTTATGGGCTTACGGTACATTCGGCGCAAATCGTGCACCTATCTTGAATCAAGATTAGCACAATCTCCACACGAACCGAAACGAGCTTCCATTTGAGCCTCGTCACCTAGGAGTACCATCCGACGTGTCCAAAATGATTTCTGAGCCTATGGTACATTTCGCGCAAATTGTGCAACTATCTTGCATCAAAACTAACACTATCTCCAAAAGGATCGCAATGAGATTCTACATGACCCACGTCAGTTCCATCAGGTGTGTCCAAAATGTTTTCTAAAGCTATGGTACGTTTGGTGCAAATTGTGGATCTATCTTGCACCGATACTAATACTATCTGCAAACAGACCGCAACGAGATTCTATATGACCCACGTCACCAAGGAGTTCCATCTGGTGCGTCCAAAATAATTTATGAGCTCACAGTATGTTAGGCGCAAACCGTGCACCTATCTTAAATCAAGATTAACACTATCTCCAAACGAACCGAAATGAGCTTCCATTTGAGCCCCATCACTTAGGGTACCATCCGGTGTGTCCAAAAGATTTCTGTGCATATGGTACGCTTGATGCAAACTGTGCACCTATCATACACCAAAACTGACACTGTCTCTAAAATGACCGAAAGGAGATTCTACATGACCCACGTCACCTAGGAGTTCCATCAGGGCGTCCAAAATGATTTCTGAGGCTATAGTATGTTTGGTTAAAACTGTGGATCTATCTTGACTGAGGCTAACACTATCTACAAATGGACCGAAACGAGAGTCTAAATGACCCACGTCACCTAGGTGTTCCATCCGGTGCGTCCAAAATGATTTCCGAGCTTATGGTACGTTCGGCGCAAATCATGCACCTATCTTGAATCAAGATTAGCACAATCTCCACACGAACCAAAACGAGCTTCCATTTGAGCCTCATCATCTAGGAGCACCATACGATGTGTCCAAAACGATTTCTGAGCCTATGGTACGTTTCGCTCAAATTGTGCAACTATCATGCACCGAAACTAACACTGTCTCCGAAAGGATCAAAATGAGATTCTACATGACCCATGTCACCTAAGAGTTCAATCAGTTGCGTCCAAAACGGTTTCTGAAGCTATGGTACATTTGGTGCAAATTGTGGATCTATCTTGCACCGATACTAATATTATCTCCAAATAGACCGCAATGAGATTCTACATGACCCACGTCACCTAGGAGTTCCATCGGGTGTGTCCAAAATAATTTATGAGCTCATGGTACGATAGGCGCAAACCTACACCTATCTTAAATCAAGATTAGCACTATCTCCAAACGAACCGAAACGAGCTTCCATTTGAGCCCCATCACCTAGGAGTACCATCCGGTGTGTCCAAAATGATTTCTGAGCATAGGTACGCTTGACGCAAACTGTGCACCTATCATGCACCGAAACTAACACTATCTCTAAAATGACCGAAAGGAGATTCTACATAACCCACGTCACCTAGGAGTTCTATCAGGTGCGTCCAAAATGATTTTCTGAGGCTATGTTATGTTTGGTTAAAACTGTGGATCTATCTTGCACCGAGGCTAACACTATCTACAAATGGACCGAAACGAGAGTCTAAATGACCCACGTCACCTAGGTGTTCCATCCGGTGCGTCCAAAATGATTTCCGAGCTTATGGTACGTTCGGCGCAAATCGTGCACCTATCTTGAATCCAGATTAGCACAATCTCCAAACGAACCGAAACGAGCTTCCGTTTGAGCCTCGTCAGCTAGGAGTACCATCCGGTGTGTCAAAAACGATTTCTGAGCCTATGGTATGTTTCGCGCAAATTGTGCAACTATCTTGCACCGAAACTAACACTATCTCCAAAAGGATCGAAATGAGATTCTACAATACCCACGTCACCTAAGAGTTCCATCAGGTGCGTCCAAAACGGTTTCTAAAGCTATGGTACGTTTGGTGCAAATTGTGGATCTATCTTGCACCGATACTAATACTATCACCAAACAGACCATAACGAGATTCTACATCACCCACGTCACCTAGGAGTTCCATCGGGTGCGTCCAAAATAATTTATGATCTTACGATACATTAGGCGCAAACCGTGCACCTATCTTAAATCAAGATTAGCACTATCTCCAAACGAACCGAAACGAGCTTCCATTTGAGCCCCATCACCTAGGGTACCATCCGGTGTGTCCAAAAGATTTCTATGCATATGGTACGCTTGACACAAACTGTGCACCTATCATGCACCGAAACTAACACTATCTCTAAAATGACCGAAAGGAGATTCTACATGACCCACGTCACCTAGGAGTTCCATCAGGTGCGTCCAAAATGATTTTTGAGGCTATGGTATGTTTGGTTAAAACTGTGGATCTATCTTGACTGAGGCTAACACTATCTACAAATGGACCGAAACGAGAGTCTAAATGACCCACGTCACCTAAGTGTTCCATCCGGTGCGTCCAAAATGATTTCCGAGCTTACGGTACGTTCGGCGCAAATCGTGCACCTATCTTGAATCAAGATTAGCACAATCTCCACACGAACTGAAACGAGCTTCCATTTGCGCCTCGTCACCTAGGAGCACCATCCGATGTGTCCAAAACGATTTCTGAGCCTATGGTACGTTTCGCTCAAATTGTGCAACTATCATGGACCGAAACTAACACTGTCTCCAAAAGGATCGAAATGAGATTCTACATGACCCATGTCACCTAAGAGTTCAATCAGTTGCGTCCAAAACGGTTTCTGAAGCTATGGTACGTTTGGTGCAAATTGTGGATCTATCTTGCACCGATACTAATACTATCTCCAAATAGACCGCAATGAGATTCTACATGACCCACGTCACCTAGGAGTTCCATCAGGTGCGTCCAAAATAATTTATGAGCTTACGTACGATAGGCGCAAACCTGCACCTATCTTAAATCAAGATTAGCACTATCTCCAAACGAACCGAAACGAGCTTCCATTTGAGCCCCATCACCTAGGGTACCATCCGGTGTGTCCAAAAGATTTCTGAGCATATGGTACGCTTGACGCAAACTGTGCACCTATCATGCACCGAAACTAACACTATCTCTAAAATGACCGAAAGGAGATTCTACATAACCCACGTCACCTAGGAGTTCCATCAGGTGCGTCCAAAATGATTTCTGAGGCTATGTTATGTTTGGTTAAAACTGTGGATCTATCTTGACTGAGGCTAACACTATCTACAAATGGACCGAAACGAGAGTCTAAATGACCCACGTCACCTAGGTGTTCCATCCAGTGCGTCCAAAATGATTTCCGAGCTTATGGTACGTTCGGCGCAAATCGTGCACCTATCTTGAATCAAGATTAGCACAATCTCCGCACGAACTGAAACGAGCTTCCATTTGTGCCTCGTCATCTGGGAGCACCATCCGATGTGTCCAAAACGATTTCTAAGCCTATGGTACGTTTCGCTCAAATTGTGCAACTATCATGGACCGAAACTAACACTGTCTCCAAAAGGATCGAAATAAGATTCCACATGACCCACGTCACCTAAGAGTTCCATCAGTTGCGTCCAAAATGGTTTCTGAAGCTATGGTACGTTTGGTGCAAATTGTGGATCTATCTTGCACCGATACTAATACTGTCACCAAATAGACCGCAACGAGATTCTACATGACCCACGTCACCTAGGAGTTCCATCCGGTGCGTCCAAAATAATTTATGAGCTTACGATACGTTAGGCGCAAACCGTGCACCTATCTTAAATCAAGATTACCACTATCTCCAAACGAACTGAAACGAGCTTCCATTTGAGCCCCATCACCTAGGGTACCATCCGGTGTGTCCAAAAGATTTCTGAGCATATGGTACGCTTGATGCAAACTGTGCACCTATCTTGCACCGAAACTAACACTGTCTCTAAAATGACCGAAAGGAGATTGTACATGACCCATGTCACCTAGGAGTTCCATCAGGTGCGTCCAAAATGATTTCTGAGGCTATGGTATGTTTGGTTAAAACTGTGGATCTATCTTGACTGAGGCTAACACTATCTACAAATGCAATAAAACGAGAGTCTAAATGACCCACGTCACCTAGGTGTTCCATCCGGTGCGTCCAACATGATTTTCGAGCTTATGGTACGTTCGGCGCAAATCGTGCACCTATCTTGAATCAAGATTAGCACAATCTCCACACGAACTGAAACGAGCTTCCATTTGAGCCTCATCACCTAGGAGCACCATACGATGTGTCCAAAACGATTTCTGAGCCTATGGTACATTTCGCTCAAATTGTGCAACTATCATGCACCGAAACTAACACTATCTCCAAAAGGATCAAAATGAGATTCTACATGACCCATGTCACCTAAGAGTTCAATCAGTTGCGTCCAAAACGGTTTCTGAAGCTATGGTACATTTGGTGCAAATTGTGGATCTATCTTGCACCGATACTAACACTATCTCCAAACAGACCGCAATGAGATTCTACATGACCCACGTCACCTAGGAGTTCCATCGGGTGCGTCCAAAATAATTTATGAGCTCACGGTACGTTAGGTGCAAACCTGCACCTATCTTAAATCAAGATTAGCACTATCTCCAAACAAACTGAAACGAGCTTCCATTTGAGCCCCATCACCTAGGAGTACCATCCGGTGTATCCAAAATGATTTCTGAGCATAAGGTATGCTTGACGCAAACTGTGCACCTATCATGCACCGAAACTAACACTATCTCTAAAATGACCGAAAGGAGATTCTACATAACCCACGTCACCTAGGAGTTCCATCAGGTGCGTCCAAAATGATTTCTGAGGCTATGTTATGTTTGGTTAAAACTGTGGATCTATCTTGCACCAAGGCTAACACTATCTACAAATGGACCGAAACGAGAGTCTAAATGACCCACGTCACCTAGGTGTTCCATCCGGTGCGTCCAAAATGATTTCCGAGCTTACGGTACGTTCGGCGCAAATCGTGCACCTATCTTGAATCCAGATTAGCCCAATCTCCAAACGAACAGAAACGAGCTTCCGTTTGAGCCTCGTCACCTAGGAGTACCATCCGGTGTGTCAAAAATGATTTGTGAGCCTATGGTACGTTTCGCGCAAATTGTGCAACTATCTTGCACCGAAACTAACACTATCTCCAAAAGGATTGAAATGAGATTCTACAATACCCACGTTACCTAAGAGTTCCATCAGGTGCGTCCAAAATGGTTTCTGAAGCTATGGTATGTTTGGTGCAAATTGTGGATCTATCTTGCACCGATACTAATACTATCTCCAAACAGACTGCAACGAGATTCTACATGACCCACGTCACCTAGGAGTTCCATCGGGTGCGTCCAAAATAATTTATGAGCTTACGATACATTAGGCGCAAACCGTGCACCTATCTTAAATCAAGATTAGCACTATCTCCAAACGAACCGAAATGAGCTTCCATTTGAGCCCCATCACCTAGGGTACCATCCGGTGTGTCCAAAAGATTTCTGTGCATATGGTACGCTTGACGCAAACTGTGCACCTATCATGCACCGAAACTAACACTATCTCTAAAATGACCGAAAGGAGATTCTACATGACCCACGTCACCTAGGAGTTCCATCAGGTGCGTCCAAAATGATTTTTGAGGCTATGATATGTTTGGTTAAAACTATAGATCTATCTTTACTGAGGCTAACACTATCTACAAATGGACCGAAACGAGAGTCTAAATGACCCACGTCACCTAAGTGTTCCATCCGTTGCGTCTAAAATAATTTCCGAGCTTACGGTACGTTCGGCGCAAATCGTGCACCTATCTTGAATCAAGATTAGCACAATCTCCATACGAACCGAAACGAGCTTCCATTTGAGCCTCGTCACCTAGGAGCACCATCCGATGTGTCCAAAATGATTTCTGAGCCTATGGTACGTTTCGCTCAAATTGTGCAATTATCATGGACCGAAACTAACACTGTCTCCAAAAGGATCGAAATGAGATTCTACATGACCCACGTCACCTAAGAGTTCCATCAGTTGCGTTCAAAACGGTTTCTGAAGCTATGGTACATTTGGTGCAAACTGTGCACCTATCTTGCACCGAAACTAACACTACCTCTAAAATGACCGAAAGGAGATTCTACATGACCCACGTCACTTAGGAGTTCCATCAGGTGCATCCAAAATGATTTCTGAGGCTATGGTATGTTTGGTTAAAACGGTGGATCTATGTTGACTGAGGCTAATACAATCTACAAATGGACCGAAACAAGAGTCTAAATGACCCACGTCACCTAGGTGTTCCATCCGGTGCGTCCAAAATGATTTCTGAGCCTATGGTACATTCGGCGCAAACCGTGCACCTATCTTGAATCAAGATAAGCATTGTATCCAAACGGACTGAAACGAGCTTCCATTTGAGCCTCGTCACCTAGGAGTACCATCCGGTGCGTCTAAAACGATTTCTGAGGCTATGGTACATTTGCCGCACCTATCTTGCACTGAAACTAACACTGTCTCCAAACAAACCGAAATGAGCTTCCATTTGAGCGTCGTCACCCAGGAGTACCATCTAGTGCATCCAACATAATTTCTGATCCTATGGTACGTTTGGCTCAAAACTGTGCACCAATCATGCACCGAAACTAACACTATCTCCAAAAAGATCACAACAACATTCTACATGACCCACGTCACCTAGGAGTTCCACCGGGTGTGTCCAAATCAGTTTCTGAGGCTATGGTACGTTTGGTGCAAACTATGGATCTATCACGCACCGATACTAACACTATCTCCAAAGAGACCGAAACAAGATTCTACATGACCCACATCACCTTGGAGTTCCATTAGGTGCGTCCAAAATGATTTCTGAGGCTACGGTACGTTTGGCATAAACCGTACACCTATGTTGAATCAAGATTAGCATTATATCCAAACGGACCGAAACGAGCTTCCATTTGAGCCTCGTCACCTAGGAGTACCATCCGGTGCATCCAAATGACTTATGAGGCTATGGTACATTTGTCGCGAATAGTGCACCTACCTTACACTTAAACTAACACTGTCTCCAAACAAACCGAAATGAGCTTCCATTTGAGCCTCGTCACCCAGGAGTACCATCCAGTGCATCCGAAACAATTTCTGAGCCTATGGTACGTTTGGTGCAAACTGTGCACCTATCATGCACCAAAACTAACACAATCTCCAAAAGGACCGAAAGGAGATTCTACATGACCCACGTCTCCTTGGAGTTCCATCGGGTGCGTCCAAAATGATTTATGAGGCTATGGTACGTTTGGTGCAAACCATGGATCTATCTTGCACCGAGACTAACACTATATCCAAATGGACCGAAACAAGATTCTACATGATCCACATCCCCTAGGAGTTCAATCAGGTGCGCCCAAAATGATTTTCGAGCATACGGTATGTTCGGCACTAACCGTGCACCTATCTCGAATCAAGATTTGCACTGTCTCAAAATGAACTGAAACAAGCTTTCCATTTGAGCCTCGTCTCCTAGGAGGACCAACTGGTGCGTCCAAAACAATTTCTAAGTCTATGGTACAACTGGCGCAAACCGTGCACCTATCTTGCACTGAAACTAACATTGTCTCCAAACAGACCGAAACGAGCTTCCATTTGAACCTCATCACCCAGGAGTACCATCCGGTGCATCCAAAACAGTTCTGAGCCATTGGTACATTTGGCGCAAACCATTCACCTATCGTGCCCCGAAACTAACACTATCTCCAAATGGATCGAAACGAGATTCTACATGACCCACGTCACCTAGGTTTTCCATCCGGTGCGTCCAAAATGATTTCTGAGGCTATGGTACATTTGGTGCAAACTGTGGATCTATCTTGCATCGAGACTAACACTATCTCCAAATGGTCCGAAACAACATTCTACATGACCCACGTCACCTAGGAGTTCCATCGAGTGCGTGCAAAATGATTTTCGAGCTTATGGTACGTTCAGTGCAAACCGTGCACCTATCTTGAGTCAAGATTAGAACTATCTCCAAATCAACCGAAACGAGCTTCCATTTAAGACTCGTCACCTAGGAGTACCATCTGGTGTGTCCAAAATGATTTATGAGCCTATGGTATGTTTGGTGCAAACTGTGCACCTATCATGCACGGAAACTAACACAATCTCCAAAAGGATCAAAACGATATTCTACATGACCCACATCACCTTGGAGTTCCATTGGGTGCGTCCAATTCGGTTTCTGAGGCTGTGGTACATTTGGTGTAAACTGTGGATCTATCTTTCACCGATACTAACACTATCTCTAAACGGACCCAAACGAGATTCTACATGACCCACATCACCTTGGAGTTCCATTGGGTGCATACAAAATAATTTCTGAGCCTATAGTAAGTTTTGGTGCAAACCGTGCACCTATCTTGAATCAAGATAAGCATTGTATCCAAACGGACCGAAACGAGCTTCCATTTGAGCCTCGTCACCTAGGAGTACCATCCGGTGCGTCTAAAACGATTTCTGAGGCTATGGTACATTTGCCGCACCTATCTTGCACTGAAACTAATACTGTCTCCAAACAAACCGAAACGAGCTTCCATTTGAGCGTCGTCACCCAGGAGTACCATCTAGTGCATCCAACATAATTTCTGATCCTATGGTACATTTGGCTCAAACCGTGCACCAATCATGCACTGAAACTAACACTATCTCCAAAAAGATCACAACAACATTCTACATGACCCACATCACCTAGGAGTTCCACCGGGTGTGTCCAAATCAGTTTCTGAGGCTATGGTACGTTTGGGGCAAACTGTGGATCTATCACGCACCGATACTAACACTATCTCCAAAGAGACCGAAACAAGATTCTACATGACCCACATCACCTTGGAGTTCCATTGGTGTGTCCAAAATGATTTCTGAGGCTACGGTACGTTTGGCATAAACCGTACACCTATGTTGAATCAAGATTAGCATTATATCCAAACGGACCGAAACGAGCTTCCATTTGAGCCTCGTCACCTAGGAGTACCATCCGGTGCGTCCAAATGACTTATGAGGCTATGGTACATTTGTCATGAACAGTGCACCTACCTTACACTGAAACTAACACTGTCTCCAAACGAACTGAAACGAGCTTCCATTTGAGCCTCGTCACCTAGGAGTACCATCCAGTGGATCCGAAACAATTTCTAAGCCTATGGTACGTTTGGCGCAAACCGTGCACCTATCATGCACCAAAACTAACACTATCTCCAAAAGGACCGAAAGGAGATTCTACATGACCCATATCTCCTTTGAGTTCCATTGGGTGCGTCCAAAATGATTTATGAGGCTATGGTATGTTTGATGCAAACCATGGATCTATCTTGCACCGAGACTAACACTATATCCAAATGGACCGAAAACGAGTTTCTACATGATCCACGTCCCCTAGGAGTTCAATCGGGTGCGCCCAAAATGATTTCCGAGCACACGGTACGTTCGGTACAAACCGTGCACCTATCTTGGATTAAGATTTGCACTGTCTCCAAATGAACTGAAATGAGCTTTCCATTTGAGCCTCGTCTCCTAGGAGTACCATCCGGTGCGTCCAAAATGATTGGTTTGGCTATGGTACATTTGGCGCAAACTGTGCACCTATTACGCAGCGAGACTAACATTGTCTCCAAACGGACCGAAACGAGCTTCCATTTGAGCCTCGTCACCTAGGAGTACCATCCGGTGCGTCCAAAATAATTTCTGAGGCTATGGTACATTTGCGGTAAACCGTGCACCTATCTTTTACTGCAACTAACACTGTCTCCAAACAAACCAAAACGAGCTTCCATTTGAGCATCGTCACCTAGGAGTACCATCCAGTGCATCCAACATAATTTCTGATCCTACGGTATGTTTGGCTCAAACCATGCACCAATCAGGCACCAAAACTAACACTATCTCCAAAAAGATCACAACAACATTCTACATGACCCACGTCACCTAGGAGTTCCACCGGGTGTGTCCAAATTGATTTCTGAGGCTATGGTACGTTTGGTGCAAACTATGGATCTATCACGCACCGATACTAATACTATCTCCAAAGAGACCGAAACAAGATTCTAAATGACCCACATCACCTTGGAGTTCTATTAGGTGTGTCCAAAATGATTTCTGAGGCTACGGTATGTTTGGCGCAAACCGTACACCTATGTTGAATCAAGATTAGCATTATATCCAAACGGACCGAAACGAGCTTTCATTTGAGCCTCGTCACCTAGGAGTACCACGGAGTGCATCCAGATGACTTATGAGGCTATGGTACATTTGTCGCGAACAGTGCACCTACCTTGCACTGAAACTAACACTGTCTCCAAACGAACCGAAACGAGCTTCCATTTGTGCCTCGTCACCAAGGAGTACCATCCGGTGCATCCAAAACAATATTTGAGATTTTGGTACATTTGGCGCAAACCATTCACCTATCATGCCTCAAAACTAACACTATCTCCAAATGGATCGAAATGAGATTCTACATGACCCACATCATCTAGGTTTTCCATCCGGTGCGTCCAAAATGATTTCTGAGGCTATGGTACGTTTGGTGCAAACTATGGATCTATCTTGCACTGAGACTAACACTATCTCCACATGGACCGAAACAACATTCTACATGACCCACGTCACCTAGGAATTCCATTGAGTGTGTCCAAAATGATTTTCGAGCTTATGGTACGTTCAGTGCAAACCGTGCACCTGTCATGAGTCAAGATTAGAACTATCTCCAAATGAACCGAAACGAGCTTCCATTTGAGACTCGTCACCTAGGAGTACCATCTGGTGTGTCTAAAATGATTTTTGAGCCTATGGTACGTTCGGCGCAAACTGTGCACCGATCATGCACGGAAACTAACACAATCTCCAAAAGGATCAAAATGATATTCTACATGACCCACGTCACCTTGGAGTTCCATCGGGTGCGTCCAAATTGATTTATGAGGCTGTGGTACATTTGGTGCAAACTGTGGATCTATCTTTCACCGATACTAACACTATCTCCAAACGGATGAAAGGTCTTGATGGCTAGAGGGGGGGTGAATAGCCTATTAAAAATTTCTACAATGACAAGCTAAACAAGTTTATCAATATAACAAAAAGCGAGATACGAGTTTTGCTTAGCCTATGGGTGTTTGCAAGCCACCTATCCAATTCACAATTCTAGTATTTGCACTCAACCGCACAAGTCAAACCGAGAAGTTAAGTACAACTATAACTAGCAAGCTACACAAGAGAACTACTCTAGCTAAGCTAACTAGCTAGCAAAGATAACTAAGAAATTAATACAAGAGAGATAGGAGGGTATCACCGAGGGGCGAAGTATTGAGCCAACCAATATGATCAACAATGAATACCAAGATAACCAAACACCGGGATCAATCAATCACAATATGAAAGTGATGACACGAAGATTTATCCCGAGGTTCACGTGCTTGCCGGCACGCTAGTCCCCGTTGTGTCCCTCTTCACCACGTGGTTCGGTGGCTAATCGGTCACACACCGAGCCTCTCAAAAGGCACCACAAGAACCTACCAAATGGCAAAAGGTTGCAATGACACGAGCAATTCACTAGCGTTGCCTTTGGCTCTTCGCCGAGGTAGGCACAAACCCCTTACAATCACCGGAGGTGGCCAAGATACAATCACCAACTCTTGCCAACGCCTCCAAGCTGCTCCAAACCGTCTAGGTGGCGGCAACCACCAAGAGAAACAAGAATCCCGCAGCAAATCAACCACCAAGTGCCAACTAGATGCTATCTCACAATGCAAATGCACTTGGATCACTCAATCTCACTTCGAATATGCAAAGAAGCAAGAGAGATGAGTGGGAGGGGAGTTGCTTAGCTCAAAGTGCTCACAAGTATGTCAAATGATCGAGGGTAAGAGCCTTGAGCCGGCCAACGAGTATTTATAGACGTACCCCTTCGAATATAGCCGTTAGAAACTGAAATCAGCAGCAGTCGCGCTCACCGGACGCGCTGGTCGCGTGGACCGGACGCGCCGGTGCCTCAACGGCTAATTTTCGAAACACTGACCGGACGCGCCGGTCGCAACGACCGGACGCGCTGGTCACCACCGGACGCGCCGGTCCCGTGACACACCGGACGCGCCGGTGAACTCTGAGTCGCGCAAAAACAAACCAACCACCGGACGCGCTGGTGAACAGACCGGACGCCACAGTGACCGCGTCCGGTGGGAGTCCAGTAAGCTCCCTGGACCACCGGACGCGTCCGGTGGCCTGTGACCGGACGCGCCTCGCGTCCGGTGCAGCAACTGAAAATCGCGCAGTTACTGGACGCAGACCGGACGCGCCGGACGCACAGTGACCGCGTCCGGTGCAGCGTCCGGTGCAGCGTCCGGTGCCGCGTCCGGTGACTTCTGTGACCTCCGTTCGCTTCCGTTTCTTTTCCGTTTGATTTCCGACTTTCGGCGTAGTAGAAAATAGGCATTTCAACTCCTCGAAAACGCCTGAATCCCGCCTCGCAAGCTCGGCGGGAGGGAGAGAGGACCCCAAACCCTCTCTACCGCTTAAACTCCAACGCCATCGCAAACGTGCTAACACCACCAAGTGATCATGTCATGTGCATGTGTGTTAGCATTTTCACAATCATTTTTCGAGGCGTTATTAGTTCTATCCAAATGCATATGATCATGAAATGCACATCTAGAGGCACTTAGGAGTTCAATAGCCGCGTCATTCCCCTCTTTATAGTACGGCTATCTATCCTATAATGTAACCACACCCACTAGGTGTCTTGGTTACTAAAACACAACCCTTAAGCATATACCTTTGCCTTGATCACATAGGGTTGCGTCCAAATCCAAGTGTGGCCATCATGATCACCATGTCCATCTTGCCACCAACCTTGGAATGTACTAATCCTCATATGCTACATACAACTTAGGCATAGGATTAGTACTTAGGTATTGTCACTAATTACCAACACCAAACATAGGACTTTCAATCTCCCCCTTGTTGGTAATTGGTGACAAACCTTTCACAAAGATATTATGATAAAAATTTGATTGAACCCATGTCACATTGTCCAAGTATATTACCATGTGTAAGAATTATGGACAAGTGATCATGAATTCAAATTGATAGCAATGACTCCCCCTACATGTATGCTATATGTTTGGATTTTGAAAGCATACATGTTAGATAGGAAAGATTAGGAGCATTGACTATCAATAGGTGCTAAGTGTTTTTAGATTATAGACCTTTGAAGCGTGATACCATCGGAGTAGCGATAAACACCATCTTAGCACCTTGTGTAGTTAGATTCCACTTGGAAAAGCACAAACATAACTAGAAACCTCGTGAGATCAACATTATAAGCAAGGCTCTAGTACCACTTTGAAAAACATGAAGCAACGAAAATCTAACTACTTCCTATTCATGCTAGTACCACAATGCATCATTCAAATTATACTAGCAAGTCACCACACAAGCAATGTATCGGAGAAAACGAAATGCATAACTATGCATCATACATATGAAGTGCACATAGAAATGCAACATTCATGTTTAAAGAGCTTGCTCCCCCTACTTGTGTGCTCAAAATTTTAGTTGATCCCCTTCTTTTATCAATTCTCCCCCTTTAGGATTTAACTTTGTGAACAACATTTTCTCCCCCATAACATTTTTGAGTTCTATCTTTGTGAACAACATTTTCTCCCCTTTGGCACCAATTGACCACAAGGAGCAAACTTTAGATAGATTATCATGTTAAAATATGGGGTGAGGATCAAGTTTATGATTCAACCTAGATTGCTTACATAAATAAAATACTTCGGTTTGATCCAAGGGCAAGCTTCTTCACACCTCACTAGAAGGGTTATCATGCACCATGTTGAAGCAAATATTTAGACAAGGTTTCTAGATTAAATACTTAGGATCACAAGCTACTTAAACAAGTTATATGCTACCACTAGATCATACAAGTCATGGAAACAATAGTGGCACCATATAAACTTCAAATTTATTTAATTTTCATGAATGATCCTAGAACATAAGAAATCATGACTAGATGCACTAAGCAAGTCCTTAGCATAGAATGTATGACATGTCAACCAATTGTACCTTGGGGCTCGAAGGAGAGGCATGTCATATATGGGGTGCATCAACTCATGTTGGAGAAGTCAAGTATGTTCAACTCATTCTTTAGCTTGTGAAATCTCTTCTCATCAAGTGGCTTGGTGAATAGATCGGCTAATTGATCTTCGGTGCCCACACTCTCAATAGCAATGTCACCCTTTTGTTGATGATCTCTAATAAAATGATGACGAACATCAATATGCTTTGTTCTTTGATGTTGAACCGGATTGTTGGTTAGCTTCACGGCACTTTCATTGTCACATAGCAAAGGCACATTCTTGAAATTGATTCCAAAATCCTTCAATGTTGCCTTCATCCACAAGATTTGTGCACAACAACTACCGCGGCGATGTATTCGGCTTCGGCGGTAGATAGTGCAATACTATTTTGCTTCTTGGATGACCATGAGACAAGTGATCTTCCCAACAATTGACAAGTCCCGGAAGTGCTCTTTCTCTCCACTTTGTCACCGGCATAGTCAGAATCCGAATATCCAACTAGCTCAAAGCTTGCACCCTTGGGATACCATAATCCAACATCTTGTGTATGCTTTAAGTACCTCAATATTCTCTTTGTTGCCTTCAAATGACTTTCTCTTGGTGAGGCTTGAAATCTTGCACACATGCATACACTAAACATCACATCGGGCCTTGATGCCGTCACATAGAGTAGGCTACCAATCATTGATCTATATAGCTTTTGATCCACCATGTTGCCACTCTTGTCACTATCCAAACTTCCACTAGTGCCCATTGGGGTTGTAATGCCTTTGCATCTTCCATGCCAAACTTCTTGAGCATATCTTTGATGTACTTGGTTTGGCTCACAAATGTTCCTTCCTTCATTTGTTTGATTTGAAGTCCAAGAAAGAAACTAAGTTCACCGATCATTGACATTTCAAATTCCTTTGCCATCATTTTCCCAAACTCATCACAATAATCTTGATTGGTTGAACCAAATATGATATCATCAACATATATTTGCAACACAAACAAGTCTTTCCCAATCTTCTTGGTGAAAAGAGTTGTATCAACTTGGCCCATGACAAATCCTTTGGATAGCAAGAAGTCCCTCAATCTTTCATACCATGCTCTAGGTGCTTGCTTTAATCCATACAAAGCCTTTCTTAACTTGTATACATGATTGGGTTTCTTGTCATCTTCAAAACCGGGAGGTTGCTCCACATACACCTCCTCTTGAATGTACCCATTGAGAAATGCACTCTTTACATCCATTTGATATAGCTTGATATTGTGAGCACAAGCATAGGCAAGTAAGATCCTAATTGCTTCCAATCTTGCAACCGGGGCATAAGTTTCACCAAAGTCAAGACCCTCTATTTGTGTGTAACCTTGAGCCACTAGTCTTGCTTTGTTCCTTACTACTATCCCATCTTGATCTTGCTTGTTGCGAAAGACCCATCTTGTTCCAATGACATTATGATTCTTAGGCCTCTCAACTAGTTCCCATACTTCATTTCTCTTAAAGTTATTGAGCTCTTCATGCATTGCATTTACCCAATCCGGATCTCTCAATGCTTTATCAATGTCCTTGGGTTCTTCCATTGACACAAAAGAAGAGTGAGCACAAAATGATGCCAATCTTGATCTAGTTTGAACTCCTCTTTGTATGTCACCAATGATGGAATCCAATGGATGGTCTCTTGCAATGTTAGTTGGTTGAAGCACTTGCACTTGATTGCTTGGATGTTGATGTTGATCATGAGTTGGAGATGATGAACTAGCCACTTGTTGATCTTGTTGCACTTGAGATGATGTACTAGCTTGATTTTGCAATAGAGAACCACTAGCTTGAGTGATTGGACTTTGGAGCACTTGATCTTTGTTGTCATCTACATTAATAACTTGCTTTGGTCTAATATCACCAATATCCATTTCTTTCATAGCATTACTCAATTGAGTTCCTCTCACATCATCCAAGTTATCTTCTTCATCTTGAGAGCCATTTGTTTCATCAAACTCAACATCATGCACTTCTTCAAGTAAACCACTAGCCAAATTCCAAACTCTATAAGCTTTGCTAGTAGTTGAGTAACCAAGTAGAAATCCTTCATCACATTTCTTCTCAAACTTGCTTAATCTAGTGCCCTTCTTCAAGATGTAGCATTTGCAACCAAATACCCGAAAGTATGCAATGTTGGGCTTTCTTCCATTTAAGATCTCATATGGTGTCTTCTCTAGAAACTTGTGGCAATAGAGGCGGTTGCTATAGAAGCAAGCCGTGTTGATTGCTTCGGCCCAAAATGAATGACTCACATTATACTCATTCAACATTGATCTTGCCATATCAATTAAGGTTCTATTTTTCCTCTCAACTAAGCCATTTGATTGAGGTGTATACTTGGCCGAGAATTGATGTTTGATTCCAAGCTCTTCACATAGCTCATCAACTCTTGTGTTTCTAAACTCACTTCCATTGTCACTTCTTACTTTCTTGATTGTGGTCTCAAACTCATTTTGCACTCTCTTGATGAACTTCTTGAATATGTCAAATACATCACTTTTGTCCCCAAGAAAGAATACCCATGTGTATCTAGTGAAATCATCCACAATCACAAAGCCATACTTGTTGCCACCAATGCTTGTGTATGTAGTTGGCCCAAATAGATCCATGTGCAACAACTCAAATGCCTTGGAAGTACTCATAATGCTCTTCAATGGATGAGTGTTGCCTACTTGCTTTCCGGCTTGACATGCACTACATAGCTTATCTTTTTCAAATGTGACATCCTTCAAGCCTCTAACTAAGTCATGCTTCACTAACTTGTTCAATTGCTTCATGCCAACATGACCAAGTCTTCTATGCCATAACCAACCCATACTTGATTTGGTGAGCAAACATGTTGAAAGTTGAGTGTCACTAGCATTGAAATCAACCAAGTATAGATTCTCAAATCTAAAGCCTTTGAAGATCAAGTTAGAGCCATCAACACTAACTATCTCCACATCATCAACACCAAATATGCACTTGAAACCGAGATCACACAATTGAGCAACCGACAACAAGTTGAAATTGAGCTTTTCAACTAGTAGCACATTGGAAATGCTATGATCATTTGAGATTGCAATCTTTCCAAGAGCCTTCACATCACCCTTGCTATTGTCACCAAATGTGATACTATCAATGCCACTATCATTTGATTTGAGAGAGTTGAACATTCTTGAATCACCGGTCATATGTTGAGAGCATCCACTATCAAGCACCCAATGCCTTCCTCCGGCCTTGTAATTTACCTACAAAACAATTTAATGTCTTTTAGGTACCCATACTTGCTTGGGTCCTTGGAGGTTAGTCACTAAGCTCTTTGGTACCCAAATGGCCTTCTTCTTTGGGCCCACAATTGGTGTACCAACAAACTTAGCATGCACACCTTTCTCACCCTTGGTAAGCACATAACAAGAATCAAAAGGAATGTAATCCATTTTAGCATTTGTTTTGTTCTTGTTCATTTTATTACAATTAATCTCTAGATGCCCAACTTGCTTGCATCTATTGCAATAACGACCATTGCTCTTCACAAAGCGAGACTTTGGAGTAGCAAAGGCCGCCTTGCCCTTCTTGGGAGTATAGCCCAAACCCTCTTTGTTAAGAGAGAACCTTTGGCTACCCAAGCATTTTAGCAAGCGGGCATCCCCACCATAGGCATTGCCTAATGCGCGGGTGAGATCATCCACCTCTCTCTTGAGAGTCTTATTCTCAACCATAAGTGATGAATCACTAGTAGTAGAGGTAGAGTTGGTTGTGGTGGATGATGATGAGCTACATGAAGCATTAGTAGGACCAACAAATAAGAATCATCAATAATATCACATGTTAGTCCAATATCACAAGTGACAATCACTTGCTCCTCCTTAGCTTTCTTCATGAGCTTCTCCAACTTGAGGTCCTTCTCCTTGATGAGCTCAAGTAGAGAGGAGTGGGCTTCCTCAAGCCTAGTGTGAGCAACTTCAAGGTCCTCGTGTCTTCCTTTAGACACTCACGAGAGGCCTCTAGCTCATCAAAGGATTTCCTAAGAGCTTTGAGCTCTTGTTCAATTCCTTTGCACTCCTTACTCTTTTTGAGAGCAAGAAGCTCCTCCATCAAGGCATCATTTTCATTGCACTTAGCAATGAACTCTTGTTCAAGATTTTGTATTTCTGGTTGTTCTCTTGTAGCCTTTGCTCATTTGATCTATTACGCTAATAGATCATCCTTGGAGTAGTCCTCATCCTCCTCATCATCACTCCTACAATCATCACTAGCACAAGAATCATCATCACTATCATCATATTTTACCTTGGTAGGCTTGGCCATAAGGCATGTCGATGTAGTGTCGAAGATGGATGACTTGTTGGAGAGGGCGATGTTTGCAATGGCTCGCCGAGTGATCCTCTCATCATCACTAGAGCTTGCATAATCATCACTATCGGAGTTGTCACTATCCCAAGTGACTACATAACCACCACCCTTCTTCTTCTTGTTGAAGGTGAAGCTCTTCTTTGTTTTCTTCTCATTCTCTTTCTGTTCTTCTTGAGCTTCAAGTCCCCATTATGAAGTCTCTTATCTTCATAGGGGCAATCCCCACTATGTGATTGGGGTTATTGCAATTGTAGCAAAGGTCTTTGCCTTTATAGTGTCTCTCCTCTTTCTTGCTCCATATCTCTCTTCTTCATGAACCTTCCCATCTTGTGCACAAGGAGGGCATGGTCTCATCATCATATGGATCATCATCATCACTCTCCACCTTGCTCTTGCCCTTAGAAGATGAAGCTTGAATGCAATGGCTCTCTTGCTTGACCTTGGTCTCCTTCTTCTCTTCTACTCATCTCATCATCATTGTATTGGGCATCGGTCGTTATATCTCCAAGCACATTGTTTGTTTGACCTGTCCAATCCTCTCTAAGATCATTCTTCTCAAGGTGGCAAACTTCTTGGGTAAGCACATTAAAGATTTGTGTGAGAAGTCCTTGTCCTCAACCTTCTCCCCAGCCCCTTAAGATCATTGACAATGATTGAGCCTATAGAACATCTCCGGTATGGACTCATCATCCTTCATCTTGAAGCTTGCAAACTTATCCTTGAGCATATAGAGCTTGGCACTCTTACCGTTGAAGTGCCCTCATATGTTTCCTCTAATCTCGTCCAAAGCTCATTTGCCTTTTCAAGATCTTTGATTTGCTCAAATACTTTATCATCAACGGCCTGACAGATTGTGGCAAGTGCGCGTGTTGCATGTTTGTTGATGCGGTCATTGGGAGTGAGGTTTTCCTCATCAAGAATGATGTATCCTTCTTGGTCATCCCAAACCTTCTCATGTATATTGCCTAGATATAGCTTCATCTTCCTTTTCCAATGATCAAAGGAAGAGACACCATCAAAGAATGGAGGTTGCCATTAACATGATTGAACATACTTGAGCATCTTTACACCGAGGTTGTTAAACTTATAAATGGTGACCACGGCTCCGATACCACTGAAAGGTCTTGATGGCTAGAGGGGTGGAATAGCTATTAAAAATTTCTACAATGACAAGCTAAACAAGTTTATCAATATAACAAAAAGCGGATACGAGTTTTGCTTAGCCTATGGGTGTTGCAAGCCACCTATCAATTCACAATTCTAGTATTGCACTCAACCGCACAAGTCAAACCGAGAGTTAAGTACACTATAACTAGCAAGCTCACAGAGAACTACTCTAGCTAAGCTAACTAGCTAGCAAAGATAACTAAGAATTAATACAAGAAGAGATAGGAGGTATCACCGAGGGGCGAAGTATTGAGCCACCAATATGATCAAAATGAATACCAAGATAACCAAACACCGGGATCAATCAATCACAATATGAAAGTGATGACCGAAGATTTATCCCAGGTTCACGTGCTTGCCGGCACGCTAGTCCCCGTTGTGTCCCTCTTCACCACGTGGTTCGGTGGCTAATCGGTCACACACCGAGCCTCTCAAAAGCACCACAAGAACCTACCAAATGGCAAAGGTTGCAATGACACGAGCATTCACTAGCGTTGCCTTTGGCTCTTCGCGAGAGTAGCACAACCCTTACAATCACCGGAGGTGGCCAAGATACAATCACAACTCTTGCCAACGCCTCCAGCTGCTCCAAACCGTCTAGGTGGCGGCAACCACAAGAGAAACAAGAATCCGCAGCAAATCAACCACCAAGTGCAACTAGATGCTATCTCACAATGCAAATGCACTTGGATCACTCAATCTCACTTCGAATATGCAAAGAAGCAAGAGAGATGAGTGGGAGGGGAGTTGCTTAGCTCAAAGTGCTCACAAGTATGTCAAATGATCGAGGTAAGAGCCTTGAGCCGGCCAACGAGTATTTATAAGCGTACCCCTTCGAATATAGCGTTAGAAACTGAAATCAGCAGCAGTCGCGTCACCCGACGCGCTGCTGTCGCCGGGACACGGACGCGCCGGTGCCTCAACGGCTAATTTTCGAAACACTGACGCGACGCGGCGGTCGCAACGACCGGACGCGCTGGTCACCACCGGACGCGCCGGCCCGTGACACACCGGACGCGCGGTGAACTCTGAGTCGCGCAAAAACAAACCAACCACCGACGCGCTGGTGAACAGACCGGACGCCACAGTGACCGCGTCCGGTGGGAGTCCAGTAAGCTCCTGGACCACCGGACGCGTCCGGTGGCCTGTGACGGACGCGCCTCGCGTCCGGTGCAGCAACTGAAAATCGCGCAGTGTACTGACGCAGCCGGACGCGCGGACGCACAGTGACACGCGTTCCGGTGCAGCGTCGGTGCAGCGTCCGGTGCCGGTCGGTGACTTCTGTGACCTCCGTTCGCTTCCGTTTCTTTTCGTTTGATTTCCGACTTTGGCGTAGTAGAAAATAGGCATTTCAACTCCTCGAAAACGCCTGAATCCCGCCTCGCAAGCTCGGCGGGAGGAGAGAGGACCCAACCCTCTCTACCGCTTAAACTCCAACGCCATCTGCAAACGTGCTAACACCACCAAGTGATCATTGTCATGTGCATGTTTGTTAGCATTTTCACAATCATTTTTCGAGGCGTTATTAGTTCTATCAAATGCATATGATCATGAAATGCACATCTAGAGGCACTTAGGAGTTCAATAGCCGCGTCATTCCCCTCTTTATAGTACGGCTATCTATCCTATAATGTAACCACACCCACTAGGTGTCTTGGTTACTAAAAACACAACCCTTAAGCATATACCTTTGCCTTGATCACATAGGGTTGCGTCCAAATCAAGTGTGGCCATCATGATCACCATGTCCATCTTGCCACAACCTTGGAATGTACTAATCCTCATATGCTACATACAACTTAG
>CM036212.1:29311548-29347882 GCA_020631735.1 Saccharum officinarum | reverse complement strand
CTCAACACCTTGACATCCGAACTAACCGTCCTTAATCTTGACATCACTCCTTTGAAAACCGAAACGATTTCCACCTCAGGGGCATGAAATACCATGGTGCCCAAAGCAGTTAATCACCTCCATGACCTAACTTACCAAGGTTTCTGCAAAACACATGTTAGTCATGGTAATAAAGCCATTGTCATCAATATGTCCGAAACCAACTCTCGGGCCTAGATGCTTTCAATCTTCCCCTTTTTGGTGATTGATGACAACACTAAGATTCAAAAGATAGGAGTTGAGGGTTTCGAACATGCTTGGTTCACATAAGCAAAAACAATAAGCACAAAAAGGTTAGGAATTGCTTATGTGTTCCAAGCCAAAAGAGTGTTACTTATAAGATAAGACATGAAACGTTAGTACACAAAAGATATAGCTCAAAAGAGATCGGAGTAAGGCACGGAAGCACAACCTTATGAGCTATAACCAAACAAGTGACATGATTTAAAACTATGACTAGATAAACCATAGAGACTCAAAGTACTCACACGACCACATGTCACAAGAATGCAATTACTGTAAACATGATGCATGAATGTAGCACACAAAAAAACGAAAACCCTCTATCAAAACTCCCCCTGAATCTACTCTCTCTCCCCCTTTGGCATCAACCGCCAAAAACTAATCTAAGGATCTAACGGGGGAACAGACGGAGTCGAGTCGGGTGCCGAGGAGCTCGTAGTAATCACAAACTGAGAAGTGTCTCCTCGGACTCGGAGCTATCAGGCTGACCCTCTGAAGAAGCACGCGGCTGTGAAGCGGTCTGGGTCTGAGCAACAGGAACAGGTACTGACGAAGTAGCAACAAGTGGAGCAGTCTCTGTGACCTGAGCCTAAAGTGAGCCAATAGCTGAGGGATCTGTCGAGGCAACGGACGAAGAACTGTCTCTGTAGTGCCCGTCCCTGTCACAGGAGGAACAGCTGCCTCTGAAGCTGACAACCCTGATGAAGTAGCAAAAGTAGTGTGTGAGGGCGTCGGCTGACCAGTCAACTCGCTATATGTGGCACTAAGATCAATGAAGGTGTGCCAGTCAAAAGGTGAGGCGAGGCTGGTCTGAAGGAGTAAATCCCGTCTGAATAGGCATGTAGCTCGGGACTGGAACGACTGAGGGACCTGCAGCTGTGGAGAGGTGAACTGAAGCTCGGCTGTCCCTGACTCGAAGGTCCACTAGACTGTAAGGCTGGAAGTCAGGACAGATGCAGGTGGAGGAACCCCAACTGTGACTAGGTGACGCAGAAGATCCAAGTACTGCTGCTGGCTAGCTGCACTCTGTCGCTGCATCTCATACTGCTGACGCTGCATCTCGACTTGCTGGCGCTGTATCTCAAGCTGCTGTCTCTGGAACTCATCCTGTCGAGCCTGAATCTGTGCAAAGGCTGCAGCGGTGTCCTGAGCCTGCCTCTGTAGCTGAAGCTCCTATCGCTCCTGTGCCTGGGTCAGCCTCTCAAGAATAGCCACCATGGCTGGGTCTGAGCGGGAGGCTGAACCAGAGCCACCGGCCTCGTGGTCGTGAGGCCGAGGAGACCCGATACCTTGGTCAGTGCTGTCAGAGGCCTCATCCTCAGCTATATCAGCGGGCTGAGCATCTAAATCTGCAAGCTCTGCCTCAGCAAGACCCTGTACGGTCACGTCCTGCTCAGCCGCTGTCTCAGGCACCTGAGGTCTCTCTCTCTGTCCTGGTACAGGGGCCTGCTCTCTCGTAACTGAAGCCCATAGCTGACGGATATCATACTCAGGAAAAGCAGTGGTAGTATCAGATATCTTAGCTCTAATCTCTGCAGGAAGCTCAAGGGCAGATCTGATGATGAAGCAAATCCAATGAGCATAGGGCAGCTGACGGTGTCCCTTGAAGCCTCTGCCAGGGTGTCCTCCATCTCACTAAGCATAAGATCCCAAATGTCAAAGGTGTCTGTGAGAGGAGGTGGTGAACAACCCATAGCTGCATCCTGGTCAATCCCTCTCTGTAACTAAGCCTGGGAAGAAGAGTACGCCTGACAATAGCATCCAGAACTCGGGCAAGCGGTGTCAAACTGGCAGGTGTGCGACGAGACCCTTCGCCAAAAGGCTCATGGAAGCAGGGTCGGATCAGATCTGTAGGTGGCACAGTACCACCATGAGGGCGTCTAGGTGGAGCTGTCTGACCGAAACAGAGCTGGTGGATCTTCGTGTCTGAAGCTAGGAGTCTGAGAATCTCCCGCACTCTTGTGCTGTACAGTCTGTGGTCGCGACCTCGGAATGCAAAGTGTATAAACTCATGGGCCGGATCAATCCATAGTGAAGCATAGAACTCCCTAACCCAAGTGCCGCAGTATGCACCTGTCCATCCAAGAAAATCTGACAAGCCCGGTAGAAAGGACAGGTGCGGACGAAGCTACTCACCCACTACCTCAACAAGTGACTCAATGCGACAGACCCTCTGTGGTCGAAAGGCAATGCCACTGTCAACATAAGCTCTGTAGAAATCCTCCTGTAGAGGAGTATAGAAACCCTCTGAAGCTCTGAAGTCCCTCTGAGGTGGGAACCACCGGCTGACCTCAACAAATCTCAACCCTTGCACCTGACGTGTTGTAGCACCTCTCAAGTCAAAGTGCTCGACAGGGGGTGAACCTCTAACCCTAGGAGGTGGACGTCCTCCATGACGCTGGCCCTCTGGCCTAGGAGTCACCTGAGCTCGTGTGCGTGTGGAGCGACGACGCGGTGGAGTCTGAGCTGGCTGCTCCTCTATCCCCTCTGGAGCCTCTACAGGTGGATCGACTAACATAGCATCTGCATCCTCTATCACCTCTGTGCCCTCAGTGGCCTTAGTAGTCTCTGTACCAAGCTGTCGACCTTCAAGATGAAAGCGATGCTCGCCAATGCGTATACCACTGCTCCTGCCTCCCCTCTCTGCCTGCTCGGCTACATCTGCAACTACCTGAGCTATCTCTGCATCTGTGAGGGTCTTCTTCTTCTTTCTGGCCATAATCTTTATGCGCTTGCCACGCGCAACCTCAGACATACGGGGAGGACTGTCGTCCCCGTCACTATGAGCACCACCGGCGTTCTTGCAACGAACCATGTTGTCACACTGTCGGGAATCCTCTAAAAGATGGTGTACTTATACTCAAGAGGCTTGGCCTCAATCCGTATCCACAGGCTTGGCCTCGGATTCAAGCACAGAACTGCAGTCACCCCGACACACCGACAAACTCGCTGAAAAGACGGAATAGATGGATCTACTATAAGCAACATATATAATCTAAAAGGTATGAAACCCTAGAGATAGCAAGCATATAAGGTAAGATGTGAATCGAAACGCGATGGCTACCTTGGATTGACGAGAAGACCGGTGATGAGGTGAGAAGACCTAGTTCGCGAGACTTCCCGAAGCACCGGACGAGCGCTGAATGGACGAGTCAAGTGACGATTGTAAGTGCGATGGAATTTGATGGTCAAGGTAAGCCCTAACGAAGGAAATTTAAAGATTGAACGTTGAAAAACAAGATTTCACCTTCGATTGGAGGGTTAGGGCAAACCCTAGGGCGGAGCTCGGTCACAGTGGTGAAGAGGAAGCTAGGGTTGCTTGGCAAAGCGCGAGGCGAGGCAAGTACTGGCCGGAGGTGGTGCAGGTGTTGGTGGCGCGGCTCAATGGCGGCAGCACGGCACAACGACGGTGGGTGGCGGAGCGGCACAGCGGTGGTGGGTGGCGGCGCGACACAGCGGCTGTGCGAGGCGAGGCGTGGGCTCGGGCGGCACTGTGCGGGCAGGGACTGCGGCATGGCCCACCGGAGGAGGAGGAGGAAGCACGGCGCGGCGGAGGAGGGCGGTGCGGCGGCGCTCCGGCAAGCTAGGGCTAGAACTCGGTGAGACGGGCGCGGAATCGAGCAGCGGATGAAAGGAATCGGACGAAGACGGAAGATTATATGGGGGATTAGATCCGCTCAGCACACACTGACCGGACGCGGTGGTCAAATGATCGGACGCGGTGGTGTAGCGTCCGGTCACACTCCAGTAAGCTCCTAGAGTGACCGGACGCGTCCGGTTTGGACTGACCGGACGCTGACAGAGTCTGGTCGAGGGTTACCCGGGAAAGTCATCGTGAATGACCGGACGCGGTGGTGGTTACCGGGACCGAACACGGTGGTCAACAGCAATGCGTTCGGTGCAGCGTCTGGTCACAGGGTCAGGAGTTGGTCTTCTGGATGACCGGACGCGCTAGTGGTCGCCGGGATCGGATGCGGTGGTGAAGCATCACTGCGTCCGGTGCAGCGTCCGGTCTAGTGTTCGGTCACTATTTTTTCGCCCTTCTTCATTCCGAACTTCGACGCGACTTCTCCCAATCAAGTTCCAATTCAAAGAGACAAATAAACACCAATTGGAACATGATATGAGTGACCTCACTCAAACCCTCAAGTTTCTTAAAATAGTTTGCCTTAGGCTAATATTATTTTTAGGAAAATAGACAACAAACACCCGAGGAGCAACGTATGGCCATGCAATAGAGTTTTTGAACCCTTGGGAGCGTCAAAATGCTCTCTCTACCCATGGACGAACACAGAGGTTGCTCAAAGCCAAACCGAAAAGAAACGACAAAGCAACAACCATGCAAATGCAATGCAAAACAAGTAAGTAAAGCTAGGTTGCTTGTCAAGTTTGATCCACGGTTAGGCTTCTTCACTCCTCCAAAGGAGGGTTATCGTAACCGTGTTAGCCAAGCCCTAGATGCATTGCGAGTAATTAAACATGACATATAATACAATGCAATGCAAGGGACAACACAAGCTCATTTTTTAAAGTTACTAGAGTCAAGCACATTGAGTTCACTTCTCAACCTACAAAAGGTAGCTTCATCCAAAGGTTTAGTGAAGATATCCGCTAATTGATTTTCACTTCTTACACCTTCTAGTGATATATCATTTTTAGCAACGTGATCTCTTAGAAAGTGGTGGTGGATATCAATGTGCTTGGTGCGAGAGTGTTGTACCGGATTATTAGCAATTTTAATGCACTTTCATTATCACATAAAAGTGACACCTTTTCAAGAACAATTCCATAGTCTAGGAGGCTTTGTTTCATGTATAAGATTTGTGCACAACAAGCCCCCGCGGCAATGTATTCCGCCTCGGCGGTGGACAAAGCCACACTATTTTGCTTTTTAGATGACCAAGATACTAAAGACCTTCCAAGCAAATGGCATCCTCCGGATGTGCTTTTTCTATCAATTTTGCAACCGGCATAATCCGAATCGGAATAGCCAAGTAGTTGGAATCTAGCTCCTTTAGGATACCAAAGACCAATGCTTGGGGTGTGCTTAAGATATCTTAAGATTCTTTTTATGGCACTTAAGTGAGGTTCTTTAGGGCACGCTTGAAAGCGAGCACACATGCACACACTAAACATGATATCGGGCCTAGATGCGGTAAGGTACAACAAACTACCAATCATAGAATGATAGAGAGTTTGATCAACCGGTTTACCTCCCTCATCTAGGTCGAGATGTCCATTAGATTGCATTGGGGTCTTGATTGGTTTGCATTCTTCCATCTTGAACCTTTTGAGAAGATCCTTGGTATACTTTTCTTGAGAGATGAAAATCCCTTCTCTCATTTGCTTGACTTGAAAACTAAGGAAGAATGTGAGCTCACCAATCATAGACATCTCGAACTCCTTTGACATCAATTCACCAAATTCCTTGTAATATTCTTCATTTGTTGATCCGAAGATGATATCATCAACATACACTTGACAAATGAAGATCTCCCCATTAAGCTTCTTGGTGAAAAGTGTGGTGTCGACCTTCCTAATGGTGAAGCCTTTCTCAATGAGGAAGTCCTGGAGGCGCTCATACCACGCTCTAGGGGCTTGCTTGAGCCCATATAGCGCCTTGGACAACCTATAAACATGATTAGGATATCTAGGGTCTTCAAACCCGGGAGGTTGATTAACATAGACTAGTTCATTTATGAAGCCATTTAAGAATGCACTTTTCACATCCATTTGATATAGTTTCATATCATGATGTGATGCATATGCAAGGAGGATACGAATGGCTTCAAGTCTTGCAACGGGTGCAAAGGTCTCTCCAAAATCAAGACCTTCAACTTGAGAGAACCCTTTGCAACTAGTCTTGCCTTGTTCCTCACAACTACGCCTTGGTCATCTTGCTTGTTGAACACCCACTTGGTTCCAATGACTCTTGCGCCTTTAGGATGCTCTTCAAGTGTCCATACTTGATTTCGGGCGAAGTTATTCAATTCTTCATGCATAGCATTCACCCAATCCGGATCTTGAAGAGCTTCTTCTACATTCTTAGGTTCAACACAAGAGACAAAAGAGTGATGTTCAACAAAGGAGGCAAGCTTTTGAGATCAAGTCATTACTCCCTTAGAAGGACTCCCTATGATGAGATCTTGTGGATGTGCTTGAAGTAGAGGTGAGTTTCTTCTATCAACCACTTGAGGAGGTGGATGGGGAGCATCAACATCTTGTGCTTGTGCCTCGGCTTGTTCATGAGAGACATAAGTGTCTTCATTTTCAACTCTCTTGTTCTTGTCATCATCTTGAGGCACATGTGATGAAGATGGTGGATCAACAATTTGTACATCGTCTTCATCATCTTTTGGCTTGATGTCTCCCACTGGCATGTTCTTCATTGCCTCCCTCAAGGGTTCATCACCTACATCATCACAATTCTCAATTGCTCCTTGGGAGCCATTAGATTCATCAAATTCCACATCATATGTTTCTTTAACCAAACCGGTGTCATGGTTAAATACTCTATATGCTTTGGACTTTGATGAGTAACCAACAAGAAAACCAATATCACAATGTCTTTGAAACTTCCCTAGGTGTTGACGCTTCTTGTAGATGTAGCATTTGCAACCAAACACCTGGAAGAATGAGACGTCCGGCTTCTTCCCATTAAGCAACTCATAGGGGGTCTTGCCAAGAAACTTTTGTAGGAAGAGGCAATTTGAAGCATAGCATGCGGTGTTGATTACCTCGGCCCACAACTTCTCCGGAGTATTGTACTCATCTAACATTGTTCTTGCAAGAGTGATCAAAGTCCGGTTCTTTCTCTCAACTACACCATTTTGTTGAGGAGTGTAGGTTGAAGAAACTTCATGCTTGATTCCAATTTCATCACAATAAGCTTCAATGTTGGTGTTGTCAAACTCTTTGCCATTGTCACTTCTAATCTTCTTTATCTTGACTTCAAATTCATTTTGAGCTCTCTTTGCAAACTTCTTGAAACAATTGGCCACTTCAGATTTGTCATGAAGAAAGAAGGTCCATGTGTACCTTGAGTAGTCATCCACTATCACAAGACAATAGAGATTACCACCCAAGCTCTTGTAGGTTGTAGGTCCAAACAAATCCATGTGTAGAAGTTCTAGCACTCTTGAAGTTGACATAAAAGCTTTGGTTGGATGAGTGTTTGCAACTTGTTTGCCCGCTTGACATGCACTACAAGGTTTGTCCTTTTCAAACTTTACATCCTTCAATCCTCTCACTAATTCTTTCTTCACTAGCTTGTTGAGAGTGTTCATTCCAACATGAGCAAGCCTCCTATGCCAAAGCCATCCAAGTGAGGTCTTGGTGAATAAACATGTCATCAAGTTTGCATCTTCGGAGGTGAAGTCAACAAGATAAAGATTATTGTATCTAAAGCCTTTGAATATCACTTGCTTGTCATCTATCTTTGAAACTACCACTTCATTTGGTGTGAACAAGCATTGGAAGCCAAGGTCACAAAGTTGCCCAACGGATAATAAGTTGAAACTCAATGAAGCAACATAGAGCACATTTGAGAGTGAGTGATCATTTGATATTGCAATCTTGCCTATACCCTTGACTTTGCTCTTTGAATTATCTCCAAATGTGATCTTCTCTTGACATATCCCATTCTCTTCAATGGAGGTGAACATACGAGGATCACCGGTCATATGTTGAGTGCAACCACTATCAATAACCCAATGAGATCCACCGGTCTTGTAGTTCACCTACACACAAGAGATCAAGCTTTTTGTTTAGGGACCCACACTTGAGAGGGACCCTTGACTTTCTCAACTAGTGACTTGGCAACCCATATTTTCTTAGGCCTATTCTTGTTTGAGGGACCCAAGAATATAACTTTCAACTTTCCATTTGAATCTTTTCTTAGCATGTAATGAGCATTGAAGGCAAAGGGTCTAGCATGCTTGGGCAAGGGTTGTGGTGGTGGAGTATTACACTCATGTGCAAAGTGACCTTCTTGTCCACACTCAACACATCTCTTTGGCTTGGGCTTTGACTTGCTTTGTTGTTGTTGAGCTTTTGCCTTCTTCTCTTGATTTGCCAAGTACCCAATACCACTTCTATCCATCTTCATTATAGTGTTCATGAGTAGCTCACTTTGCAAATATTGACCTCTTGTGAATTTGCTTAGGCCGGTTTTGAGATGCTCTTTCTCTTGCTTGAGCTTTTTGTTTTCTTCAATGAGTGATTCATTTGTTGTTTGCTTCTCAAGAGCCATCAAACCTTTTAGCGTCTTGTTCTCACTTGCAAGCTTCTCATTTTCACTCTTGATCTTGGCATAATCATCATAATTGCTTGACTCAACCACACTCTTGCCTTTGCTACTAGAACCTTGCTCAATGCTTTCAATAATCAAGTCATCACATGATGTAGCTATATCACACTTAACAACTTTGTTAGTAGCATCATGTGTCTCAAGAGCAAGTTCATTAGCAACCAAAAGACTATCATAGTCAATTTTCAATGTTGTATATTTGTCTTTTAGAGAGTTATGCCTAGTGATGAGCTCATCATGCTTCTTCTCAAGTTTATCATGTTGATCTCTAAGCTCTTTATTAGAAGTTTTGAGCTCCTTGAGAGTGGAAGACATAATTTTATTTTGATCTTTGAGCTCACCACTAGCCTTTTGAGCACTTTCAAGCTTAGATGAGAGTGATTCATTTTCATTTTGAAGTTCATCATTTTCATTTCTAGTCCTTCTTATGACTTTAGTGTATTTGTTTAACAATTTTACAAGTTCATCATAAGAAGGTGCATCATATTCATCATCACTATCACTATCATCATCATCATCACTATCATAGTTTTGTACCTTTTGATCACCCTTGGCCATAAGGCATAGGTGAGTAGTGGATGATAATGGTGATGGAGGCGGTGAAGGTGGTGATGAAGATGTCGGTGAAGATGATGGCCCCATTACAAATACGGCAACCTTCTCTTTCTCATCATTGCTTTCATTTTCGGAGGACTCACAAGATGATTCAATATCGGTGAGCCAATCACCAACAATGTATGCTTTTCCTCCCTTCTTCTTCTTGTGGAACTCCTTCTTCTTGCCATCCTTCTTCTTGTATGGCTTGTTTTTCTTCCTCTCTTCTTCTTCATCACTTGAATCATTTTTCTTGCCCTTGTTCTTGTTTTTGTACTTGTCTTTTGGAGGTCTAGGGCATTGATGAGCTAAGTGGCCAAGTTCACCACAATTGTAGCAATCCATCTCCAAGATTGGCTTTCTTTTGCTACTTGTGAAGAATTTCTTTTTCTTGCCATCAAACTTGATGCCACTCTTGTTGAGCTTCTTTAGCATTTTGGTGGTCTTCCTCACCATGAGTGCAAGTGATTCATCATCAACATCACTTTCACTTGAGCTTTCTTGCACCATCATGGCTTGGCCCTTCTTCTTTTTCTTATCATGGCTAGCTTTGAAGGCCAAGTCTTTCTTCTTGGAAGATGATGAGCCCTCTTCCGGAGTGATGTGCATGTACATCTCATGAGCATTGATCTTCCCCAATACTTGTGTCGGTGTTGCGGTGGAGAGATCACTTTGGTGAAGCACGGTGACAATGTGACCATACTTCTCAACGGGAAGAACACTCAAGATCTTCCTTGCAACATCCGATTGGCTCATTTGAGTGAGCCCAAGAGCATTGAGGTCCTCTACAAGAACATTTAGACGAGTGTACATGTCATTGGCACTTTCTTTGGGAAGCATCTCAAAAGAATTAATTTTCTTTAAAGCAATATGATAGCGTTCCTCACGCTCACTCTTAGTTCCCTCATGGAGAGCACAAAGGTTTTCCCACAATTCATGAGCGTTCTTTGCATTACACACACGATTGAAGATATCCTTGCCTAAGCCACGGTAGAGTACATTTTTGGCCTTTGCATTCCACCGGTCGTACTTCTCCTCGTCACCAATTGGGTTGGCGGGATCCTTGATAGCGGGAAGCCCTTGGGTTGCGGCTCTAAGACACCCAACATCTATGGCTTCGAGATACGCCTCCATATGGATTTTCCAATATGGAAAATCATCCCCCTCAAAGGTGGGAGGTGGTCCTTCCCCGTTAGACATCTTGCTCTAGGCGGTAAAGCCTAAACTAGGAGCAACTCGGCTCTGATACCAATTGAAAGGATCAAGATGCCCAAGAGGGGGGGTGAATTGGGCTTCTCTAAAAATTAATTGCAAGAATTAAAACCTACAAGCCAGAATTCACCCCTATTGCCTACTTATGTTCCTAGATATTCTACCGGTAAAGAGTTTTGCACCCTAGTTTCCAATCCTAGTCTAGCATGGCAATTCTAGGAAAGTAAAACAAGCAATAAATGTAAATACGAGAAAGTAAATGCTTGAAAGTAAGGGCAAGGAACACGGTGATATTTTTCCGAGGTATCGGAGAGTCGCCACTCCCCACTAGTCCTCGTTGGAGCACCCGTGCAAGGGTGTAGCTCCCTCTTGATCCGCGCAAGGATCAAGTGCTCTCTACGGGTTGATTCTTCGACACTCCGTCGCGGTGAATCACCCAAAACCGCTCACAAGATGAGTTGGGTCATCCACAAGCTTCGCCGGATGATCACCAAACTCCCAATCACCACCAAGCCGTCTAGGTGATGGCGATCACCAAGAGTAACAAGCTAGAACTCTCACTTGACCAAAACAAGCCTAATGAGAAGGAGGATGCACACTTGCTACTCTCTAATCACTAGTGAGGAACTCTCAAGCTTTGATTCTCAAACCACACTCCTCACTAGAGCTCTTGCACTCCCTTGCACTCCAAAGGTGTTTCTCAGCTGAACAAATGAGCAAGAGACCTCTCAAAGAGGTGGTGGAGATGTATTTATACACCCCACAGTCGAAACGAACCGTTACCTGCCAACTCAACAAAACGCGGGGTGACCGGACGCGCCGGTCGAAGTGACCGGACGCGCCGGTCGCACGTAACGGTCGAAAATCTGGAATTTCGACTGAGTGACCGGACGCGCCGCTCGAAGTGACCGGACGCGCTGGTCGCTCGTAACGGTCGAAATTCTGAAATCTCGGCTAAGTGACCGGATGCGCCGGTCAGGGGTGATCGGACGCGTCTGATCGTGCAGGGAGCTTACTGTAACGAGATCGGACGCGCGACCGCGTCCGATCGGTGATGACCGGACGTGTCCGGTCATCGCAGGACCTTACTGGAACGTGACCGGACGCGCCGATCACACCCAGGTCGCGTCCAAACAGATGGTTTTCCTTAAGTGACATGTGTCGGTCTGACCACCACGTCCGGTCCTCGCAAGGACCGCGTTTGGTCGTCAGCACCGAAACGCAGTCGCGGTTTTGAACTGACAGGACACGCCAGTTAGACCGAGAACCGCGTTCGGTCAAAGGAAAAACTCTCTAAACACTCCGAAACGCGACGCAACTTGAACCAAGTTGCTTCCAACTAAACTTTGAGCTATTCTAGAGCTGCCTAGTGCTAAGTTTAACAAGTGTGCACCACACCTAAACATAAGACTCACCTAGGTCAAGCTACCCGCTCATGCTCCCCTTAATAGTACGGCCAAAAGAGAAAACGAAGATTCTAACGACTATTCCGAATGTAGCTCAACACCTTGACATCCGGAACTAACCGTCCTTAATCTTGATGTCACTCCTTTGAAAACCGAAACGATTTCCATCAGGGGGCATGAATACCATGGTGCCCAAAGCAGTTATCACCTCCATGACCTAACTTACTAAGGTTTCTGCAAAACACACGTTAGTCATGGTAATAAAGCGTTGTCATCAATTGCTAAAACCAACTCTCGGGGCCTAGATGCTTTCACACCGGATGGTACACCTGGGTGATGAGGCTCAAATGGAAGCTCGTTTCGGTCCATTAGGAGACAGTGTTTGTTTCAGTGCAAGGTAGGTGCACTGTTCGCGACAAATGTACCATAGCCTCATAAATCATTTGGACACACCGGATGGTACTCCTAGGTGACGAGGCTCAAATGGAAGCTCGTTTTGATCCGTTTGGATATAATGCTAATCTTGATTCAACATAGGTGTACGGTTTGCGCCAAACGTACCGTAGCCTCAGAAATCATTTTGGACGCGCCCAATGGAACTCCAAGGGGATGTGGGTCTTGTAGAATCTTGTTTCGATCTCTTTGGAGATAGTGTTAGTGTCAGTGCGTGAAAGATCCACAGTTTGCACCAAACATACCATAGCCTCAGAAACCGATTTGGACACACCCGGTGGAACTCCTAGGTGACGTGGGTCATGTAGAATGTTGTTGTGATCTTTTTGGAGGTAGTGTTAGTTTCGGTGCATGATTGGTGCACGGTTTGAGCCAAACGTACCATAGGATCAGAAATTATGTTGGATGCACTGGATGGTACTCCTGGGTGACAACACTCAAATGGAAGCTCATTTCGGTTTGTTTGGAGACAGTGTTAGTTTCAGTGCAAGATAGGTGCACGATTTGTGGCAAATGTACCATAGCCTCATAAATCGATTTGGACGCACCGGATGGTACTCCTAGGTGACGAGGCTCAAATGGAAGCTCGTTTCGGTCTGTTTGGATACAATGCTTATCTTGATTCAAGATAGGTGCACCGTTTGTGCCAAACGTACCATAGGCTCAAAAAGCATTTTGTATGCACCCAATGGAACTCCAAGGTGATGTGGGTCATGTAGAATCTTGTTTCGTTCCGTTTGAAGATAGTGTTAGTATCGGTGCAAGATAGATCCACAGTTTGCACAAAACGTACCACAGCCTCAGAAACCGATTTGGACGCACCCGAAGGAACTCCAAGGTGATATGGGTCATGTGGAATATCGTTTTGATCCATTTGGAAATTGTGTTTAGTTTTGGTGAATGATAGGTGCACAGTTTGCGCCAAACGTACCATAGGCTCATAAATCATTTTGGACACACCAGATGGTACTCCTAGGTGACGAGTCTCAAATGGAAGCTCGTTTCGGTTTATTTGGAGATAGTTCTAATCTTGACTCAAGATAGGTGCATGGTTTGCACTGAACGTACCATAAGCTCGAAAATCATTTTGGACGCACTCGATGGAACTCCTAGGTGACGTGGGTCATGTAGAATGTTGTTTCGGTCTATTTGGAGATAGTGTTAGTCTCAGTGCAAGATAGATCCACAGTTTGCACTAAACGTACCATAGCCTCAGAAATCATTTTGGACGTACCGGATGGAAAACCTAGGTGACATGGGTCATGTAGAATCTCGTTTTGATCCATTTGGAGATATTGTTAGTTTCGAGGCACGATAGGTGAATGGTTTGCACCAAATGTACCCAAGGCTCAGAAATTGTTTTGGATGCACCAGATGGTACTCCTAGGTGACGAGGCTCAAATGGAAGCTCGTTTCAGTCCATTAGGAGACAGTGTTAGTTTCAGTGCAAGATAGGTGCACGGTTCGTGCCAATTGTACCATAGACTCAGAAATTGTTTTGGACGCACCAGATGGTACTCCTAGGACCCGAGACTCAAATGGAAAGCTCATTTCAGTTCATTTGGAGACAGTGCAAATCTTGATCCAAGATAGGTGCACGTTTTGTGCTGAACATACCGTATGCTCGGAAATCATTTTGGGTGCACCCGATTGAACTCCTAGGGGACGTGGATCTTGTAGAAACTCGTTTCGGTCCATTTGGATATAGTGTTAGTCTCGGTGCAAGATAGATCCATGGTTTGTATCAAACGTACCATAGCCTCATAAATCATTTTGGACGCACCCGATGGAACTCTAAGGAGATGTGGGTCATGTAGAATCTCCTTTCGGTCCTTTTGGAGATAGTGTTAGTTTTGGTGCATGATAGGTGCACGGTTTGCGCCAAACGTACCATAGGCTCAGAAATTGTTTTGGATGCACTGGATGGTACTCCTAGGTGACGAGGCTCAAATGGAAGCTCGTTTCGGTTCGTTTGGAGACAGTGTTAGTTTCAGTGTAAGGTAGGTGCACTATTCGTGACAAATGTACCATAGCCTCATAACTCATTTGGACGCACCGGATGGTACTCCTAGGCGACGAGGCTCAAATGGAAGCTCGTTTTGGTCCGTTTGGATATAATGCTAATCTTGATTCAACATATGTGTATGGTTTATGCCAAACGTACCGTAGCCTCAGAAATCATTTTGGACGCACCCAATGGAACTCCAAGGTGATGTGGGTCATGTAGAATCTTGTTTTTGTCTCTTTGGAGATAGTGTTAGTATCGGTGCTTTATAGATCCACAGTTTGCACCAACGTACCATAGCCTCAGAAACTGATTTGGACACACCCGGTGGAACTCCTAGGTGACGTGGGTTATGTAGAATGTTGTTGTGATCTTTTTGGAGATAGTGTTAGTTTCGGTGCATGATTGGTGCACGGTTTGAGCAAAACATACCATAGGATCAGAAATTATGTTGGATGCACTGGATGGAACTCCTGGGTGACGACGCTCAAATGGAAGCTCGTTTCGGTTTGTTTGGAGACAGTGTTAGTTTCAGTGCAAGATAGGTGCACGGTTTGTGGCAAATGTACCTGGCCTCAGAAATCATTTTGGACACACCGGATGGTACTCCTAGGTGACGAGGCTCAAATGGAAGCTCATTTCGGTCCATTTGGATACAATGCTTATATTGATTCAAGATAGGTGCACGGTTTGCGCCAAACATACCATAGGCTCAGAAATCATTTTGTATGCACCCAATGGAACTCCATGGTGATGTGGGTCATGTAGAATCTCGTTTCGGTCCGTTTGGAGATAGTGTTAGTATCGGTGCAAGATAGATCCACAGTTGGCACCAAACATACCACAGCCTCAGAAACCGATTTGGACGCACCCGATGGAACTCTAAGGTGACGTGGGTCATGTAGAATATCATTTTGATCCTTTTGGAGATTGTGTTAGTTTCCATGCATGATAGGTGCACAGTTTGCGCCAAACGTACCATAGGCTCATAAATCATTTTGGACACACCAGATGGTACTCCTAGGTGACGAGTCTCAAATGGAAGCTCGTTTCGGTTCATTTGGAGATAGTTCTAATCTTGACTCAAGATAGGTGCACGGTTTGCACTGAACGTATCATAAACTCAAAAATCATTTTGGACGCACTCGATGGAACTCCTAGGTGACGTGGGTCATGTAGAATGTTGTTTCGGTCCATTTGGAGATAGTGTTAGTCTTGGTGCAAGATAGATCCACAGTTTGCACCAAACGTACCATAGCCTCAGAAATCATTTTGGACGCACCGGATGGAAAACCTAGATGATGTGGGTCATGTAGAATCTCGTTTCGCTCCATTTGGAGATATTGTTAGTTTCGGGGCACGATAGGTGAATGGTTTACGCCAAATGTACCCAAGGCTCAGAAATTGTTTTGGATGCACCAGATGGTACTCCAGGGTGACGAGGCTCAAATGGAAGCTCGTTTCGGTCCGTTAGGAGACAGTGTTAGTTTCAGTGCAAGATAGGTGCACGGTTTGCGCCAATTGTACCATAGACTCAGAAATTGTTTTGGACGCACCAGATGGTACTCCTAGGAGACGAGGCTCAAATGGAAAGCTCATTTCAGTTCGTTTGGAGATAGTGCAAATCTTGATCCAAGATAGGTGCACGGTTTGTGCCGAACATACCGTATGCTCGGAAATCATATTGGGTGCACCCGATTGAACTCCTAGGGGACGTGGATCATGTAGAAACTCGTTTTGGTCCATTTGGATATAGTGTTAGTCTCGGTGCAAGATAGATCCATGGTTTGCATCAAACGTACCATAGCCTCATAAATCATTTTGGACGCACCCGATGGAACTCCAAGGAGACGTGGGTCATGTAGAATCTCCTTTCGGTCCTTTTGGAGATAGTGTTAGTTTTGGTGCATGATAGGTGCACGGTTTGCGCCAAACGTACCATAGGCTCAGAAATTGTTTTGGATGCACTGGATGGTACTCCTAGGTGACGAGGTTCAAATGGAAGCTCGTTTCGGTTCGTTTGGAGACAGTGTTAGTTTCAGTGTAAGGTAGGTGCACATTCGCGACAAATGTACCATAGCCTCATAAGTCATTTGGACGCACCGGATGGTACTCCTAGGTGACGAGGCTCAAATGGAAGCTCGTTTCGGTCCGTTTGGATATAATGCTAATCTTGATTCAACATATGTGTACGGTTTATGCCAAACGTACCGTAGCCTTAGAAATCATTTTGGACGCACCCAATGGAACTCCAAGGTGATGTGGATCATGTAGAATCTTGTTTCTGTCTCTTTGGAGATAGTGTTAGTATCGGTGCGTGATAGATCCACAGTTTGCACCAAACATACCATAGCCTTAGAAACCGATTTGGACACACCCGGTGGAACTCCTAGGTGACGTGGGTCATGTAGAATGTTGTTGTGATCTTTTTGGAGATAGTGTTAGTTTCGGTGCATGATTGGTGCACGGTGTGAGCAAAACATACCATAGGATCAGAAATTATGTTGGATGCACTGGATGGTACTCCTGGGTGACGACGCTCAAATGGAAGCTCGTTTCGGGTTATTTGGAGACAGTGTTAGTTTCAGTGCAAGATAGGTGCACGGTTTGTGGCAAATGTACCATAGCCTCAGAAATCATTTTGGACACACCAGATGGTACTCCTAGGTGACGAGGCTCAAATGGAAGCTCGTTTCGGTCCATTTGGATACAATGCTTATCTTGATTCAAGATAGGTGCACGGTTTGCGTCAAACGTACCATAGGCTCAGAAATCATTTTGTATGCACCCAATGGAACTCCATGGTGATGTGGGTCATGTAGAATCTCGTTTCGGTCCGTTTGGAGATAGTGTTAGTATCGGTGCAAGATAGATCCATAGTTGGCACCAAACGTACCACAGCCTCAGAAACCGATTTGGACGCACCCGAGGAACTCCAAGGTGACGTGGGTCATGTAGAATATCATTTTGATCCTTTTGGAGATTGTGTTAGTTTCCATGCATGATAGGTGCACAGTTTGCGCCAAACGTACCATAGGCTCAGAAATCATTTTGGACACACCAGATGGTACTCCTAGGTGACGAGTCTCAAATGGAAGCTCGTTTCGGTTCATTTGGAGATAGTTCTAATCTTGACTCAAGATAGGTGCACGGTTTGCACTGAACGTATCATAAACTCAAAAATCATTTTGGACGCACTCGATGGAACTCCTAGGTGACGTGGGTCATGTAGAATGTTGTTTCGGTCCATTTGGAGATAGTGTTAGTCTCGGTGCAAGATAGATCCACAGTTTGCACCAAACGTACCATAGCCTCAGAAATCATTTTGGACGCACCGGATGGAAAACCTAGATGACGTGGGTCATGTAGAATCTCGTTTCGATCCATTTGGAGATATTGTTAGTTTCGGGGCACGATAGGTGAATGGTTTACGCCAAATGTACCCAAGGCTCAGAAATTGTTTTGGATGCACCAGATGGTACTCCAGGGTGACGAGGCTCAAATGGAAGCTCGTTTCGGTCCGTTAGGAGACAGTGTTAGTTTCAGTGCAAGATAGGTGCACGGTTTGCGCCAATTGTACCATAGACTCAGAAATTGTTTTGGACGCACCAGATGGTACTCCTAGGAGACGAGGCTCAAATGGAAAGCTCGTTTCAGTTCGTTTGGAGACAGTGCAAATCTTGATCCAAGATAGGTGCACGGTTTGTGCTGAACATACCGTATGCTTGGAAATCATTTTGGGTGCACCCGATTGAACTCCTAGGGGACGTGGATCATGTAGAAACTCGTTTTGGTCCATTTAGATATAGTATTAGTCTCGGTGCAAGATAGATCCATGGTTTGCATCAAACGTACCATAGCCTCATAAATCATTTTGGACGCACCCGATGGAACTCCAAGGAGACGTGGGTCATGTAGAATCTCCTTTCGGTCCTTTTGGAGATAGTGTTAGTTTTGGTGCATGATAGGTGCACGGTTTGCGCCAAACGTACCATAGGCTCAGAAATTGTTTTGGATGCACTGGATGGTACTCCTAGGTGACGAGGTTCAAATGGAAGCTCGTTTCGGTTCGTTTGGAGACAGTGTTAGTTTCAGTGTAAGGTAGGTGCACATTCGCGACAAATGTACCATAGCCTCATAAGTCATTTGGACGCACCGGATGGTACTCCTAGGTGACGAGGCTCAAATGGAAGCTCGTTTCGGTCCGTTTGGATATAATGCTAATCTTGATTCAACATATGTGTACGGTTTATGCCAAACGTACCATAGCCTTAGAAATTATTTTGGACGCACCCAATGGAACTCCAAGGTGATGTGGGTCATGTAGAATCTTGTTTCTGTCTCTTTGGAGATAGTGTTAGTATCGGTGCGTGATAGATCCACAGTTTGCCCCAAACATACCATAGCCTTAGAAACCGATTTGGACACACCCGGTGGAACTCCTAGGTGACGTGGGTCATGTAGAATGTTGTTGTGATCTTTTTGGAGATAGTGTTAGTTTCGGTGCATGATTGGTGCACGGTGTGAGCAAAACATACCATAGGATCAGAAATTATGTTGGATGCACTGGATGGTACTCCTGGGTGACGACGCTCAAATGGAAGCTCGTTTCGGTTTATTTGGAGACTGTTAGTTTCAGTGCAAGATAGGTGCACGGTTTGTGGCAAATGTACTATAGCCTCAGAAATCATTTTGGACACACCAGATGGTACTCCTAGGTGACGAGGCTCAAATGGAAGCTCGTTTTGGTCCATTTGGATATAATGCTTATCTTGATTCAAGATAGGTGCATGGTTTGCGTCAAACGTACCATAGGCTCAGAAATCATTTTGTATGCACCCAATGGAACTCCATGGTGATGTGGGTCATGTAGAATCTCGTTTCGGTCCGTTTGGAGATAGTGTTAGTATCGGTGCAAGATAGATCCATAGTTGGCACCAAACGTACCACAGCCTCAGAAACCGATTTGGACGCACCCGAGGAACTCCAAGGTGACGTGGGTCATGTAGAATATCATTTTGATCCTTTTGGAGATTGTGTTAGTTTCCATGCATGATAGGTGCACAGTTTGCGCCAAACGTACCATAGGCTCAGAAATCATTTTGGACACACCAGATGGTACTCCTAGGTGACGAGTCTCAAATGGAAGCTCGTTTCGGTTCATTTGGAGATAGTTCTAATCTTGACTCAAGATAGGTGCACGGTTTGCACTGAACGTATCATAAACTCAAAAATCATTTTGGACGCACTCGATGGAACTCCTAGGTGACGTGGGTCATGTAGAATGTTGTTTCGGTCCATTTGGAGATAGTGTTAGTCTCGGTGCAAGATAGATCCATAGTTTGCACCAAACGTACCATAGCCTCAGAAATCATTTTGGACGCACCGGATGGAAAATCTAGATGACGTGGGTCATGTAGAATCTCGTTTCGATCCATTTGGAGATATTGTTAGTTTCGGGGCACGATAGGTGAATGGTTTACGCCAAATGTACCCAAGGCTCAGAAATTGTTTTGGATGCACCAGATGGTACTCCAGGGTGACGAGGCTCAAATGGAAGCTCGTTTCGGTCCGTTAGGAGACAGTGTTAGTTTCAGTGCAAGATAGGTGCACGGTTTGCGCCAATTGTACCATAGACTCAGAAATTGTTTTGGACGCACCAGATGGTACTCCTAGGAGACGAGGCTCAAATGGAAAGCTCGTTTCAGTTCGTTTGGAGACAGTGCAAATCTTGATCCAAGATAGGTGCACGGTTTGTGCCGAACATACCGTATGCTCGGAAATCATTTTGGGTGCACCCGATTGAACTCCTAGGGGACGTGGATCATGTAGAAACTCGTTTTGGTCCATTTGGATATAGTGTTAGTCTCGGTGCAAGATAGATCCATGGTTTGCATCAAACGTACCATAGCCTCATAAATCATTTTGGACGCACCCGATGGAACTCCAAGGAGACGTGGGTCATGTAGAATCTCCTTTCGGTCCTTTTGGAGATAGTGTTAGTTTTGGTGCATGATAGGTGCACGGTTTGCGCCAAACGTACCATAGGCTCAGAAATTGTTTTGGATGCGCTGGATGGTACTCCTAGGTGACGAGGTTCAAATGGAAGCTCGTTTTGGTTCGTTTGGAGACAGTGTTAGTTTTAGTGTAAGGTAGGTGCACATTCGCGACAAATGTACCATAGCCTCATAAGTCATTTGGACGCACCGGATGGTACTCCTAGGTGACGAGGCTCAAATGGAAGCTCGTTTCGGTCCGTTTGGATATAATGCTAATCTTGATTCAACATATGAGTACGGTTTATGCCAAACATACCGTAGCCTTAGAAATCATTTTGGACGCACCCAATGGAACTCCAAGGTGATGTGGGTCATGTAGAATCTTGTTTCTGTCTCTTTGGAGATAGTGTTAGTATCGGTGCGTGATAGATCCACAGTTTGCACCAAACATACCATAGCCTCAGAAATCATTTTGGACGCACCGGATGGAAAACCTAGATGACGTGGGTCATGTAGAATCTCGTTTCGATCCATTTGGAGATATTGTTAGTTTCGGGGCACGATAGGTGAATGGTTTACGCCAAATGTACCCAAGGCTCAGAAATTGTTTTGGATGCACCAGATGGTACTCCAGGGTGACAAGGCTCAAATGGAAGCTCGTTTCGGTCCGTTAGGAGACAGTGTTAGTTTCAGTGCAAGATAGGTGCACGGTTTGCGCCAATTGTACCATAGACTCAGAAATTGTTTTGGACGCACCAGATGGTACTCCTAGGAGACGAGGCTCAAATGGAAAGCTCGTTTCAGTTCGTTTGGAGACAGTGCAAATCTTGATCCAAGATAGGTGCACGGTTTGTGCTGAACATACCGTATGCTTGGAAATCATTTTGGGTGCACCCGATTGAACTCCTAGGGGACGTGGATCATGTAGAAACTCGTTTTGGTCCATTTGGATATAGTATTAGTCTCGGTGCAAGATAGATCCATGGTTTGCATCAAACGTACCATAGCCTCATAAATCATTTTGGACGCACCCGATGGAACTCCAAGGAGACGTGGGTCATGTAGAATCTCCTTTCGGTCCTTTTGGAGATAGTGTTAGTTTTGGTGCATGATAGGTGCACGGTTTGCGCCAAACGTACCATAGGCTCAGAAATTGTTTTGGATGCACTGGATGGTACTCCTAGGTGACGAGGTTCAAATGGAAGCTCGTTTCGGTTCGTTTGGAGACAGTGTTAGTTTCAGTGTAAGGTAGGTGCACATTCGCGACAAATGTACCATAGCCTCATAAGTCATTTGGACGCACCGGATGGTACTCCTAGGTGACGAGGCTCAAATGGAAGCTCGTTTCGGTCCGTTTGGATATAATGCTAATCTTGATTCAACATATGTGTACGGTTTATGCCAAACGTACCATAGCCTTAGAAATTATTTTGGACGCACCCAATGGAACTCCAAGGTGATGTGGGTCATGTAGAATCTTGTTTCTGTCTCTTTGGAGATAGTGTTAGTATCGGTGCGTGATAGATCCACAGTTTGCCCCAAACATACCATAGCCTTAGAAACCGATTTGGACACACCCGGTGGAACTCCTAGGTGACGTGGGTCATGTAGAATGTTGTTGTGATCTTTTTGGAGATAGTGTTAGTTTCGGTGCATGATTGGTGCATGGTGTGAGCAAAACATACCATAGGATCAGAAATTATGTTGGATGCACTGGATGGTACTCCTGGGTGACGACGCTCAAATGGAAGCTCGTTTCGGTTTATTTGGAGACAGTGTTAGTTTCAGTGCAAGATAGGTGCACAGTTTGTGGCAAATGTACCATAGCCTCAGAAATCATTTTGGACACACCAGATGGTACTCCTAGGTGACGAGGCTCAAATGGAAGCTCGTTTCGGTCCATTTGGATACAATGCTTATCTTGATTCAAGATAGGTGCATGGTTTGCGTCAAACGTACCATAGGCTCAGAAATCATTTTGTATGCACCCAATGGAACTCCATGGTGATGTGGGTCATGTAGAATCTCATTTCGGTCCGTTTGGAGATAGTGTTAGTATCGGTGCAAAATAGATCCACAGTTGGCACCAAACGTACCACAGCCTCAGAAACCGATTTGGACGCACCCGAGGAACTCCAAGGTGACGTGGGTCATGTAGAATATCATTTTGATCCTTTTGGAGATTGTGTTAGTTTCCATGCATGATAGGTGCACAGTTTGCGCCAAACGTACCATAGGCTCAGAAATCATTTTGGACACACCATATGGTACTCCTAGGTGACGAGTCTCAAATGGAAGCTCGTTTCGGTTCATTTGGAGAAAGTTCTAATCTTGACTCAAGATTGGTGCACGGTTTGCACTGAACGTATCATAAACTCAAAAATCATTTTGGACGCACTCGATGGAACTCCTAGGTGACGTGAGTCATGTAGAATGTTGTTTCGGTCCATTTGGAGATAGTGTTAGTCTCGGTGCAAGATAGATCCACAGTTTGCACCAAACGTACCATAGCCTCAGAAATCATTTTGGACGCACCGGATGGAAAACCTAGATGACGTGGGTCATGTAGAATCTCGTTTCGATCCATTTGGAGATATTGTTAGTTTCGGGGCACGATAGGTGAATGGTTTACGCCAAATGTACCCAAGGCTCAGAAATTGTTTTGGATGCACCAGATGGTACTCCAGGGTGACGAGGCTCAAATGGAAGCTCATTTCGGTCCGTTAGGAGACAGTGTTAGTTTCAGTGCAAGATAGGTGCACGGTTTGCGCCAATTGTACCATAGACTCAGAAATTGTTTTGGACGCACCAGATGGTACTCCTAGGAGACGAGGCTCAAATGGAAAGCTCGTTTCAGTTCGTTTGGAGACAGTGCAAATCTTGATCCAAGATAGGTGCACGGTTTGTGCCGAACATACCGTATGCTCGGAAATCATTTTGGGTGCACCCGATTGAACTCCTAGGGGACGTGGATCATGTAGAAACTCGTTTTGGTCCATTTGGATATAGTGTTAGTCTTGGTGCAAGATAGATCCATGGTTTGCATCAAACGTACCATAGCCTCATAAATTATTTTGGACGCACCCGATGGAACTCCAAGGAGACGTGGGTCATGTAGAATCTCCTTTCGGTCCTTTTGGAGATAGTGTTAGTTTTGGTGCATGATAGGTGCACGGTTTGCGCCAAACGTACCATAGGCTCAGAAATTGTTTTGGATGCACTGGATGGTACTCCTAGGTGACGAGGTTCAAATGGAAGCTCGTTTCGGTTCGTTTGGAGATAGTGTTAGTTTTAGTGTAAGGTCGGTGCACATTCGCGACAAATGTACCATAGCCTCATAAGTCATTTGGACGCACCGGATGGTACTCCTAGGTGACGAGGCTCAAATGGAAGCTCGTTTCGGTCCGTTTGGATATAATGCTAATCTTGATTCAACATATGTGTACGGTTTATGCCAAACATACCGTAGCCTTAGAAATCATTTTGGACGCACCCAATGGAACTCCAAGGTGATGTGGGTCATGTAGAATCTTGTTTCTGTCTCTTTGGAGATAGTGTTAGTATCGGTGCGTGATAGATCCACAGTTTGCACCAAACATACCATAGCCTTAGAAACCGATTTGGACACACCCGGTGGAACTCCTAGGTGACGTGGGTCATGTAGAATGTTGTTGTGATCTTTTTGGAGATAGTGTTAGTTTCGGTGCATGATTGGTGCACGGTGTGAGCAAAACATACCATAGGATCAGAAATTATGTTGGATGCACTGGATGGTACTCCTGGGTGACGACGCTCAAATGGAAGCTCGTTTCGGTTTATTTGGAGACAGTGTTAGTTTCAGTGCAAGATAGGTGCACGGTTTGTGGCAAATGTACCATAGCCTCAGAAATCATTTTGGACACACCAGATGGTACTCCTAGGTGACGAGGCTCAAATGGAAGCTCGTTTCGGTCCATTTGGATACAATGCTTATCTTGATTCAAGATAGGTGCACGGTTTGCGTCAAACGTACCATAGGCTCAGAAATCATTTTGTATGCACCCAATGGAACTCCATGGTGATGTGGGTCATGTAGAATCTCGTTTCGGTCCGTTTGGAGATAGTGTTAGTATCGGTGCAAGATAGATCCACAGTTGGCACCAAACGTACCACAGCCTCAGAAACCGATTTGGACGCACCCGAGGAACTCCAAGGTGACGTGGGTCATGTAGAATATCATTTTGATCCTTTTGGAGATTGTGTTAGTTTCCATGCATGATAGGTGCACAGTTTGCGCCAAACGTACCATAGGCTCAGAAATCATTTTGGACACACCATATGGTACTCCTAGGTGATGAGTCTCAAATGGAAGCTCGTTTCGGTTCATTTGGAGATAGTTCTAATCTTGACTCAAGATAGGTGCACGGTTTGCACTGAACGTATCATAAACTCAAAAATCATTTTGGACGCACTCGATGGAACTCCTAGGTGACGTGAGTCATGTAGAATGTTGTTTCGGTCCATTTGGAGATAGTGTTAGTCTCGGTGCAAGATAGATCCACAGTTTGCACCAAACGTACCATAGCCTCAGAAATCATTTTGGACGCACCGGATGGAAAACCTAGATGACGTGGGTCATGTAGAATCTCGTTTCGATCCATTTGGAGATATTGTTAGTTTCGGGCACGATAGGTGAATGGTTTACGCCAAATGTACCCAAGGCTCAGAAATTGTTTTGGATGCACCAGATGGTACTCCAGGGTGACGAGGCTCAAATGGAAGCTCGTTTCGGTCCGTTAGGAGACAGTGTTAGTTTCAGTGCAAGATAGGTGCACGGTTTGCGCCAATTGTACCATAGACTCAGAAATTGTTTTGGACGCACCAGATGGTACTCCTAGGAGACGAGGCTCAAATGGAAAGCTCGTTTCAGTTCGTTTGGAGACAGTGCAAATCTTGATCCAAGATAGGTGCACGGTTTGTGCCGAACATACCGTATGCTCGGAAATCATTTTGGGTGCACCCGATTGAACTCCTAGGGGACGTGGATCATGTAGAAACTCGTTTTGGTCCATTTGGATATAGTGTTAGTCTCGGTGCAAGATAGATCCATGGTTTGCATCAAACGTACCATAGCCTCATAAATCATTTTGGACGCACCCGATGGAACTCCAAGGAGACGTGGGTCATGTAGAATCTCCTTTCGGTCCTTTTGGAGATAGTGTTAGTTTTGGTGCATGATAGGTGCACGGTTTGCGCCAAACGTACCATAGGCTCAGAAATTGTTTTGGATGCACTGGATGGTACTCCTAGGTGACGAGGTTCAAATGGAAGCTCGTTTCGGTTCGTTTGGAGACAGTGTTAGTTTTAGTGTAAGGTAGGTGCACATTCGCGACAAATGTACCATAGCCTCATAAGTCATTTGGACGCACCGGATGGTACTCCTAGGTGACGAGGCTCAAATGGAAGCTCGTTTCGGTCCGTTTGGATATAATGCTAATCTTGACTCAACATATGTGTACGGTTTATGCCAAACATAACGTAGCCTTAGAAATCATTTTGGACGCACCCAATGGAACTCCAAGGTGATGTGGGTCATGTAGAATCTTGTTTCTGTCTCTTTGGAGATAGTGTTAGTATCGGTGCGTGATAGATCCACAGTTTGCACCAAACATACCATAGCCTTAGAAACCGATTTGGACACACCCGGTGGAACTCCTAGGTGACGTGGGTCATCTAGAATGTTGTTGTGATCTTTTTGGAGATAGTGTTAGTTTTAGTGCATGATTGGTGCACGGTGTGAGCAAAACATACCATAGGATCAGAAATTATGTTGGATGCACTGGATGGTACCCCTGGGTGACGACGCTCAAATGGAAGCTCGTTTCGGTTTATTTGGAGACAGTGTTAGTTTCAGTGCAAGATAGGTGCACGGTTTGTGGCAAATGTACCATAGCCTCAGAAATCATTTTGGACACACCGGATGGTACTCCTAGGTGACGAGGCTCAAATGGAAGCTCGTTTCGGTCCATTTGGATACAATGCTTATCTTGATTCAAGATAGTTGCACGGTTTGCGTCAAACGTACCATAGGCTCAGAAATCATTTTGTATGCACCCAATGGAACTCCATGGTGATGTGGGTCATGTAGAATCTCGTTTCGGTCCGTTTGGAGATAGTGTTAGTATCGGTGCAAGATAGATCCACAGTTGGCACCAAACGTACCACATCCTCAGAAACCGATTTGGACGCACCCGAGGAACTCAAAGGTGACGTGGGTCATGTAGAATATCATTTTGATCCTTTTGGAGATTGTGTTAGTTTTCATGCATGATAGGTGCACAGTTTGCGCCAAACGTACCATAGGCTCAGAAATCATTTTGGACACACCAGATGGTACTCCTAGGTGACGAGTCTCAAATGGAAGCTCGTTTCGGTTCATTTGGAGATAGTTCTAATCTTGACTCAAGATAGGTGCACGGTTTGCACTGAACGTACCGTAAGCTCAAAAATCATTTTGGACGCACTCGATGGAACTCCTAGGTGACGTGGGTCATGTAGAATGTTGTTTCGGTCCATTTGGAGATAGTGTTAGTCTCGGTGGAAGATAGATCCACAGTTTGCACCAAACGTACCATAGCCTCAGAAATCATTTTGGACGCACCGGATGAAAAACCTAGGTGATGTGGGTCATGTAGAATCTCGTTTTGATCCATTTAGAGATAGTGTTAGTTTCGGGGCACGATAGGTGAATGGTTTGCGCCAAATGTACCAATGGCTCAGAACTATTTTGGATGCACTGGATGGTACTCCTAGGTGACGAGGTTCAAATGGAAGCTCGTTTCAGTCCGTTTGGAGACAGTGTTAGTTTCAGTGCAAGATAGGTGCACGGTTTGCGCCAATTGTACCATAGACTCAGAAATTATTTTGGACGCACCAGATGGTCCTCCTAGGAGACGAGGCTCAAATGGAAAGCTTGTTTCAGTTCATTTGGAGACAGTGCAAATCTTGATTCAAGATAGGTGCACGGTTAGTGCCGAACGTACCGTATGCTCAGAAATCATTTTGGGCGCACCTGATTGAACTCCTAGGGGACGTGGATCATGTAGAATCTTGTTTCGGTCCATTTGGATATAGTGTTAGTCTCGGTGCAAGATAGATCCATGATTTGCACCAAACGTACCATAGCCTCATAAATCATTTTGGACGCACCCGATGGAACTCCAAGGAGATGTGGGTCATGTAGAATCTCCTTTCGGTCTTTTTGGAGATTGTGTTAGTTTTGGTGCATGATAGGTGCACGGTTTGCACCAAACGTACCATAGGCACAGAAATTGTTTCGGATGCACTGGATGGTACTCCTGGGTGACGAGGCTCAAATGGAAGCTCATTTCGGTTCGTTTGGAGATAGTGCTAGTTTAAGTGTAAGGTAGGTGCACTGTTCGCGACAAATGTACCATAGCCTCATAAGTCATTTGGATGCACCGGATGGTACTCCTAGGTGACGAGGGTCAAACGGAAGCTCGTTTTGTCCGTTTGGATATAATGCTAATCTTGATTCAACATAGGTGTACGGTTTACGCCAAACGTACCGTAGCCTCATAAATCATTTTGGACGCACCCAATGGAACTCCAAGGTGATGTGGGTCATTTAGAATCTTGTTTCGGTCTCTTTGGAGATAGTGTTAGTATCGGTGCGGGATAGATCCATAGTTTGCACCAAACGTACCATAGCCTCAGAAATCGATTTGGACACACCCGGTGGAACTCCTAGGTGACGTGGGTCATGTAGAATGTTGTTGTGATCTTTTTGGAGATAGTGTTAGTTTTGGTGCATGATTGGTGCACGGTTTGCGCCAAACGTACCATAGGCTCAGAAATTGTTTTGGATGCACTGGATGGTACTCCTAGGTGACGAGGTTCAAATGGAAGCTCGTTTCGGTTCGTTTGGAGACAGTGTTAGTTTCAGTGTAAGGTAGGTGCACATTCGCGACAAATGTACCATAGCCTCATAAGTCATTTGGACGCACCGGATGGTACTCCTAGGTGACGAGGCTCAAATGGAAGCTCGTTTCGGTCCGTTTGGATATAATGCTAATCTTGATTCAACATATGTGTACGGTTTATGCCAAACGTACCGTAGCCTTAGAAATCATTTTGGACGCACCCAATGGAACTCCAAGGTGATGTGGGTCATGTAGAATCTTGTTTCTGTCTCTTTGGAGATAGTGTTAGTATCGGTGCATGATAGATCCACAGTTTGCACCAAACATACCATAGCCTTAGAAACCGATTTGGACACACCCGGTGGAACTCCTAGGTGACGTGTGTATGTAGAATGTTGTTGTGATCTTTTTGGAGATAGTGTTAGTTTTGGTGCATGATTGGTGCACGGTGTGAGCAAAACATACCATAGGATCAGAAATTATGTTGGATGCACTGGATGGTACTCCTAGGTGACGAGGTTCAAATGGAAGCTCGTTTCAGTCCGTTTGGAGACAGTGTTAGTTTCAGTGCAAGATAGGTGCACGGTTTGCGCCAATTGTACCATAGACTCAGAAATTGTTTTGGACGCACCAGATGGTCCTCCTAGGAGACGAGGCTCAAATGGAAAGCTTGTTTCAGTTCATTTGGAAACAGTGCAAATCTTGATTCAAGATAGGTGCACGGTTAGTGCCGAATGTACCGTATGCTCAGAAATCATTTTGGGTGCACCTGATTGAACTCCTAGGGGACGTGGATCATGTAGAATCTTGTTTCGGTCCATTTGGATATAGTGTTAGTCTCGGTGCAAGATAGATCCATGGTTTGCACCAAACGTACCATAGCCTCATAAATCATTTTGGACGCACCGATGGAACTCCAAGGAGATGTGGGTCATGTAGAATCTCCTTTCGGTCTTTTTGGAGATTGTGTTAGTTTTGGTGCATGATAGGTGCACGGTTTGCACCAAACGTACCATAGGCTCAGAAATTGTTTCGGATGCACTGGATGGTACTCCTGGGTGACGAGGCTCAAATGGAAGCTCATTTCGGTTCGTTTGGAGACAGTGCTAGTTTAAGTGTAAGGTAGGTGCACTATTCGCGACAAATGTACCATAGCCTCATAAGTCATTTGGATGCACCGGATAGTACTCCTAGGTGACGAGGGTCAAATGGAAGCTCGTTTTGTCTGTTTGGATATAATGCTAATCTTGATTCAACATAGGTGTACGGTTTACGCCAAATGTACCGTACCCTCAGAAATCATTTTGGACGCACCCAATGGAACTCCAAGGTGATGTGGGTCATTTAGAATCTTGTTTCGGCCTCTTTGGAGATAGTGTTAGTATCGGTGCAGGATAGATCCACAGTTTGCACCAAACGTACCATAGCCTCTGAAATCGATTTGGACACACCCGGTGGAACTCCTAGGTGACGTGGGTCATGTAGAATGTTGTTGTGATCTTTTTGGAGATAGTGTTAGTTTTGGTGCATGATTGGTGCACGGTTTGAGCCAGACATACCGTAGGATCAGAAATTATGTTGGATGCACTGGATGGTACTCCTGGGTGACGACGCTCAAATGGAAGCTCGTTTCGGTTTGTTTGGAGACAGTGTTAGTTTCAGTGAAAGATAGGTGCACGGTTTACGGCAAATGTACCATAGCCTTAGAAATCATTTTGGATGCATCAGATGGTACTCCTAGGTGACGAGGCTCAAATGGAAGCTCGTTTCGGTCCGTTTGGAGACAGTGTTAGTCTCGCTGCATAATAGGTGCACAGTTTGCGCCAAATGTACAATAGCCAAACCAATCATTTTGGACGCACTGGATGGTACTCCTAGGAGACGAGGCTCAAATGGAACGCTCATTTCAGTTCGTTTGGAGACAGTGCAAATCTTGATCCAAGATAGGTGCACGGTTTGTACCGAACGTACCGTATGCTCGGAAATCATTTTGGGCGCACCCGATTGAACTCCTAGGGGACGTGGATCATGTAGAATCTCGTTTCGATCCATTTGGATATAGTGTTAGTCTCGGTGCAAGATAGATTCATGGTTTGCATCAAACGTACCATAGCCTCATAAATCAGTTTGGACACACCCGATGGAACTCCGAGGAGACGTGGGTCATGTAGAATCTCCTTTCGGTCCTTTTGGAGATAGTGTTAGTATTGGTGCATGATAGGTGCACGGTTTGCGCCAAACGTACCATAGGCTTAGAAATTGTTTCGGATGCACTGGATGGTACTCCTGGGTGACGAGGCTCAAATGGAAGCTCGTTTCGGTTCGTTTGGAGTCAGTGTTAGTTTCAGTGCATGGTAGGTGCACTTTTCGTGACAAATGTACCATAGCCTCATAAGTCATTTGGACGCACCGGATGGTACTCCTAGGTGACGAGGCTTAAATGGAAGCTCGTTTTGGTCCGTTTGGATATAATGCTAATCTTGATTCAACATAGGTGTACTGTTTGCGCCAAATGTACCGTAGCCTCAGAAGTCATTTTGGACGCACCCAATGGAACGGCAAGGTGATGTGGGTCATGTAGAATCTTGTTTCGGTCTCTTTGGAGATAGTGTTAGTATCAGTGCGTGATAGATCCATAGTTTGCACCAAACGTACCACAGCCTCAGAAACCGATTTGGACACACCCGATGGAACTCCTAGGTGACGTGGGTCATGTAGAATGTTGTTGTGATCTTTTTGGAGACAGTGTTAGTTTTGGTGCATGATTGGTGCACGGTTTGAGCCAAACATACCGTAGGATCAGAAATTATGTTGGATGCACTAGATGGTACTCCTAGGTGATGACGCTCAAATGGAAGCTCGTTTCGGTTTGTTTGGAGACAGTTTTAGTTTTAGTGCAAGATAGGTGCACGGTTCGCGACAGATGTACCATAGCCTCAGAAATCATTTTGGACGCACCGGACGGTACTCCTAGGTGACGAGGCTCAAATGGAAGCTCGTTTCGGTCCATTTTGGATACAATGCTTGTCTTGATTCAAGATAGGTGCACGGTTTGCGCCAAACGTACCATAGGCTTAGAAATCATTTTGTATGCACCCAATGGAACTCCAAAGTGATGTGGGTCTTGTAGAATCTCGTTTCAGTCCGTTTGGAGATAGTGTTAGTATCGGTGCAAGATAGATCCACAGTTGGCACCAAACGTACCACAGCCTTAGAAACCGAGTTGGACGCACCCGATGGAACTCCAAGGTGTCGTGGGTCATGTAGAATATCATTTTGAAACTTTTGGAGATTGTGTTAGTTTCCGTGCATGATGGGTGCAAAGTTTGCGCCAAACGTACCATAGGCCCAGAAATCATTTTGGACACACCAGATGGTACTCCTAGGTGACGAGTCTCAAATGGAAGCTTGTTTCGGTTCATTTGGAGATAGTTCTAATCTTGACTCAAGATAGGTGCACGGTTTGCACTGAACGTACCGTAAGGTCAAAAATCATTTTGGACGCACTCGATGGAACTCCTAGGTGACGTGGGTCACGTAGAATGTTGTTTCGGTCCATTTGGAGATAGTGTTAGTCTCGGTGGAAGATAGATCCATAGTTTGCACCAAACATACCATAGCCTTAGAAAACATTTTGGACGCACCGGATGGAAAACCTAGGTGATGTGGGTCATGTAGAATCTTGTTTCGATCCATTTGGAGATAGTGTTAGCTTCAGGGCACGATGGGTGAATGGTTTGCGCCAAATGTACAAATGGCTCAGAACTGTTTTGGATGCACCGGATGGTACTCCTAGGTGACGAGGTTCAAATGGAAGCTCGTTTCGGTCCGTTTGGAGATAGTGTTAGTTTCAGTGCAAGATAGGTGCACGGTTTGCGCCAATTGTACCATAGACTTAGAAATTGTTTTGGACGCACCAGATGTTCCTCCTAAGAGACGAGGCTCAAATGGAAAGCTTGTTTCAGTTCATTTGGAGACAGTGCAAATCTTGATTCAAGATGGATGCACGGTTAGTGCCGAACGTACCGTATGCTCGGAAATCATTATGGGCGCACCCGATTGAACTCCTAGGGGACGTGGATCATGTAGAATCTTGTTTCGGTCCATTTGGATATAGTGTTAGTCTCGGTGCAAGATAGATCCATGGTTTGCACCAAACGTAGCATAGCCTCATAAATCATTTTGGATGCACCCGATGGAACTCCAAGGAGACGTGGGTCATGTAGAATCTCCTTTCGGTCCTTTTGCAGATTGTGTTAGTTTTGGTGCATGATAGGTGCACGGTTTGCGCCAAACGTACCATAGGCTTAGAAATTGTTTCGGATGCACTGGATGGTACTCCTGGGTGACGAGGCTCAAATGGAAGCTCGTTTCGGTTCGTTTGGAGTCAGTGTTAGTTTCAGTGCATGGTAGGTGCACTTTTCGTGACAAATGTACCATAGCCTCATAAGTCATTTGGACGCACCGGATGGTACTCCTAGGTGACGAGGCTTAAATGGAAGCTCGTTTTGGTCCGTTTGGATATAATGCTAATCTTGATTCAACATAGGTGTACGGTTTGCGCCAAATGTACCGTAGCCTCAGAAGTCATTTTGGACGCACCCAATGGAACGGCAAGGTGATGTGGGTCATGTAGAATCTTGTTTCGGTCTCTTTGGAGATAGTGTTAGTATCAGTGCGTGATAGATCCATAGTTTGCACCAAACGTACCATAGCCTCAGAAACCGATTTGGACACACCCGGTGGAACTCCTAGGTGACGTGGGTCATGTAGAATGTTGTTGTGATCTTTTTGGAGACAGTGTTAGTTTTGGTGCATGATTGGTGCACGGTTTGAGCCAAACATACCGTAGGATCAGAAATTATGTTGGATGCACTACATGGTACTCCTGGGTGATGACGCTCAAATGGAAGCTCGTTTCGGTTTGTTTGGAGACAGTTTTAGTTTTAGTGCAAGATAGGTGCACGGTTCGCGGCAGATGTACCATAGCCTCAGAAATCATTTTGGACACACCGGACGGTACTCCTAGGTGACGAGGCTCAAATGGAAGCTCGTTTCGGTCCATTTTGGATACAATGCTTGTCTTGATTCAAGATAGGTGCACGGTTTGCGCCAAACGTACCATAGGCTTAGAAATCATTTTGTATGCACCCAATGGAACTCCAAAGTGATGTGGGTCTTGTAGAATCTCGTTTCAGTCCGTTTGGAGATAGTGTTAGTATCGGTGCAAGATAGATCCACAGTTGGCACCAAACATACCACAGCCTTAGAAACCGAGTTGGACGCACCCGATGGAACTCCAAGGTGTCGTGGGTCATGTAGAATATCATTTTGAAACTTTTGGAGATTGTGTTAGTTTTCGTGCATGATGGGTGCAAAGTTTGCGCCAAACGTACCATAGGCCCAGAAATCATTTTGGACACACCAGATGGTACTCCTAGGTGACGAGTCTCAAATGGAAGCTTGTTTCGGTTGATTTGGAGATAGTTCTAATCTTGACTCAAGATAGGTGCACGGTTTGCATTGAACGTACCGTAAGGTCAAAAATCATTTTGGACGCACTCGATGGAACTCCTAGGTGACGTGGGTCACGTAGAATGTTGTTTCGGTCCATTTGGAGATAGTGTTAGTCTCGGTGGATGATAGATCCACAGTTTGCCCCAAACATACCATAGCCTTAGAAAACATTTTGGACGCACCGGATGGAAAACCTAGGTGATGTGGGTCATGTAGAATCTTGTTTCGATCCATTTGGAGATAGGTTAGCTTCAGGGCACGATGGGTGAATGGTTTGCGCCAAATGTACAAATGGCTCAGAACTGTTTTGGATGCACCGGATGGTACTCCTGGGTGACGAGGTTCAAATGGAAGCTCGTTTCGGTCCGTTTGGAGATAGTGTTAGTTTCAGTGCAAGATAGGTGCACGGTTTGCGCCAATTGTACCATAGACTTAGAAATTGTTTTGGACGCACCAGATGTTCCTCCTAAGAGACGAGGCTCAAATGGAAAGCTTGTTTCAGTTCATTTGGAGACAGTGCAAATCTTGATTCAAGATGGATGCACGGTTAGTGCCGAACGTACCGTATGCTCGGAAATCATTATGGGCGCACCCGATTGAACTCCTAGGGGACGTGGATCATGTAGAATCTTGTTTCGGTCCATTTGGATATAGTGTTAGTCTCGGTGCAAGATAGATCCATGGTTTGCACCAAACGTAGCATAGCCTCATAAATCATTTTGGATGCACCCGATGGAACTCCAAGGAGACGTGGGTCATGTAGAATCTCCTTTCGGTCCTTTTGCAGATTGTGTTAGTTTTGGTGCATGATAGGTGCACGATTTGCACCAAACGTACCATAGGCTCAGAAATTGTTTCAGATGCACTGGATGGTACTCCTGGGTGACGAGGCTCAAATGGAAGCTCGTTTCGGTTCGTTTGGAGACAGTGTTAGTTTAAGTGTAAGGTAGGTACAATGTTCGTGACAAATGTACCATAGCCTCAGAAATCATTTTAGACGCACCGGATGGTACTCCTAGGTGACGAGGTTCAAATGGAAGCTCGTTTCAGTCTGTTTGGATACAATGCTTATCTTGATTCAAGATAGGTGCACGGTTTGCCCCAAACGTACCATAGGCTCAGAAATCATTTTGTATGCACCCAATAGAACTCCAAGGTGAGGTGGGTCATGTAGAATCTCATTTCGGTCCGTTTGAAGATAGTGTTAGTATCGGTGAAAGATAGATCCACAGTTTGCACCAAATGTACCACAGCCTCATAAATCGATTTGGACGCACCCGATGGAACTCCAAGGTGACGTGGGTCATGTAGAATATCGTTTTGATCCTTTTGGAGATTGTGTTAGTTTCCGTGCATGATAGGTGCACAGTTTGCGCCGAACGTACCATAGGCTTAGAAATCATTTTGGACACACCAGATGGTACTCCTAAGTGACGAGTCTCAAATGGAAGCTCATTTCGGTTCATTTGGAGATAGTTCTAATCCTGACTCATGACAGATGCACGGTTTGCACTGAACGTACCATAAGCTCGAAAATCATTTTGGACGCACTCGATGGAACTCCTAGGTGACGTGGGTCATGTAGAATGTTGTTTCGGTCCATTTGGAGATAGTGTTAGTCTCAGTGCAAGATAGATCCACAGTTTGCACCAAATGTACCATATCCTCAGAAATCATTTTGGACGCACCGGATGGAAAACCTAGATGATGTGGGTCATGTAGAATCTCGTTTCGATCCATTTGGAGATAGTGTTAGTTTTGAGGCACGATAGGTGAATGGTTTGCGCCAAATGTACCAAAGGCTCAAATATTGTTTTGGATGCACCGGATGGTACTCCTAGGTTCGTTTGGAAGCTCGTTTCGGTTCGTTTGGAGACAGTGTTAGTTTCAGTGCAAGGTAGGTGCACTGTTCGCGACAAATGTACCATAGCCTCATAAGTCATTTGGATGCACCGGATGGTACTCCTAGGTGACGAGGCTCAAATGGAAGCTCGTTTCGGTCCGTTTGGATATAATGCTAATCTTGATTCATCATAGGTGTACGGTTTGCGCCAAACGTACCATAGCCTCAGAAATCATTTTGCACGCACCCAATGGAACTCCAAGGTGATGTGGGTCATTTAGAATCTTGTTTTGGTCTCTTTGGAGATAGTGTTAGTATCGGTGCGTGATAGATCCACAGTTTGCACCAAACGTACCATAGCCTCAAAAATCGATTTGGACACACCCGGTGGAACTCCTAGGTGACGTGGGTCATGTAGAATGTTGTTGTGATCTTTGGAGATAGTGTTAGTTTTGGTGCATGTTGGTGCATGGTTTGAGCCAAACATACCGTAGGATCAGAATTATGTTGGATGCACTGGATGGTACTCCTAGGTGACGATGCTCAAATGGAAGCTCGTTTTGGTTTGTTTGGAGACAGTGTTAGTTGCAGTAAAAGATAGGTGCACGGTTTACCGCAAATGTACCATAGCCTCAGAAATCGTTTTGGACGCACCGGATGGTACTCCTAGTGACGAGCTCAAATGGAAGCTCGTTTTCGGTCCGTTTGGAGATAGTGTTAGTCTCGCTGCATAATAGGTGCACAGTTGCGCCAAATGTACCATAGCCAAACCAATCATTTTGGACGCACCGGA